>JACCHV010000029.1:2245000-2677778 GCA_018907245.1 Eupristina koningsbergeri | reverse complement strand
GCCACAGCGATGCTCACCACGGAGAAAGCGATATCGCCGTCCCTTTCTCCCTCTCTCTCTCTCTCTCTCTCTCTCTCTCTCTCTCTCTCTCTTTCTCTCTCTCTCTCTCTATATATATATACATCGATTTCTCTTCCTCACTCGCCTTGCATTTTGCAGCATCGACCGAGCCTTCTTCGAAACTTGATTTATTTTTTATAAACTGCAATTTTCTTCAAGAATGCCTTGCAGTTTATCCTTGTAGCGTATAGTCTTTGGACCACCTTTAAAACGAAATTCAAGGGTATTTTCTTTGAGAAAGTAGATTTGATAAACAAAGGTGTCTTTATTTATAGGCACATTGGTACGCGTCTTTTTTCGGATCGACCACTTCTTGAATAATTTAAATTTTTGTCACTCCAAGTTCAAGAAGTTTAATGAGACTGATAGAAAAAGAGAGAGAGAGAGAGAGAGAGAGAGAGAGAGAGCCTTGACAAACAACGTTGGACTCTGAAAGGCGTAGCCTCGGTTGAAAAAATTCCACTCAGAGTGACTTCCGGCGCAAGGTTTTATAGTTTCGTAATACTGTTGGTGCGTGCAAAATTATAATTTATGCCACGAGCCAGTTACGTTACTCGGGACTACAACCGAGTGGATCGAGTCCGAATCCAATGGATCATCTCTCTTTGAATATTATTCAATGAGAGCGAGTCTCTAATCTCATACAAGTACAAGACGGTGCGGACAATCCTCAACTTCCATTGGTCAAATAAAAATTAGTTGTAGCTCAACGTATAATGGACCAAAGTGTTAAAAAATTTTTATAACACAACAATTGAACTACATTGACACAATTTATGAACAAATTGACAATTCTTGGTGTATTAAAATTGAAATAAAATGAACAATGCTAGATAATTTAATTTAATTGTGGATTTTGTTTTTAAAACTTTTAAATGAGGAAAAGTGTGGAAAAAGTATAAGAAACAGCCCACAATTAAGACATTAAAAAGTGAAATCCGAGTTTTTCATTGTCATGATCTATTCCTATTTTCTCTCTCTCTCTCTCTCTCTCTCTCTCTCTCTTTTATATCATCAATTTTTAACAATTTATTCTTGCAATTCTTTTCTACCTCTTTTTCTTTATTTTATTCACATTTTTCAAGTGTGTATCACTGTTATGAGCATTAAGCAGAAAAAAGTAAAAGATAAATTAAATGTTGATCTCAAATTCGGTGGTTTAAGGATGAAATTTGAATTGCATAAATTTATTAGAGTCTAATATTTGCTGCTAATAATTTTTATCTAATATATATGCCAGTTAAAAATTATAATCAATGGTTTTAAAAATATTTTATTATATTTCAAATGAAGACTAAGAGTTCTATTTTAATGGAAAATAATATAGTATATTGGTTAAATTAGAAAGTTGTCAACTGGAAAGTTAAAATTCCCTGGTCGGGGTGAAGTTTTGCAGTTTATAATAAAACAGAGTAATTTTTCATATTTTTTTATTTTTAATGGCATATTGATAATCAAGGAACTATGATAATATTTTTTGGATATATGGATTAGTATTCATATATCCAAAAAGATATTAATAAAATTGGTTTTTAGGATGAATTTGTGAAATAATTTCTAAAAGAAATGGTTAAAAATTTATTTTTATGATTACATTTTTCTCAAAACAATGACCCAGTATGTTGGATATTTAAAAATAAATAATGTTTATTAAAATTTATTTTGTGCTAAAGTAATAAAATTAATTAATAATAATAAATTTATTCAGAATATAATATATACGAAATAAAATTTTCGAATGATATCAAAAATAAATTTCAACATCATTGATTTCATTACTCTGTCTAAAAAAAGAATTAAGATGTAATTTTTAGTTCAATTATTTTCAAAAAAGGAAAAAGAAATACAAAATAATTAACTGTTTTTTACAATTATAGTAATGTATAATTTAAGTGAGGGCAGATTGAAAATTTAAAGTACATTTAGTGTTGAGAGCACTTATTTTTAATATGCAAGGAGTAAAATTTTTTCCCACTTATAGCAAAGAGTTATGTTTCCATGAGGTAAGAAGTTCGCTTTAGCGCTTTTTTTACAACGGAAATAAAGATCGTTTGATGCACGGCTATTTAGGCTGTTATGAGGTACTGCGGGGATGAAACTGTCGTTTTTTATGTACTAGTGAAAGCGTCGGAAAATGCCTATCATTTAAGAGGAAAATAGAGTCTCCTAAAGTTTAGGCTTTGCACTGACCCAAGTATTTGCTAAAGTTTTCATTAACTGTCACTCTAACCAGAAATTATGTTCATTACGTTAATCCGACTGCTATCCACTAAAAAGTATCAAGTGTTTTTTCAGTACGCTGTTTTAGATATTCCTTATAAATGTGCAACTACAATTATACCAATCTCCAAATAATATTTATTTATTTAATTAGGTAGTAACAATTTGAGTAACTAATTCATAGTTGAGTTAGAGTGCGAGGTCTATTTCAAAAGTCAAAGCGTAAAACGTTTGTCATGTAAAATATATAAATGTTTTCAAAGAGTAACAATATTAATGATAAAAGAACTCTGATTTGTTTGTGTATACTCTTTCAAAAAATAATAATTGATTATATAGTATACTACGCAAATAAATAAGTGTGCAAAATTAAGTGTCAAAATAGAATATGGCGGAGTGTCAGGTGTTTCACAGGTATAACGGCAGATCTACGAAAACGAACAATCACCAGCCAATTTGCACATGTCGCATGCAATTTTCGGAATTGCCAGAAAAAAAAACGGGGGTGGCTCCCGATATGCCAAGTAAATCAAGCGAGAAAGTGCGCCACTCGATGGAGGAGAGACAGAGACCGATGAAGCGATTCCTAGACTGAGCAGAACATGGCGGCCGTCCTCGTCGCCGAGGCGTCGGTCCCGCGATCCGCGACGTGAATAACAACTTGATCTCCGTCCTCGGACTTTTATGCACAGTCCAAGTATGCACCAGTTCGGAGTCTCTCTCTCTCTCTCTCTCTCTCAAGCTTCCTGCGACGGCATCCAACAGTTTTTGTATGAGCAACTTCAAAAACTTTCCCATTACCATCTGTCACATTTTATATTTAATTATTTTGATCCATTTTGATCTATCGACTATTATGTGGTCCCGGAACATTTAAAACTTGACAACTGTAGCAACTGGTTTGATATTTATTTGTAATATTGTTTACATTATCACAGTACATTTTTTCATGTATATTGCAGTTATCTCAAAATATATAATTTAACTTTTGAAAATCCTCAGTAATTCATAGGTAAATCAAGAAGATGTATTGCTTTTACGCCAACTTGTATTACATTTTTCAGACTGTATATTTATTTAAATAAAAATAACTCATTTTTATTCAAATTTACGTACAATAAATAGTATATAAATCTTTTTTTACTATTAGGAAAAGTAAAAAAAAAAATTATAAAAAAGATTATAATAAAAAAATGCATTAAAATGCGCAGTAATTTATAATTACAATGTCTTTATAGCTTGTATCAATTGTTTTCAATTCCAGGATATATTATTTCCTTTTTGAGTGCGAACAAATGAAATCTGAATATTCGTCCAATTTCCCTAGATAAAATATCAATGTGCGGTGTTATAGTACCAATGTCATTTTAAAATAAACCAGGTTAGCATCCCTACGCACCACTTTTATTAATTAACCAATTATAGACATTCGGTAGACCCTCCTCTTTCCCTCTTTCTACTCGGTATTAAAACCGAAGCCCAAGGTTCGAGAGTGAAATCTTGGTACCGAATCGAATTCTACTCGCACCGTCGATATTAATTGGGAGGAAAGTATTTTTTTTAAAATGTCGCAGCTATTTTTGCTAAAGAATTTCGATGATCGGGGTGATGTCGACGTCTTCGACCAGGACGAGGATGATGACGACGACTACGACGACGCCGTGGCAGTTTCCAGAATCCCCGAAACACCCTATTGATTGCCCCACGACTGTTGGCTCTCTCTCTTCCACCCGTGGTACCATTGCGCTGGTACCAGTCCCTCCCCAGCCACGCCACCTCCCGTCTTCGTCTTTCTCATTTTGCGCGTCTGTCTCTGCCTCTCTCCCCCTCCCTCCCTTTCTCGGTGTATATCGCGGGTTCACGTTCGTTGGGGCTAGGCTCGGTGGCATTAGGAATGGCGAACACGCCGTCGTGCAGAGACTACGTGAGCGGCATCGCGAGACCAGCGAGCGAGCGAGCGAGCGAGCGCACCCCCACCCACCCCCGCCTCCGCCATCGCCCCCCCGCCTCCTCTCCCGCTTCGCTTTCTCCCTTCTCTCTGCCTCTCTTTCCGCCCTTTCGCTCCCACTCGCGGTCGTGAGGCACAGCCAATATGGCCGTCGGCCTTCCTCTCTCTCTCTCTCTCTCTCTCTCTCTATCTCCTTGTCTCTCTCGCCTTTCTCTCCTCGCCACCTTCCTCGAAACCAAGAGCTTCGGACTCCTCTCCTTGTCATACATCAGAGTCCGTGTTGGCGAAGGTACACACGAACCACCCACCCCTCGACATGCACGTACAGTCTTAGGTGTGCCTTAGGTTACCCTTCCCCTCCTCCCCAACCCCCTTCCCTCTATTCTGCTCCCACCCAACCCCACTCCTCGGAGGGGCACTGTTGGTAGCTTTAATTTGGTGGCTTTCCTTCCTCCTGCGCCACCGTTTTTATTTTTATTTTTCTTTTCCTCTCCTTGCCTTTTCCTTGCCTTTTCTTTGCTTTTTTCTTGCCTTTCCTTTCCCTTCAACCGTCCTCGGACACTCTGGGCGTATTGTCCCGTCCCACGTATCGAGACAACGAAATGCTCGTAAACTAAAACTCCAACGACCGATGCAGCCTTTTGCCTTTCTTCCTTGGACTTTTATTTTAGCTCTACGTTATCATGAACCTTCATTAGCTTCGTCTTATCTTTTTTCACTTCCTAATTTTAGGTGTAATGGATTTTCAAACCAGTTTTTGAACATCGTGCACACGAGATTGTTATAAATGCCTACTCACTCTTGGCTTCCGAATAGTAACATTGCGTCACTAATGCAGATCTATGAGCTTGTAACTAATGTATGCATGCGATAAATTTAAATTAGTTTCGAATTCATATTGCTGCGAATCATGCATACACTTTATTTTAATTATTTTTAAAAATTTACCTGGATTTATGCATGTTATTATGAAATAATTTAGTCTATAAATTTTACCATTGGAAATTTATTGGCACATCCTCTAGTCACAAACACATTTAACACTCCCTTCTAAAAACCATCAAAACCAACTATTGGAACTTATTGAACTCTCAACAAAACTTAAATAGGAATACCGACAGTAATTTATAATTTTTACAAACTTAATTCTGATTGTTTAATTAAAATGAACCGACAGATGTCATTGTTGAGATAGCTTTAACGGTGATTTTCATATTTAATTTCAAAATCAAGCGAAATGAATATATTCGATTCACGTATAACCACACGGAACTGCAATTTTATTTTATGTTTTTTTTTTAATATTAAAAAAAAAAATAATAAATCATATATACTTAAACTTTTTTGATACCATGATGATTCATTATAGTAATTTTTTTAAAAATGTATATTTTACATTTGTGATATAAATATAAATTAGTCTCGAGACAATTTAAAGATTATTCTTGCACTTTTTAAAATTTTTTAAATTTTATAGAGATATATGATTTAAGAATTATTATTTACATCATTTTGACGATATGTACTAATGTAAAATCAAAATTAAAAAGGAAACCGAGCTGGATAAAAATGTTGAAAATGATGAATTCAGTTTTTATCAAAAATTATTGTTTATACGAAAATATGAGTTTATTGGAAACATAAAAATATTTCCGAATCTAAATATATTTTAAAGGATTTTGAGCATGGTTCATAAAATATGCATGCGGTACCTTTTCTCGCATTTATAATTCAATTTTATTGATTATTCGGAAAAAGTGTGTACGCGATTACTGAATTTCTTTAATAATAGTAACTCTTCAATCGACATTAGATAGCATCGGTTCGACTTATTCATTCGCACGTGCTTTCGCCAGTGCATTTCTTTAACTTTTATCTTCGATTTGAAAAATGCACGAAGGACACAGTATGAAACTCACCTGGGAGAGACCAAGGTAAATGGAAACGGTCTCAGAAATGTACAAAAACCGTCCATCAGCCGCTACAGCCATTGCAAAACCGTCCAAAGACTGAAACATACAAATTACGGGGAAATATATCGATCAGAAAGTTGTAAATAAGATATAAATTACGTTATTTGTTTTATGAAATAAAGCGATTTACACATTTTTATTAATTTTATATTTGTGTAAATTTTCTTATTGGTCATGCATTAATAATTTGTAGTTTTGCATGTAACTTTGCATTTTAATACCAAATTAGCGATTGAATACTAAAACATTCAAACTAGTAATAATTTTGCTTTCTTTGTCGTTTACCTTACCTGTAATATGTGGGTACCTTGATGCTGTTCGAACATGTCAACCGCTAGCGATGCTGGTGACCTGACTCGATTTGCACCTGCAGGCAAAAAAGAGAGAGAAGATAATCGTTAAAACAATTCGCATACATCGAAAAAGTCGATAAAACAAAAATAAAAAAAACAATTGTTTACGTAAAATTGTTTTCAAATTGAAAATTATCCTTGAACCAGAGGAAAAAAATAATTATTTGAATATTTGTACAATAAGTCGATTCTGCTTTGAACTGCATAATAAGAAAACCGAGGTGCAATGGACAATTAATCGAGATCGAATGTGGTGATCACTTGAACCCAGTCGTTGTTCAATTTGCCAATTTAAATTTAGTGCTTGACAAATAATTTATCAAGGCAAAACTGTGTTTGTCTTGAATAGCTTGATAAATATAATCAACGACATACGCATGCGTAACATTTGTTGATTAGTAATAAATATTGAAGTTTTCGGATAAAGTAATCAATGGGAATATTAGTAGACAATTATGGTCAACAGTAATAATACATCTAGACGTCGATTCCGTACAACTCAAGCTAAACTGAAAAACTAAAATTGATTGTATTGTAGATAAGGAGGTAACTGTAACTGGTCGAGGAGGAAAAGAAAAGTAGGAGTCGGGGATGCGAAAGAGGAAAAGCAGGAAAAAGAAAAAGAAAAGAAAATCGAGCTCTAACGAACGCCCGAGAGCATAAGAGTGGACAAAGGCTCGCGAAGTGGGAAGTCCGTGGGGATTAGAGTAAGTAAGCTCGGGATCGTCCGGAGCTCGGATTAACTCGTACACATCGGTTATACATACATAACGAATTGAGTCGATCGCCAAAATATCGTCTAGAGGGGAGAGGGTGCGACTCGGTATTTCGGTCTCTCTCTCTCTCTCTCTCTCTCTCTCTCGACAACCGACAGGACCTGGGGAGATTAAGTCGTGGCGCTCTCGCGGACGAGTTTGATCGAGTCTTCCCAAGTCTTTGATTAAGGGGATCCAAGGGCGGCGGATTATTATTACGGCAAGGAGCGGGGGAGCGAGTGCGTGGCTTGTTTACCAATCTGGGGGCCGGCGCCTCGTGAAGGTGCGGAAAACTCCGGAAAAGGGTCGAGTCGTTGAGGAGAACGGGTTGTTGAGACGTCGAGACCGAACTCATTTCTCCCCTTTAACCGGCTGATCCGTATCGGATTCGAATCAACTGTAGCGCTACGAGCCTGACCGCCTTTATTGAATATCTCCCGCGCTCGGAAAACACAATACACTTGTTTTTAGCATACCCCCTCCGGCTAACAGGATTTCCAGTCGCTCTATTTCCTTTTATTTTCCCGTCGATTGATCGAAGCCCAGGGATTTCGAGTCAACGGCGAGTCTTTCCCGAAAACTCAACATTTCCACTAAAACATCACGTCCTGACGTTTTCTACACTCTTTCCTCCCGCACTCGTAAATAACTCTCGAGCCAACTTACCTTGCATTAAACTGTAATTCATTGGCATATACAAAAAATATAATAATTTTTGCACGATAATTTATGTTTTTTATATCAATACCACGCACAATTAAATCAATCATTTTCGAGCAATGCCATTACTCTAATCTATTCAAGTTTAGATCTCGTCGAAACTTTATTTTAACATTAGCATTCGAGCCAAATCAAAATTCTAACTAATTATAATAAGCAAAGTGAATTTAACTTTTGTCATTTATATTGTAAAGTTTAACAACAGTATACTTAGGCGAATGATTTATTAACCATAAGGAAATAGTACTTTTATAAACATGGTATATCCGCTCTTACATAATATTAATGGAGGTGGCTTAGAATTAGCGACTTTGATCATTGAATAAAAACTATAATTACTTCTCTACTTTGAAATGAACATTTAACCTACATTTAGATCAAAGAAATTCGTTTTCACAAATTTCACAAATTGCGTTCTATCAAATACTCTCTTAGTTTTAAAATTAAATTTCGTTTCTGCAAATTAATGCTTTTTAAAAACATTTTATTCCATTTTCTTATGAAAAAAAAAGTTTTGATATATATTCGTGGTAAATCTAATCGCGCTACTGCGGTTATCATGGAGGTAACGGTAATGGTCTTTATCCTGAATTGCTTATATAAAGCTCTTGTACACCAAGAAATTGCTTCTCTTGATACGAACGTTTCATAGGCATTGAACTATGAGAAATCCTTTAAGTTATTAAAATGGCAAACATTTTCAAATTTTCCTCCATCAAAATGCTCTGCTAACTACGTGGAAAATCGGCCACGTAATTTCAAAATGCAGTTTCCGCGAAGGCTCAAGTGTCACAAAGCTTATAATATACAGGGTGAGAAGTTCCGTGTAGTAACCATCCATGTTCACGAACTCTTTAAGCCGTCGTCACTCTTAGTTAGAGAGGCGTGTGCCGGGGCTAAATTAGTGGGGCTTTCGGGGCTAAGGGGTGGGAAGAGGACCCCGAGGGTGAGTTAGAGGATGAAGCGAAAAAGCACCTCTTAGCTAATATCGCGCCGGTGGCGAACGACGGCCCTGCAAGGAAAAGAGAAAAGTCCGTCGGTAAACGCTCGGGGCTGTCGGCTATTGGCATTTCCTCCCTCTGGCGTGGGTCAAGCGACTTCTCACCCTCTTCTGCGATAAATCTTGGTCCGGACTAAACCCCCCCCCCCACTCCTCAGCTGTTGCAGTCGCGCGCGAGCTTCGCGCTGTCTTTACGGAAAAGTTATCACAATATTTTGATAAATATATAAGGCGTGTTTTATGTGCTCCCGATATCCGTCCATAACTCAGCGATATTTATTTTCAGAAGATAGAAAAATAGCGGCTACCTGCCTCTCGCCCTCCGCCTCCTCACGTGCTGTAGCAACCGGGGGCCATTTGAGGCCGAGTTATCGGGCTCGAAAATCAATAAGAACGGGGAAAATTGCTGGAAAACTCCCCGGGACCTGCACTCGGCTCTATTTTTATTGTTCAATTGTCTCACCTCAAAACTCACTCTTTGCTGTTCATCTCGAGCTTCCGTTTGCCATTGCAATAACATGTCATATATGGATTAATATTAAGATGTTGGAGCTGTGAACAAAAGCTGAGTTGTACGTAAGATACATTTCTTACTGATTTTCAAATTCTCCGTTAAGATCTCAAGTTGTAATTAAGAGTTTCTTACTTGTAACTTTTGAGGACTTGGCATCAATCGGATAAACGTTAATTGATCGTTCAACTTTATAAGGTAATTAAGAGACGAAAATAAAACCATAATTATACAATAGCACTTGAAATTTAACGTAATTTTTCATTTTTGAGCTTTGAAGCTTGTCCCGATTTTCGCAAAAAATTAATCTTTAAAAAACAATGAAAATATGGGTAGAAAATCAATAAAGAAATTTCAAACTAGAGGCTGATAAATGGAGCGAGTTCATGAAAAATATCAGTGGAACTTTATTAATAAGAATCGGAGGTAAATGTTGTAGGAACGAAAAAATCCTTGAATCCTACAACGGCAGAGTCCTACATGTTCGAGTCGTTTTCTCTCTCTCTCTCTCTCTCTCTCTCTCTCTCTCTCTCTCTCTCTCTTTCTCCCTCTCTCTTTCTCAGCGTATCTCTCGTTCTCTTTCTCCTCTTTCATCATTTCAGTGTCAATTTATGACGTTATGACTTTCCCTCGTGCCCGGTCTTCCCCATCACGGGCAATATGAGGAATATTAGGACTCTTCTCTTGGTTAAACGACAGCTTCATTCATGGGGTGCAATAATAATAAACGTGTGTCACGGCGTCATTAACGACGACTCGCATAAGAATGAAGACATTAGCGCGTATATGCTTTTATATTCTCCGCTAAAATGGGATTCTTCCTCGATCCTGGCAAACATATGGCTTCCAAAGTCGCTCCTGCCCTTCCATTTCACCCGTCATATTTGTCGATATTACAACTACTATACACACATCCTTAATAAATAGACACTATATTTTTAACAGATTCTATATTAATTTATTCCGTTTGGATTTGTCATTAGCGGAACTGCTGTCACGCCATGACACCCGATTGTTTATCATTTCATAAACACTTTTCGTGAGATCCGAGGAACGTTGGTTTTCTATTTTTCGAAAAATGTTTACCGCAATTGAAAAATTAGATTCAAGATTTTAAATCGCTTGATTATTTTATTATTATTGTTATGCCAAAGGAGTCGTATGCTCCATCTGTGAATTAATTTTTTTACAGTTAAATGTGTGTTTATGTAGAAGATATAATGATCATCAAAGAAAACTAAACAATTCAAGGGTCTTTTATTTTTAGACAATGCTCATTAGAAAACGATTTATCAAAAACTTTTATTAGATAGAGCATTCATAAGAAATAATACAAATGCTGATAATGAGAACAAATTAAAGTTTATCAATGTCATGAATCCATAAAAGAATTGTAAAAAATTCAACAAATGTATACTCAACAATTGGTGCCGGTGTCTCTTTTAACTGTAAATCTCTGAGTAAATGGCTCTATTTACAATACTTGTTCAAATTTGTGCTTAGAGCTCAAGTTTGATAAAATTGTTTTAAAAGTAAAAATATCTTTGAGTGGTTATAAGATCTTGTATAACATCTCATAGGACTTCGCGTTGTAAATGTGCGGTAAATAAAAATATTTCAAAACTAATTCAGGCCTTGACAAGGACGACAATCAAATCATTGAAACGTTGGCCTTACAACAAATAACAAAATTGTTTATTATCCTCCCACACCCAGAAAAGGATTTTTTTCATACATTATTAATTTTATAAGTTGCGTTGCTATAATTTTTCATATTTCTCACTGGACGCTTATCGTTCTGTAATTTGTTTGTTGTGAAGGAAATTCTGAAAAGAATCCGAGAATCACGTTGAAAGTCATTTGTCATTTATGTTTCAAAGCATAACCGAAAGTCTGATAAATTAAAGAACGGAGGTTCGAGTATTGCAGAGATATAGTGATCGATCATAAGCTGTGGAGATTTTGCCCAAATCTCGTTGGCTGTTTTCGAGTTTCTCTGCAGCCAAGGGAGAACCGGATAAAGCAGTGCGCGTCGCGAGGAAGAAAGTAAGAAAGAAAGTCGGAAAGAAGGCGAGGAAGAACCGACCAGTCACCAGTAACCGTTCGGTCGGTGTGGGTGTGTGCATGTGGAGGAACAGAAGGGAACATATGAAGAATATAATGTAATATCACACCCTGAGCCGGTGGGCTCCGGTCGTTCCGCCGGGAACTGGATTTAATGAAAAATAGCTGAATTTGTTGTCTCTGTGCCCGAGGCTCCTCCGGGTTATTGTTGTGCTCTGGCTCCTGGTCTGCGATACGGACTCGGCCCGGCGATAACCGGCGCGATTACCCTCGGCGATTTTCTCGAAATAAAAGATATCTTTCCCCGTCTCGCGTGACACGCTTATGTATCTGGACCTTCTGCGCATTGCCATAAGGATTTACCCAATCCTCGAAAAGCCTCATAAAAAATCACTTCCTGGGAGCAGAATTAATGAAGTGGAAAAGGTATGGCTCGGGTTTCTTAAGAATCAGATCAGCATAATATCCTATTCATAAATGTAGTTAAATTCATTTTTTACCCTTCGGATAGCGAATGAAAGTAAACCATTAGGGTTCTTAGTTCAAGTCTTAAAATTGGATTAATTTTTTATTATATTCTTTAAAATAAAGATGTAAATAAATCATTGAGATTGGGACAAACCATCAGGATTTCAATTGCATTGTCAGTTGCTTACAATAGTTTGATATCATAATTTTTTTAAACAGAAAATATCAAAATATTTATTTTTAAATGCAATTTTATGGAATTTTTAATTGTACATTTGATAAAATTATTATATATCATATTGCAGTTATTATTGAATTGCCTTTGAAATTCTGTGAATTAAAATAACGTGAATAAGGATAAAGCCGCATTTATATCAACGGTATCAAACATAATGATCTATGCACCAAATAAGAAAAATATATTTTATTCGTATAATGGCAATAAAAAAAAAATTTCGTTACTATACTATTAATTTATTTTAAGCAATTATCAATTTCAGAATAACAAATGAATAAATATTTCCATTCAATTTAATGATTGTGAGCGCAATCGGTATTCTTTCGTTTTTACGGTAACGAATGGCAAGACAAGATTTATCAGCGGATCAATATTGACCTCGTTACCATAAGTGATTACTTTTATTAATAACAGTTGGGCGGGGGGTGAGAGACAGGTGAGGGGTGGAAAGTCGTGGAAATTTGTTCTTTTTTGCGTTGGAAATGGGAGTGAAACGTTATTGGTGGTCCCCGGGGGAAGATCTGGCAACTGCCGAGTCTAATACGACGGCCAGCCCTATGAAGATTAATCGTTCAGCATCATGTAGCAATACGTTCCCCCACCCCCTTTCCTCCCTCTCTACCATTTCATCTCTTGGCTACTTGCGTAACACGACACTTGATGGAGTCGCTAATTTAGCGCTATCCCAACTTTTTCGACCCTACGCATTCGTATTCGGCTTATCATACCAAGTTGCCCGAATTACCCATATGTGGCACCTGTGCAAATGTATTTATTCATAAGTACAAATATTTTTTACAGAACCTGTCTCCATAATCTTTTATTATTATTAATAAGGCTCGACGATGGTTTAACCGTAAAGCATGATATTTTTACACGCAGAAAGAAACTGTGAAATCTAAAACCATAGGCTTCTAAATAGATAAACTTATACCTTAATTAACTCGAAACATCATATCTCTTTGTAAATCAGGAATTAAATTTTAATCCTATGTCTGCAATCTCAATAGAATTTAATTTTATGACTATCATACGGTAAAATTAGCAAATAAATATTTTAAAATTTTTTACATTGATAGTGAAATTTATTTTTCGCTCGTAAAATAAAGTAAATACACCTTCAAATTCAATATAATAAACTATTAAAACGAATAAAAAAGACTAAAAAATAATTAAAACTATTTGCTTTTTTTCTAGTAGGTTACAATAATTTTATAATTGACGCTGTTCACCAATTAATAGTTAATAACTCAATTAATATATAATCAACATGTGCTAATTATCTACAAATACAAGACGTTTCTGTATTAGTGTTTTTGTATTATTTATTTGTATTTTTTATTCGTAATTTTTTATAGTTTGTGAAAAAATATATAATCGCATTACTGCCTAAAATATTGCATTATAATATGATTAACTAGATTATTTTAATATTGGGAAAATAATAATTTTGTTAATAACTTTAAAATTCGTGTAAAATAATTTAAAAAACATTAATATTATCTGTAGTTTATGGTATCTAATAAGCAGGATTGTGATTTAAAAATATAATTTAGGAATATAATTATTTGGTGCTCACACTAGACGTAAAGCTTTTTACACACAAGGATAAAAAAGATTGTGTATTTTACATATAAAATATTTATGTTTTCGATAAGTTTATAAATTAAAATGTCAATTGAAAATCTATAATTATTATGATTTAACAAATATTATTAATAAAATAAATAATAGGATAGATAAAAATAATGAATGATAATAAATAAAGATAGGTTTTGATTGTGATTTTTATTTTTAATAATTAATATTATTGTTTAATTCACAAATTTGGATATTAAACAATCTTAATTACAAATCTATTTTTAATATATATATTGTAACATTTAACGTTTGGTACAGTTTAAGGTTGTGCAGAAAATATCAATAATTTTTACGAATAATGGTATTTACATATATATTTAACATTGATTTTTAATACATATTGAATCTAATTGTAATGTTTTAAAAAAGTTAGTGTATTAAAAAATTAAACTAAATTTATATGGTTTTGTTTATTATTAGAGTCAATAGATTTTTTAATTTATGAAATAATTGTTTTGTGAAATAAATATTTTATGTATATATAAAATATTATTATTATTAAATGAATCGTATTCGAAATTTCATTTAGCCTTGAATAATAGTAAATAAATGAATGAAAAAATTATTTTATATATACGTGCACAAACTAACGTTGAGTGAAAACAAAACTTTTGACCATTTGTTTAAATTTAGTACAGAGAAATTTTAGATGTTTTAAGTGAATAGAATTCAAACAAGCCCTATCTAAATTCAATAAGAATTAAATTATTCCCTCTGTCTTTATCTAACACACTTTCTCTTTAAACTTGCATTCTCAATCATATAAAATATAATCAGTGCTTATGAAGTTCTTAGGTTGGAAAATCCGAGGTAGCATATTATTTGCAGGGAGCAAATAGGATGACACTAACGAGGCGTTGATTAGGGTATTGGTGACGATGATCTAATTAGTCACTACTTAATTAGTCAGGTGTATTTGGTTAATCCCTGTATTTCGTTATAACTGAGCGGTGAACTCGGTGAGGGTGTCAGTGGTTTACAAATCTTCAGTGACGAAACTTTTATCAATTTAAAAACCGACGGCGAAAGCATCGGCCGACGCTGTTTTCTAGTTCAAATAATTCTGCGGAACGAACGAAGCACAAGTGATGTGGAAAATTCAATGTTCTAAATAAAATATAGTGTTTTGGAAAATTTGGATTAGCCAAAAATGAGCACCGCTGGGTTTTCACAACCCTAAACCGATGCTCCCCCATCGTTAACTAGCCGCCAACTACGTTAAACACTGGTTTAAACTCCCCTCTCCTGTCATTCTTTTCTCCCTTGCTGGTGCTAGTTTACCCCCAATTCAACTCGGAGAAACCTCTCGCTTTTTTTGTCTAATTTTTATTTTCTTTATTTATCTTTTGTATTTAATCAAGAAATTATATTTACATTGCTGAAAAAGTGAAAAGGAGCTTTTATCGAATATTAAATTACTGGATTTTTATTTTGAAAATACAAATGACTGGTACTTATTTACGGATATCAAATTTTTTGTTTATCCACATATAAAATTTATATTTAATTTAAAGTTGGTAGAGTGTCTTTCTATAATTATTTTGATATTCATTTTGCTAGCTTTTGGTTATTATGGGTTATAATAAATATATCTGGAGATTTTATTTTATTCAGTTGTGGCAGCATTTTCAGTCTAGTTTTCAAATTTTATAAAAATATCTATGGGAAAATTAGGTGAAAATACAGCATGATGTGAAAAATATCTAATTCAACGAGTTTCATAAAATATTACTTTTTACAGTTATATTATATAGATAGGAGGAAGATGATGCAAGATAAAATAAATGAAAAAGGCGTTCCATTCGTTCTATCGAACAAAGTTGAAATCCAGGAGCGGGAAAGCTTTGATAGGCTCTAACTCATTTTCGTTCATTAGTTTTACAAAGAGAGAGAGACGAGGAATCTGTTGACTGGATTTAGTTTGACGAGAAGTTGCGGCCTAGCGCATAGAGCATCAGCGTGCGCCAAAGCCGCGTGAGCGAGCGCTTAACTCAATTCCGTTAGTTTAGTTAGAGAATCCAGTGACGGTTCGAGGACTGGAAGCGAGAGAGAGAGAGAGTTTCGGTGGGGTTGCCCTGATTAGATTTACATGTGGGTAGGCGGGATACATGCAAGTACGTCAAGACCCGGCTACACCCTTCGGTAAATATTAACTTGTGCGCACGAGAGAGAGAGAGAGAGAGAGAGAGAATCGCTCTGATTGTCGCGCGAGACACACTAGCATCTTCTCTAATTCGCCACAACCAACAGAAACTTGCGTCGCGCTGCCAACATTTTTTTGTTTCCAGAATTTATTCTCCTTCTGTTGACTCGTTTCATTGGCGGCTGAATTATAATGCTTCGGTGAGCTTTATGTTGAATTTTTTTTGTTGAGACAGTCGACGATTTTTTCTTGGTTCCAGGACCACTCAGAACCACAAATTCAAGAGCTTTTTGCTTTGCTTACAGTTTAGGTATTGAGTATCTATTTGACTGGCGAAATAAGTTCAATCTAGTAATATTGACATTAATTGCCGTCTATCGTAGTTTTAAGTGCATATTAGATTCAGCAAATGCTTGCATATTTGTTTTTGTGGAATTCCATAAATTTGTGATTGTAGTTTCTTCAGTATGTGCTTGCAAATATATCAATATAAACCAGCTTGACAGATTTGCCAATGATTAAAAATGAGCAGTAAAACTCCTTCCTTTGTTCTTCAACTATTCTTCATCATCGAGTGTAAAAAATGATGTGTTGAACAATCAGAGATGCTTCAAAAGAAGAATTCGGCATTTAGAAAAAGAAATTCCTCAAGTGTCCGAGTGAAGACCCTTGAGTGTTTAAGTTAACAAAAAAATCCATTCGTCACTTCAATCTGACTTACGTAAATTTCAATCCTCTAACCCTGCGCACATTCGCGAGGGCAGGGGAAAAGCTTCCGCTCGATCGAGTCCGGATCGGGATCCATTGTGTGTCCGGCGCATCGCCCCTATTTCCGTCAAATGAACTTTGAAAATAAGAAAGAGAGAGAGAGAGAGAGAGAGAGAGAGAGAGAGAGCGATGATATCTCTCGATGATTGGCGACAATTTTCCATTTCTATGTATCAGTGGGATCTCCCAATGCACCCACGTTTTCCTCAGCACTGATACTCCGGATTGTCGGTTGATTAAGCAACGTCCGCAGGTTGTCGTTGGCGAGGGGATGGAATCAGAAGTCTTGACGACTGATCCATCAGCGGCACGACTTCGGCAGCAGCCACACGGGCAATCGCCTGTGCAGTGAGCACGTCAGGAACACGCGGATGGGGTTCCGACTTCTCGTGCCCGCTGCTGTTCTTTTTCCTCCTCCGCGCTATCGGATTTGTCTGCTCACTGACTCCCTTAGAGACGCAGATTATTGACGCGCGAGTCATTCGTTCGAGTAGGTTATTTTCTAGGATGTTTAGGCACATTTACTGGCATTCGGGCGATTTGGATGTAAATACAACCGTCACATCGACTTTTAATGCTCTCCTCGACATCTCACAATCTTATCTTTCGCTTATTCAGAGCCTTCCGACTTGTGTATTTAATAGGAGGACGAGAGAAAACGTCTCTTGGCAATTTATCGGAGTAGTAGGAATTGCGAAAATATGTTCTCCTGGCCTCATTCTCGGCTAAATTGAATTTAATTTATTCAGCAGAGGAGTAATGCAAATCTGCAACCTGATCTACGATTTGACTATTTTTACCAAGCAAAAGTTTATCGCGAAATCCTATAACTATTATCGTCACGTTTTCGAGACTCTCGTGCGAGTTTATACGTAGTTTGGATATTCTCCGAGTTAATACCTCGCTACCGATTTACGTGGCGAGCAATCGAAAATGCCCAAGACCGCAGAATTAGCATTAGCAACCTGGTGTGTGTCCGTGTGTGAGTTGACGGCTACTGGTTTAACGCGTTGTGTCATCTTCGTCGACGCCATACACCGTATGTCCTTCGCAGAAAAAAATTAGAGATGGTCACTGAACTTGTTTGTGAAATTTTTAATCATTCGACCAATGGTATTTGTTTAGAAAAATATTAATTTATTAAGAGGTACGATCTGGCCTGGATGGGTGGAAAAGTGCATTAATACTGAAAAATTAATAAAATTTCAAATTAAAGTGGAGCTCGTTGAATTAGTCTCGAATATTTTCTTCATTAATTATATTTGAAAATAAGATTTATTGGTGCAATATATGTTTTTTACGATCATTTCAATTGAAATTATAACTAAAATATCCATTAACTCATTAAATATGATATTATTTTAATCCTTAACATAACTAATGAATCAACTTATTCATGATTTATATCATCATTTTAAAAAATTTTAATTTGAAATTACGAATGATGAAAATAATGACATACGTATAAAACCAATGTTAAAATATTTATCATTATCAAAATAATCTAATATCAACCATATATAAAATGTAAAATTTTTTATTGAATTTACTTGTAAAAAATTGGATCTTTGAAAATTTAAAAACCAGGTGCATCTCATTACGATTTAAAGGCATGAAAATACGTATGAATATCGAGAATATAAAATGTAAAATATAAAATTTTGTTTTCAGGTTAATTCCAATCGTCAAAATTCCAAGAAATTCGGGAATTCGGGTAAGTTCGTCGAAAAAAATAGACGGTAAGTATAGAGCTCAAACTAATAAAATATGAAAAGCAAACAAGTTTGCAATAAAATGAGACAAGAAAAAAATATTCCCAATTGGGATAAGATTTTCGTCGGACGCGTTGAATAATCATGTTAAGGTGCACAATTCAATTGTACGGGAAACTGTTCACTTTTACTATTCAGTGGCCTTAATTCTGTATTTGGTATAGTGTTTTTGAAGCTCTGGCCTCTCAATATTTTATTTTTCGGAATTACCTCTCGACCCTGTCGATCATTTCTGGAAGTCGGCGTCGCGAGACGTGACGAACTCCAAGTGCGATGTGCAGGATAACTCGGTTTGTCATCCCCGACCCCGCGCCCTGGAGTTTCGCTCAACTTCCTTCGGACTGATTGACGCGCGCGTACCCACGCTTAGATAAACGAGAGACTTCTGCATTTTTGTATTTTTGTTTCGCTTTCATTCACTTTCCTCCATTCCTACTAATCCGGTTTTTGTCTTTTTCCTGAAAGGTTGACATAGTTCACTCTGTCCTCTTCAGTTTGATGCTGTGCTCTTGACTCAGTCGTAATTTCGTTAGATCGGTCGATCTGATTGATGCGGTTTCCTAAATTTTTAATCTCTCCACACTATTTCTTATTACTTATCCTGATCTTATTTTGAAGCTTGATTAATTTCACATGAAATACTTGCGTCGCATTACAACAACTCTAGACAGTATAAGTATTTTTAAATACATGTCTTGTAGTACTACGTAAACATATTTTACAAAATTGGTATGGTTTTCCAAAATTTAATGATATTGAGTCAAAACAATGAGTGGGGGATAAAATTTATTCGGTGTCTAAAAAAATCAAATTTTTATTCGATAAAATTTATTTTAAATTCGAATGGGTTTCGCTATTTATTATACAATCGAAAATAAATCTATTGATTCATTTGCAGATTGATGTGATAGATATTAAAGATTTAATGATTTATCATACTTCAAGCATTAATAATTGCTTTGGTTATTAAATTAACTGAATGATCCACTATTCGCGAATATTTTAATGTACAATATCAATAATAATTATATATTCATAATAATATATTTAAAAGTAAAATTATATGAATAAATATTTATTTTTTTTTTAACAAGTTGTATTGAGTGAAGGAATAAAACAAAATGTATTATGAATAAAGTCTTTAATTAAAAAAAATATATTATACTAAGTTTTAACAAAAGTATATATTTAAATAAAATTGTAAATTGAAAACATTTTTATGTGAGATTAAATTTTTAGTAAATAATTATGATTATTGAATGTGTAAGTGTAATTATATCAGTTATACACAAATAAAAAAAGCTGTTCCATCAATTTGTAAAATTGACACTTATTATAAACTTAGTTGTATTAAGGTTTTTCATTTTAATAGCAGAAATAAGTTTGCAAATCGAAGTTTCAAGAATAAAATTTGAATTTAAAAAGCTAGACAAATTTTGTGGACAAATTTTTCAAGATTATTTTATTAAATTGATTATTATATTAAATTTTCCTTAAAATTACATTGATTTAATGAATTGAAAACGTAAATTTTAATAAAGCAATGAAAAGTGTTTGTAAAATGCAATGAAGAATAAGGGGGTGTCGAAGAGGAAGAGAGAGAGGGAGAGAGAGAGAATGTGAGATGCGTTTAATTGCAAGAGCAAAGGCTGACCTTTGACTGATTTGTTGGGGGGAGGCGAGTCGCGGCTCCACGGCGGGTCCCCGTGACCCGAGAAGTCGCGCAACTTGAGGTAGGAAATCGTGAGCCTTATGATGGAGGCCTTGTCCAGCTGGGAGGTTATGGCGGCAGGTAGGGGCAGCATCTTCGCGAGCTCGTAGAACTCGAAGTTCTCCTTGCCTCGGCGCGACCTCGCCGCGTCTCTGCTCTTCTCCTTGCGCAGCTCGAGGATGCTGTAAAACGAGACAATTTATTATTTATTATTCATTAACACAATTTATCATGGTAATCATTTATCTTGTTTGCATCTTTCATTAACAATTCTCGTTCCGTGTCCCTCGCCATGCGTGCTATCCTTTTTTAAACTTTTCAAGTACCAAATGCATTCTTTTAACCGCGGCTCCCATCAATTGATTAATAACTTAATTAGAATAAATTAATAATCAATTGGATTTATATTTATGGCGTCTAGTCAGTTTTTAATTAATAATAATAATTAACTTAAAGAAAGACAATTTTAGAACTCTAAGATACTCTACCCGATATTACACGTTACTTTTTACAAGTACGCGATCGTTTTCTTAAGTACTCCTTTTGCTTATAAATGCAGTTTGTATGCTTATCGCTACAATATTTTGTCAAATTTTAAATACGTAAGCTACCGTTTACCTGTAACATAAAACAAAATTAACACGATATTGTAATTTAAATACTCGATACAATAAAGTTTTGTGCAATTCGTATCCATTGCCATCAATCGATTATAATTTTGTGATGTGTATGATAGGACTCGAGTCTTTGCATAACTATAATATGCGCAAATAAATTAAAATTTTTACTTATCAAACAATTTTTTTCTTTGACTATCCATTGGTAAAACAGAATAAAATTGGTTGATTTCTTACGTATATAAATGAAATCTAAGAATGCTTATTCGAGTGCTCAAAAATTAATTAGGGTGGAAACTTTTTAAAAATAATCTTTAAAACATTTAAATCGATAAAAAGTGTTAATTTTTAAATCATGCCCATTTTCTGTAAGTATTTAATCAATATTTCTATCCTTTTAACATAAATTGCTTCTTCAGTTTCCATTGGAAGACATTTTCTCGAGATCGGGAACGATTTTATTCATTTACATATATTCGGATCACATCAATAGAGAGTAATCGAAAAGGCAAATTAAGTTGCCAAGAAAAAGTAAGCGGTAGAGCTTGAAATAGAAGTATATGCATGTGTATGGATCGGAAAATGGGAAAAGAGGGAAGGGAGGATAGGCAGCGTCAATGTACATCTCGTAAGGCTTCCCAGGATGGGCCGAGATCCTCGAGCGGTGTCTCGTCCCTTCTGTACACTCGAGGGCAGTCGCAAATTGCGGAACTTGGGCCGAGGTTTCGAGGTATGGCTCATTCGTATTTTCGGCTCGCGAAACGTCGATATCCAAATGACATCGCGCAGATTAAGCGATTCGCAAAATGGAAGGATGAGCCTGAGGAATGAGGCTCGCGCTTTCGGGCATTTCCGAAAGTCCGAGGAGGCGTGGCCCTCGGTCCCTCTCCTCGGTCCCTCGCGATGCACTCGGGGCGCATCATTCACTTGGCGTCCGGCGCGCGTCCGATAGCCAGTAAATGCATCCGATCGAATGCAGCGGAGAGCGGGCCACGCCCCCGCGGGCAGCGGCTGCGTTTCCGGTTTTACCTCAAACGCGCGGGCGCCGGGCCAATGGACGTCCGCCGCCGTCGCCGCCCCCGCGCCGCCTCTCCACCCCCGGCTCGGGGTGCGAGCCTGCACTTTCAGGTGAGAACATGGCGCGAGCCCGCGGTTCGATGAACCCCGACCCTCGCCCTCGGCTGGACCACTTGCGTGCCTGCCCCGCGGACGACCCCCTCCCGTGACCTCCTTGTGCCGCACCGGTGCCACTCATCGACATGCAGGTGCGCGCTCCCGATGAATTTATAATTTTAAAAGTGAACATGTTTCCGTCGTGAATTTATAGAGAGCAACAGTTATAAATTGATGAGATGAATTTTAAAGTGAATCCGCTTGGAAATTTGCAGAGGAACCTAGTCTCGTCGAGGAATTCAAACGCGGCTTACAAACTTCGGATTTTTCATTTATATGGGTTAGGCAAATTTTCAATATAAGGATTTCCTCCCTAATTATCGCTAACGCCATTGCCTTCTTCTTACATCGTTCATGAAAATATCACTTTTTATCCAATATTATTAATATAATTAATAAATAATTGGCCATTGTGTTTTTAATTTTTATTAAAAGTTTATTATAAATGTTTACATTCTGATTTTAATTCTATTAATATTTTGTCCATCGCATATAAAAAAGCGCATCTATTCATTTTGAAACTTTTTGTATTGTTGATTAAAGTCAATTTAAATTTACGAATAGAGAATTAAACAATAATTATCTTTAAATCAACTAGATAAAATTTGCAATTTGCTCATTTTAATTGTATGAGTTTGAATTTACAGATGACCAGATTGCAAACTAAATTAGACATTAGACTTGGAAATAAACCTTCTATTACCAATAAAATGCCTGAGTATTATTCTTATAAAACCAAAAACTTGTTCAATTTTAATGTGGATACCATAAGAAAGTACGAAACGCTATCATAGACAATAAACCATTCTCTACAAATGACACACTTTCAATTGTCAATAACGATAATGTTAACAATATACCTGTGGAGAATAAAAAAATGAAGATCGCACTTGAAGAATTTTCAGTTTCAAGGGCAAAATTACGAGGCTATTAAAAATGAATCTTTAGATGTAAGACGTAAAACACGTCCGAAAATCTTCCTTACGAGATCCCTGGCGTATCGTTCATTCACGATGCGCGACTATGCGGCTGAAAAAAATGAGGTAGTACAATTAAATGTGCCATTTCGGAGCCCCCGAAAGGGTTAAAAACAAGATGGCTTTTTATTGGTGGCTCATTACGGTTAACGACTGTAAAACGACGTCGTACCGTTGCTTAAAGGTAGCGAGAGGAGGGCGAGGGGCGGGAGGGGGGGGGAGAGGCGCGCTATCCTGCCATTACCCGTGAGCACGACAAAGGCCATAAAGAAGTAGCGGCGCCTGCTCTTTCTTCTCTTTTGGCCCTCGAGCCTGGGAATTTCAAATTGTTGAATGTAGAGTAAATCCAAATGAAACAAAATGAAGAAAACGAAAATGAAAGAAGAAGATGAAAAAGTACTGGAATGGGAAGGAGGATTCAGACCCAATGATATAGCGATCAAGCGCAAAATGTACATAAATAAACAATCAAAATGCTGACGTGGAAGACAGTTCAACTATACGCCATGGCAATATTAGGATCAACATCATAAATTGTCAAAGAATTTTATTCGTTTTGATTCTATTCAAAGTACAATCATTATCGCATAAATAATATTTTTAATAATAGTTTTCAAGGTATTGGATAGGAGATGACGATAATTTGATCTTGTATTCGACTGGTTGTGCGGTGATAAATGAAAAAAACATAAACAAAAGTCGCGGGAAGTTGGCAATTTTCGTCACTTGAGAAAATAGAGTTGAAAAGAGCGAAAGAAGCAGATGAAAGAACAGCCGAACCGAGTGGTAAGAATGAGAGAAAAATAGAGGGGGAAAACAAAACGAACAAGCTCACGAAAAGTGTCCCCTGCCGAATTTACATTCCCGCACTCCCCGTGGAGCAATGAAAGACACTTTCCCTCTCCAATTTTGTACTTTACGTTGGCGTTTCGGGGATGCAACTTTTCGCTTCCTTAGCATTCTCCGCTTCCTTTCACCTAAATCAGTCCACGTGTCCGTCTGCTCTCTACAAAAATCCAATCTGTAATCACTTCCAGAAGCAATCATTACAAAAGAAGTGTCCCCATAGGTTACTTTATTAATTAAATACCGCGTGTGCAGTATTTGAACTCTCAGGGCGGGGAGGAGAGGGAAGAAAGAGTAATTCCCCGGAAGAACTTGGTAGTGAATCGTCGATCCGACACACTCGGCCTGAGCTAATTTTGCCGATTCAGCGAAAACACGAGCGAGGTTTTCTATCTGGTGCACACTCGGTTGACTTCTGATTGAAATGTCTCCCCGGGGAACCGCGGAAGTACCCCAACGGCAGGAACGCAAATCTTGGGAAAACTCGCGCGGGTTTGGATCGCATCGCTGTTGGATCCACGTGTTCTAAGCCCTTTCCCCCCCCCCCCGCCATAACCCAGTCACCATTAAGCCTGCGACGCTTCCTTCCGTTTCTTCGTCGACTCTCGATAAGAAGGAGAGCCGGCGCCTTCAACTTCAGGGCGAAACTACCGGGTCAACACTAAATCGCTAAATTATTATCCAATGGTTTACGCTTTGAAAAAATTTTATTTTTATTGATCTCCTCTTTCGTTAAATTGATCGCTCAGTACTTAGCCAATTTTACGACCATGTAACATTATAATATTTCGCTTGGCAATTTTGTCTTTTTTCTCATAAATTCATCCAAGAAGATGCAGGCGAATCGATTAATTTTTACAACTTAGGTATCGTGCACTAGAGCAGAGTAAAGAATAATCATAGGTCAATTTTCAGAATAACTTCAAAGACCAAAATAGCCTGATCCATTCAGAAGGTCTCACTCCCGTCCCACGATAATGCATCTGGCAGAATTTTTCTCCCTCGAGGTGAAGAAAGGTAAGGCGATCCCGAAGATGCATACACACACACACACACACACACACACACACACACACACGCTCGAGGCATCTGCAGACGCGTGAAAATAAAATTAAGCCGAACTTTGGGTCAAATTGGTTGAAATTGGGCGTCGGTACCGGGTCCGGACGCTCCCGTGGGGTCGAAAGACTCCTCGATGCCCCTTCAAATGTACACGCGTTTTCCTCCCCCTCCCCCTCGGTTGCCTTTTCTTTCTTTTGCTTTTCCTTTGCCCCATACCCATACGTCTCGCTTAAACTCATACGCGCAAAATTTCTCCTCTCCAAGGATATGATTGTGATAAGTGTTAACTTGCCCTCAAAAATTACATTTCATTTTTATTCAACATTAAATACTTTCTTTAACTTTAGCTATTCTAAAAGTATTCCTCATCACATTTTTTAAGTCAGCGTACAATTCTCTAAAATATATATGTACATGCATCTATTATTACTTATATAAGTATGTGTTATTTGTCATTTAAATAGCTACATTATTCCGAGGTAATGACGTTTTAAAATTCACGATTACCTTTACCGTACATCTAATAGATTAAATTGAATTTCCACTTTAAAGCTTTTCGTTTACCTTGAATTTTTCAGAAATGAATATATATAACTTATAATATTATTGTAATAGTTTAATTAAAATAATTCATTTATAATTTTATTGTATAATTTTTTTATTATACGAACTAATTTTTATTGATAAATTTTAATTATTTTTTAAAAGATATTCTAGCGTGTATTCAAAATAATATTTCTATATAAAAAATTCTCACAATACTTCTATTCCAATTGCAGAATTTTTTTTTTTTTATATTTTATTTTTGAACGTACATAATTATAGGAATTACTTCATCCATTATAATATTATCCTTTGGTCAGTCATACTTGTGTAATTTTTTTGTGACTAGGATTACATTTAAACGTCGCTATTTTGCTCTTTTAGCTTCCTTACGCTTGAAATTCAGTTGCATTTGTATTCCACTTTAACTGTCTTCATGAGATATTTCGTTTTTATGAAGTGTTTCGTGACAGAATTGGACGCAACTCGCATTGTCGGACATGGAGAAAAAAGACACTTGTCGGACCAAAAGTGTGTGTACGCATACACGTGGAAAATGGGGTTTGAGGTTGCCAAGAGCCGTTGAGTTATCAATAATTCAACAGAGGGCCATGACGAGGTTATCGTTCGATGTCTTTGGATATATTTTCCTTCTTTTTTCATTCCCCTGCTTGGTTTAGCAGTTGAATTCGCCCAGACACTTCACTTCACTCTCAGGACTTACGCAGAAAGGCGGTTACGTTTAATCGCGTTTTCTCTTTTTTGCGCTTTCACACCTTTTCCTTTTGATAAGGATGGATCGCCAAATTGGCGGAGCCCAAATTTTGTATACCAGAAATGACATTACCAATACATTAATGGATGGATGCTTTAATTTAATGTACAACCAGAGTACAGCAGAGAGAATTATTCATATTATAAGGGATCGAGTAAATTAGCCACTTGAAGAACTGGACAATATTTTGTAGCCCAAAACAAAAATAGTCTTTGGTCTCTTGTGAGTTTCTTTTAAAATTTTATAACAAACTTATTATTAACAATAGTAAACCTATTCATATCAATATTGTTATTGTCGTTATTATAAATTAAAATTACTTGTTTTTATCATTTTTATACAATTCTGCTTGCATATTTTTAAAACGTATAAATAAGTTTTCTTAACAATTATTTTACCTCATATATACAGTTGTAAATGCCTTTTTAATTAAAAAACAATATTATATTGTTAAATATAATACAATTACTACAGTTAAATTGAATACAATTTATTATTATTATTATTATTTTTAAAATATTTTTATTATATCTCGATAGAATATTTGTCCAACAATTTGATTTTCTTTATATACAATACGCCATTCATATAAATTTTTCATCTTGTAAAAATAATATTTTAGACTAGATTCAAATTTAAAATTACTCTTAATTCATGATATTATATTTTATACATCATAGGTTTATAATTATAATAAAATTAAATACATAATTGTATACATAAAAAAATAATTTATGAGCAATATCTTTAAATTAAAGTTGTATTATTGAAAAATGTCGACATTTTTCCCTGTAAATCATGAATTTAACAGTAGGGTAGGGTAGCTACACGGAATTGATGTCAAAACACACGTTAAACATTTTAGGAACTTCAACAGACATAACACTCGCTGAGCTTCCGCATAAAAAACACGAAAATTTCAGAAGAAAAGATGTTATTTGGAGTAAGGAAGAGCAACGATATCTCTTGAAAATCTCCGGAAATCTCGAGTGAAACATCATTCGAGGTTAGTCTCCTTTAAGTTCTCTCAGCCCCACGCCTGCCTTCTTCACACTCAGATTAAAGATCTCCGGCATCTGCAACCAACTCGAACTCGAGCTCGTGGCGACGACTCCCCGACTCCGGTGGCAGCACCCGGGGTCTTCGGGTGGTCAGTCTGTGCCAGTCCCCTTTGCCCGCTCTCGCCTTGGAGGAGGTCCCCGGGGAGTCATAGGCGCTTGGGACACAATGCAAGGCTCCTAATGTTATGGGTGAGCTCGGGTTTCTTCGCCGTCCCCTCGCTTTCTCCCAAATCTTCTCAATAACGCCAGGCCTATCTCGCCTATAACGCGAGTCCGAGTTCGGTGTAACACGTTAATTTCCTCACGATGACCGGTAAAAGGGTTCGACATTGTGTCCTTGATTTAAACATCTTCACCTCCGCGCTCGTGCACCTTCCACTATATTTATATCCGGAAATCCTCAATAGGACCATTTCGGACCTTTTTTTGGCATTCCTTCCAAGACTCGAGATTACTTTTGTCCAAGGCTTTTCCATTGTCCCCTGATTACGATTGTCCAATCGTTACATTTTTAGCAAAGTTTCAATCGTTGCTTTGTAACATAAATGCCTCGGGCATATAAAAATGCATCGTTGGCCTATTAAACTTGGATTATGTCACTGAATTTGAAACTGATAAATGGGGACGGACAATTATAAAAAAATGGATTCACGAACTTAATGTTTCATCTGGCGACAAGACATAAGTCGTAAGCGCGAGCTGTTGCGGTTATTGCTGCGCATGTGTCACGAGAGGAAATGTGAGGTAGGGAAAATTATTTTCAATACTATACGTGACTTGTATAGATTAGTATCTCCATTCCACCATGTACCAGAAAATACAGGGCTCTTGTATAATTCCATGGAGTAACTGATCGGATCAAAATTTTATCGTGATTAAAGAATAAATTTAATCTGCAACTGAACTTACTGGGTAATTGTAATTGCGAGTAAATTATTTTATAATACCTGATTAAAAATAAAACTGTTGTGACTATAACTGTGAAATAAAATATTACGTTCTTTACAGTATCTGACCTGAATTAATTATAGGAGGCTTAATAACAGTCGATTAATAATTATATTTTAATAATTTTCTTGCTAGATTTCCATGGAAAATGAATAATCGATTTATTTTGCTTTTAACTGAATACGATAAAGATGTTTTCATGATTTTCATGATTTTACCAGTCGAATGTAAAATAAAATATTATAAACGTTAAGGATAATTGGGTTAGTCATTTTAATTTAAAAATATGGTATACCACGTCTCTTTAAGTAAGATTAGCTTTGATTCAAACTCGTCATTATTAAATTGCGGTGCATGAGACAAGTTAGCCAAGCGTTAAAACTCTACCGAGAGGTGTCATACAATTACTTCTAGGCAGTGGACCGTATAATTAAATGAAATTACTTCTCATAGGTACATTAAAATATCGTGCGTTGACCACCAATAAAAACGAATGATTTTATGCACAATAACTAAATACATCTTCACAAAAAATCTTCAAACATATTTCAAGTTTTTGCGAATAGTTATCCGTTATTTAATTACAATATCTTGGCTGAATTGTAAGTAAATGCGAAACACATGTTATTTGAATAATATAGCGTACCTTCATAATGACAAACGAATATATGATTAGTTCATAAATCTACAGAAGCTTTTAACAAGACTTACTTGAATTTATATCTTTTGTTTACAATGCTTCTAATTTCATTTACTAATTTTTCTTATTAATAAGAGAAAATTTCAACTCACTTTTTATTATTCAACTATAAACTCTTTCATATTCATCCAACCAAATACGAAAAGTGAGAAATTAAATTCTCTTAAATTGAAAGTTTCTATGATATTTTAATTAAAATTTTTATTAGTTAAATTAATATTTTGAGTTTCTAATTATATTTAAATATGTGCATTTATATTTTCTGAATATTGATGTATTAGTTACATACAATAAGAAATTAAAAATGAACTTTGCCAAAGGTTGAAAAAATCATTAGTTCAAAAAATTTAAGTAAGATATTGTTTTATTTTTTTAAATTGAACGTATGTAATTTTTAAATGTACTTATAAATAGAATATAAAACGAATGCAATGGTTAAAAGTATTCGAGCGTTTTAACATTTAAATTTATCTATTTTCGTTTCTGCATTGGATTTTGAAATAAGAAATATGAAACATTGATACAAATTTAAAATAAACTGTAGATAAAATACAACATATTTTGGATTTATATCAAAAGCTTCTTCTGTTATTTTAATGAACCTATAAAAAATTACATTGAAATGATAAACACTAAAACTACGTTTGAAATATAAAAAATAACAATGATATCGTCATAATTACAAGTTTGATATTATAAATTTTAATTAAAATTAATTTGATACGACACTTATACAAGACAAAGGAAATTGATGATGAATATTCTTGGCTTGAAATTACATCAACAACTTATTCAGATTATTTAATTGGTAGCTTATCATACTATGTAGGTGTGTTTCTTGAAGATACACATGATGAACGTTGCAGTCAGGTGAGTCGAAGAGGTCAGAGCAATGATTAATTGAAAGGCACGAGAGAAGAAAAAGAACAGAGTGAAAAAGACTAAGTTGATAAAAGAGGAATATAAAGGAAGAGGAAAAGATAAACACAAGAAGAGAAAAGGAAAACAAAGGAGGGGGAGGAAGAGGTTCGCGATGACGCTTAGATAAGAGAGGACTTAAAGTTTACGTGATGGGCTTCTCGATGTAGGGAACGAGCCTGAGAACTTTTGGCGAACAAACTTTCTCTCTTTCTCTTTCTTTTTAAAGAGAGGAGCGAATGGCTGACCAGGAGGAAGACAAAGTGAGCCGCAGGAAAGAAAAGCGTCTCACGTCAGGGTTGGAGGGCACGTCCGATGGCTCGTATCCGGACATTCGCGCGTTCCTCCCTCGCTTGCCGACTTCCGGGAACGTGAGGCCGTGGCTACTTGTGCTTGACTTATTCCACTATTAGCGGTCACTGATCTCGCATTTCCATCTCTCACGCGAATCAGCTCGGACGTCCTTGAGACTCGTTACCCGATGATGATTTGTAGAGAACCGGACTTCATTTGTCTTACGAGAAGCTGACCAAATACTGACTCGAACTCCTTCTGACTTCCTTCCCACTTGAGCTCAAGTGTTTAATGCTCAATGCGTCGTACTTCAAGAATGAGATTTTGGAAAATGGCCAGGAGTACAATCAAAGTTTGCAACCTGTTCGCGGGGCTAAAAAAGACAGGCTCACCCTGATAAATGGGATCGGGGGTTGGGGTAAGAGGGATGTCAAGCGTTGATAGAAGGCTCGTAACAACGCATCGTAATCGAGCGGATGGTGGGAGGAGGTGTTGACGGCTCCCCGGGTTGCCCCGTCAGCGTGTCAGCGTTCCTTGCGCGTCCCCGAGGTTTACGGCCGCGGCGTGACGCCGTCCTCGACTCCTGGAGACTCCTCGGGCGCCGGAGGTTCACGTAGAGCCATTCCCAGCCATCAGCGTTCCGCATTATCCACTCGGTGTGACAGAGCTCTCCTGGGACTCGCCGTATTTCCGTCCTCGCCCTTTTATTTTTTTTTTTTTTTGCTTTCTCTACTTTCTCCACCTCACCCCCTTGTGAGTGCGCATTGCGCCCACTGACACATTCACTGGACTTTACGAGGTTTGCTGCGCAATGAGTCCGATGCTCATCACTTTGAGGGTGGCACTTTGTATCCTATCCGGAGTATCGAGCCCTGAGCATTCAGCAGTTGGCCTTGTATTTTCCTCGGACTCCCTCTCATTTCTTTCCCAGTTATTTGGTTTTTTAAAGCTGCACAAACTCCGTTCTCCTTCAAGAATTATTTTTTGAGTCACGCGGATTTATTATAAAAGTAGAAATACCGAGTTTCAACGTCACTCAAGTAAATTTTTACAGCTAATTGCGTTGCACGACGCTCAAAATATTTTTGTAATCATCAAACGATACAAAAATAAAACCACATTCACTCCTTTCACTGGTCAATTTGGACGCAGATCAATTTTGAATTATGTAGACTTTATTGTCTATGTACCTACATAATTGTATTTTTGTAAATTCGATAAATTTTAACACGAAAAAATAATATCGGCAACTTCTTTCAATTTCTCATAATTTTTTCATATCCATTCAAAAAAATTTATGGATGTAAAATTAAATTTGAATATTTTCATCATTATTGATGTCAATTTTAACTAATACAAATATAACAAGTCCCAACATATAATAGCAATTTTTAACAAACAAATTCAATAGAGAACTGCTTTCAAGTCAAATTATAATGAACTGAAATAAATAAATTATTTCATAAAAAAATTAAATTAATTTATAATGATGCATATTTTATTTGAATAAAAAATTATTGCGTTTTATCCATTAAATATTAATTTAATTATTTTTTTTCATCTTTTATATAATTTTTGACGTAATAATTTAGATTGATAATATTTAATAAATTTGATATTAATCAAAGCGTAAAACCACCCGTCGTACTTGTAATATTTTTAAAAACTATTTAAAAAAAAGTAATCTAATTTATTTTTATGATTAGACATAATTACTGTAGGTTAAGGCGTTAGAATTAGAAGATCAGTTTTAGAAAAAGTCACAAAAAAATCTTTAGCGACATCAGAATTTTTATTTTTCATACTATATATTAAAGTCAATATAATACTATATATAATAACTAATGCAATAGTATTAACATTTTTATATATTAAGAAAGGTCGGAAAATGTACAGGGAACATTTTATACTTTACTTTTTTTACGATTACAAGGAAACGCAGAGTTTGTCTTCGCGAGAAGTTTATTTTTTAATGTTGTAACACGACACGATGGACCGATTGATAGAACAGCTTTTCACGTTAATATTTTGTTTGTTCTTTGGTAAAACAATGTTGTCACTTTTAAATAATAAAGAAGAACTTTATGGGAAACTGAATGCAAATGTTGTAAATTCAGAGTATCATCGATTACCCTGAAACTTAAACGATTTTTTGAACTCCAAATTTTCTGTACACACTTGAGTTTAGAACCGGTTCTGGCAGTTTTTGGGTATCGCAAACATAGTTCGTAGGGAAACTCATGCCCTCTTTCTTTGAAAGCTTTGTGTGATTTTTTAAATTGCGATTAACACATAATATTATCTTTAAAGTCATTTTCGAACATTTAAAAGTCTCTCCAGCGTTTTTCCCAAGTTACACACAAAATTTTATCGCTTACCGATGTTCTACCAGACGTTCCATCGCGTCTTGTTACAAAACTAAAAAACATGCTTTGCACGGAGACAAATTCCATCCATCCTAGTAACCTCAAAAGAAAAAGAAAAGGGAAACGAATAGAAAAAAATTTATCAACATATTTTTTAACCTGTGCCAAAACGCTAGGACAAATAGTCGAGTTGGAAAAAATTCAGCCTCATTAATTTCATAACAAACCATGTATATAAATATGTATTAATAAGTGATTATAGTTATCAATTAATTCGAGATAGAGTTCAAAAAATTTATACGTAATAAAAATATTGATTATTATTGAATAAGTAAATATTCTTCTGAAAATCTCAAAACAAAACTAGTTTTATTTCTAATTAACAAAATAATTTTTTCAAGTAGCTAAAAATAAAAAGAAGGAATTTTCTAAAATATTCAAACAAGCAATAGCAATTCTACAATACACTTTAGTCGACAAAAAACATAAATCAATCGAAATAATTATAAATGAATAAAAATAATGACAATTAAATAAAATATTATTATAAAAAATTACATTATCATATTATTACAAAAAAATACATTAACTTTGTTACTAAGTAAAATACAATAATAAAATAATATTAATGTAATTTAGAAATAAATATTATTATTTTAATTAGAAATAAAATTAATGTAATATTAATGTATGTGAATTGAACTTGCAATTATAACATTGAAAAATGTAACAGAAAATAAATTAAAAACCAGTAAATGATCTTTTTTGTGAATACATTGAAATCCAACTTATTGGGGCGACGTACGACCCAGCCAAGGTAAATTCAAGTAGAACATGACTTTAAAATTTGTGCAAATAAAAAATGTTCGCAAAGGTGAAAGAAAAATTGAGTATACCCGTAGTTTTAGTTGTTCACACAGAAGTGCATAAAAGAAAAAAAAAGACATGTCCTTAAAGGCGGGAGAAGAGAACAAAATGATTGACCAATGAAATTTATAAAAAGAGAAAAAAGATATAGATGCATTAAAATTATATATTTATAAAAAGATGAAAATAAATGAAATTATAATAAAATTTGAATGATATAAAAAAGTGGGAGTGCATAAAAAAATGTGTAAAGAAAAAGAAAAATTGACTTCACTTGGTCTTGGGCTTTATCAGACTCAAGAGCTGCTACACAAATAAGATTTAATTGTAATTTCAACAAAATTATATTTGTAAAATTACAATTAATTTCATTCTATATAATAAACGAGGTTTTATTTAAAATTAATAATAAAAAATTTATAACTTTACAGTAAGATAAAATTTATATAATTAAAAAAAAAAGATCATCCAAAAAGCAACAAACTTATTATTTAATATTGAAATAAAAGATATTTGAAAAGAATAAAAGTAGAAAAGCATTATATTTTAACGTTATATTTAAAAAATGGAAACGTTAGAGGAAATCAATGCAATGAAAAAAAATTTTTATTGTACATTAAAAAAATTTATAATATTAATAATTTCTTAAAATTATTAATTATCACTATTTAATTAATAATTTTAGCAGCTGTTAATCGAATGGGATTATTCTGTATTCATTAAAATCTATTCATATAGAGTCTCTTAGTTTTTGAACTTGAATTATTTAATAATGTTAATTTTAATTTGATTGAATAGATAGTTTGTAAGATATTTTTGAAAAAATTGATATTGATTGGATGTTTACCCAAAAAACACATGATATAAATAAACGTATATATTACATTTTAAAGTATTTTAATCATTGCAGCAAACTTAAAATTTTTATACATCACAAATACTTACTACTTATTATGAATGTATAGAAAATTTTGAATTCTATATTAAAAATATTATAAATGTTTTACGTATAAAAATAAAATAAAATTATCTCTGTAAGAAATTAATCACAATATGACAATGAATAAAAAAGAAATCATTTTCTAATAATATTTTCTGTAATTTTATTGTAGATAGACAGAATAACTCACACACGTATATATGTATATGTATATTCCAGAAATGTTATCAACAAGACTGATACAGATTTTCTATCAATGACATAACATCAGGGTTTATTGACAATTAGAATTTTCACAAAAAAGGATAATGCATGCAACATGTACAAAATTTTTTCATGAATATTTGAAAACAATGTTAATTTTACAACTTTCATTGAATTAAAATATTTTTAAACTATGACAAAAATTTTATTTTTTAAATAAACAAATCAAAATAAATTAATCAAATTAAATACATGCAAATACTGTAAAAAATATTGAAGAATAATCATGGCTTTTTAACGTTAAATACTTGTTTTTGTTCTTAAAACGAATTAAAATGAATTGAAATAAATAAGACAAATTTATTAAGATGTATTAGATGCTTTAGAATATTTTTATTTTCATACGTTTGTAAGGTAATTTTTAAAATAAAAATATTTCATACTCATTAGTATATATTTTTATAATATTATTTTTTGACAAGTATTGATTGCTAAGCCAATTAGTCCGCAAGATAATTATATTATAGATAAGTATAATGTCGCATGCATTCAGAGGACAAAATTTTAAAATAATTTTGAAGAACTTGCTTACTACTAAAATTTATGATTGAAAAATCTTTTTTTTCATCCACTTCCTAACAAATGCTATTCATACTCATATTAGATTATGTTGCTTTAAAGTTGATTATGTATATAAATACTTTGAATTTTCTAGATTTCATTTATCTTCTTGAAATTATATTTGTATAAATTTTTATTATCATTTAATAAATATCATATGGAAACTTCGGGGTTTCAATTTTTGTTATAAGTTGTTTGTAATATTTGCATGTTTATAAAATTTAAACAAAATTATATATTTTTAATTTTACCAAAAGCTCATATAATAATCAATATAAAGTCTCTATGTCTATTGCGATGTGATCTCAAACTAAAATGCTGTTATAAAAATAAACGATTGTAAATGATTTAAATGAATAAGCTCATAACCATTATTATTAACAGTGTTTATGTAACACTACGAAATGCACTGAGTTTATAGAAGGAAACTTTTTTAGAGAACAACCAGTAAACGTAAAAATTTATTAAGTACGAAGTGTTACAGAGTTTATATTATCCCTCATAATTGGTCGCGAAGTCTATTGAAAAGACCGAAACCTCCATAGGATTGGTCAATTCTTAGATTCACGCTCACACTTACTATTTTTGCGCGCGCGTGTGCACACAGTGCTTGTAAGTTTAAATACTGGAGTAGAATTGCATTGAGCAGTCGTTCCAGCTGTGGTTACCAGGCAGTTTTTACAAACAACCAGACTCATATTTTTCGTGAAAAGTGCGAAATTTATGTCTTATAATTATTTACATTTGACACGTGGCTAGAATATGTAGTGTTCGAAAGCAGTTGCACCAACATTGATCAGCCGTATCAATATTTCCGTTTGTAAGATAAGACCGATAAAAATTTTAAATTAAAAAGTGTCGACAGTCAGTGGAGTAAATGTGGGTGTAAAATTGAGGTATCGCGCGTTTTAGTGTCGGTGGTTAAATTGATAAGGAATGTAGCTGTGTCGTAAGAGATGCAAAAGGTGAAAGGGGGTGGGGTGAGGGACCAAACGGGGACTTGGCATAAAACCCGGACTTTCCTCCCATTTTTCATTGAATTCGGAGGAGCACTCGTACGCATTATTAGTATGAGCAAATATAAATAATATAAATAATAACACAACATGCCCTGGCTCGAGGAGAGGACCCTGACTCTGTTTGTACGGGACACAGAGGTCCGCCGGTACGAACCAGGAGTGCGTGAACGCCGGGTTGATGTTGAGGGTCCCAGCGGGCCCCTGGTGATGGGGGCCGCCAACCCCGACGCCCACAGGGCTCTGCCGTTGAAATCCCCCGTAGTCCATGGCCACTTGGTAGGGCAACATTTCGCGAGGTCGCACTCCAAGGGTACGCGGGGCCTAGGGCGTGCGAGCGAGAGGGACGCAGAGGCAGCGGCCCCGTCGGCGCATCCCCGACCAACGCGACGAACGCGCTCGGGCCCGAGACGTGGGTGCGGGCGATTGTGTGGGTGCGAGCGGGACGAACTTGGTCGCTCGCGCGCGCGCGCGTCCTGTCTCGACCTCGTGCGGGACTAGACTGGACGGGACTGTACCTGGGGATACAGCCGCGCTCCCTCCCCGCGGTACTCCGCGGGTGGGAGTACCGCGACATGGAGAGGCGGTGCAGAGCCGCGCCCCGCCAATAAGTGCCCTAGTATTGGCGTCACGTGACCGGCAGGACGCCTCCTGCGCGCCTGACGGTGGGGAGGCTCCTCCCACCGTTCACGGTAGACCCAGTCTTTAGTAGGACGGCGAGCGTGGTTCCTGATACGCCTACGCCGAAGCGTCAGGGCACCGATAACGCCAACATGCCAAAACACCAACGTCGACAGGCCGACTTACCACGTGCACAGGTGCGACCGAGTTCTCTCTCCTTTCTGAAGAAAACTTAAACTTTGGGCTTTGTTTCCATTCACTCGCATCGCCCCCTCCCCATCATCCAAACATTGAAAATCACTTTGTCTTTTTAATAAAAGTTCAAAAATGAATTTAATTTTAAATTATAGGTTCGTGATTTTCCAATAATCTTTAACTATAATCACTTAGTCGAGGGCTGAATATCCATTATTGACCATTTGATTTGTAGAGACACCTTGTATGAATTGAATTGAACGTCTTGTGCATATTTAAATAATAATTGCCGATAAAACAAAAAATTCGTAACGAAGAATTGTTTGACGCACATCTCGTGACTTTTATTTAATTGTTGCAGTAATGGTAAACTGCTCCAAAGTCTTTCTATCTTCATTCAAAATAAAGTCCTTTGGTTTCATTACAGAACTTTGAATTTCATTTAAGACGAGGTAATTTTGAGAAAAAAAATCTAAAATCGAATAAGGTGCAGTTAAAGGCAGAGTAGTTGAGAAATCTTCTTCCCAAAGACATGAAAAACGATACGGCTAATGAGAAAAGTAATGAAAGAACGTTTCGATGATATACGGGTGAGATGTTGAGATATGAAAAAGGTGAATGGAACACAGAGGACGGAGGGCTGCTGAGTGAGTAAAAATAAATAAGGCGTCAAATAAATAAAGGTAATAATCCCTCGGAGTACATACGTGGATAAATACGAGTACCAGCGGTAGTCGTGGGTGGGGTGTGTGTGTGGGGGGGGGGAGTGGAGGGGTTAAGTGGTTATTGCCGTGGCGGCGGCTTTGTTACGAGGCGCGTCGAGTTACTGGCTACCGTTTTCGCGACGTGCGCCGTTCTTTCGAAATCACAGAGATCCAAAAGTGGGTTCGTTTGTATTTGAATAAATATTCTTTAGTTCTCCGATTGCAAAAATTGTTCATCTAAGAGGTTCTTTCATCGATTATTTTTAATTTTTTTTTTTCACGTATCTTATATATATATATATATATATATATTACTGACTAATAATAAAGTTTTCCTTGCATTTCTTTGATCCAAATTACTACTATCTTATAAATTTGCTGTAAATTTTTAATTCATTTAATTAATATTATTTCGGAGAGAATACAATAAAGTATACATTGTTATTTTATTTTAGATACCCAATAGATGATCAACCACTTTAATTTTAATTAATTCTTTAATTATAATTTATGAATTCCCTAAACATTTTAAATTTTATCGTTTTTAAATATACATACACATTTATGTTTACACATCTAAACGAGAAGTTTTATTTTAATTTTTTTTGTGAATAAAGAATGAGTTATTTTATTGCATTGATATTATTTTTATAAATAATAACATTAAATGTTATTTAGTTTATGAATGTTAACGACCGGTTTTTTGATATATTCAAACATTAATTTTCCTTGCATAATTAGATTTATGCATTTATCTAATTTTCAGATATATCATATACTTCATTTAGGTGTATGTTCACATGGCGGCAGATTGTATATTAAATCTACCGAATTATTAAAATTTTGCTAACACCAAAAACTTAGAGAATTCCTTGGTCATTCTCAATTCAAATATTATCGATTTATCGATTTTTCTAGAAAAAAAGAAAAAGTTATTAAAATTATAGAAAAATTGTACAATAAATTTGGTTGTAGTTGAATCAATAAATTCATTTCAACTTAAATTCTTTTATTTAATTGAATTTCAACTCTTGTGTAATTTTTTTATGCGTTTATTTGCATCAAATGGCTGCACTGCATTTTGAATAAAATACAAGTCACCAAAGCTCTTTACGATGCAGTACTTGGCTCGTAATTATATAATAACAATTCATGTACCGAGAACATTAATAATTGTGCCGATTTACTCGTGATTATTTGCTTCACACATGCTTTTACATTTCATATGTTATTTATGTGCAAACGAATTAATGTTACAATGCAAGTGATTATCATAAATAATTATGATGCTTTATAGAAATTTCTTAAAATGATATTTCGGATAAATTTCAATTTGGAGTGAGTTTGTGAATTAAATTTTAAAATATTTTCATGTAGAAGTTTATAATAATTGTTTTGTACTTTAATATTTTTCGATGTTCTTTTTCATTATTCTTGAAACAATTATTATATGAAATTGTTTCTTTTTCTTTTTTTTTTTAAAACTTTATAAGTTTCATCATTCTAATAGTTTAAATTAAAAATCATTTTACTGCATAGGAATTTCTTGAGAGATTAAATTTAACGTAAATTTAGTTGAATATGATACAACATAACGAATATTTTACAGAATTGTAATAACGCACATAAAGTTGATAATTGAAATTCATTCAGTTGTAATCCATTCACTTCATTTTTATTGGCTTGAAATAATTAAAATTAAAATACATCTATGAAAATTAGTATGGAAAAAATAAATTGTACAAAATTTTTGTAAGAATAAATTTTGAAGTTTTCAAATCATTCGATAATTTCAAACTTAAATATTCTAAATTTATTATTTTTACGAAATAACTAATAATATTTTTTTATGTCCTTGATTGTATAATTATTTTATATGAATCTGTTTTAATAAAATAAATAAATCTTCTTTGAATAGAATATATTGTATTTTATTTGTTAAATTTATTAAATTATTCTTGAATTTTTTAAAGAAAAAAAAACAAAAAAAAATAAAAATGTTTAAAGAAAGATTTTTGTTTTATTATGAAATTATCTATAATTTTTTCATATAAATTTCAAAGAGTTATAATACCTTTATTAGATAAATTTTAATATTAGCTAAAATGATAATTCATCGTATTATCCTTACGTATTAAGATTTAATAAAAATATGGTATTGAATTGTTTAAATTACAAACGAATAAATGAAAAAATTTATCAAATTTTACAACGCTTTAATATATTTTTATCTAATTAAGGCATCACAAAAGGTGTACAATACAAATGTAAATATTTGTTCATTTCTAACAACTAAAATTAACTTTTTCGTTAAAAATAAAAAAAAAAAAAAAATTAATTTAATATTAATTAAAAATAATTATTAGAAGAATTAATTTATCGTAAATTTATTTTACATAAACTTTCTAATTTTAGTCGGTACAGTTTCAAAAATTAGTTTGTATTGTGAACGATGGAGAAAATTGTTCATTGGTAAAATGATCTAGGCAAAAAAGATAGAAAATGCGAAATTCGGGTAAGAGGGAGGTAAAATTGGTGCAACAGTGACAAACGAGTATAAAATCAGTTCCTGGACCATTTCTTTCTTCTTTGGCAGGTCATCGATGCTTCTCATGCAGTTACAAATTAATAAATGAGAATTGCGATGCACGTGTTTTAATGGGATTTGTGGAATAAAATAAAAATCAGACACGCAGATGGAGCGTAGGTGGGTGGAGTGAGTGAGCGAGAGAGAGAGAGAGAGAGAGATAAAGATAAAGAGGAAGAGAAAAGGGGAGAGACGGAGAGAGAGGAAGAGACGCCAGTGCCCTAGCGAAGACTATCTTAATGCGGATCGGTCGGACCGCCTCGCAAAAGTTATCCGCAGCGTCTAGAAATTATGCCGGAGTCCTGCGTCGTTATGTGTGTATCTCTCCGTGTAAGCACTTTTAATTTGTCTTCCCATCTAATATACTGTTCCAGATAAACCCCAAAAATATATCACGATTAACTTTTTAATAAAATTAATTTTTCATTTATTTGGATATGTGCACACGGACATGCGCGCTAATGTCCACAAGGACGTACGTATCCCATTCAAACTTCCTTCCTTACCTTTTTTTCTCATTTTTGCTGGTCTCCTTATTGTCGCGCAAGAAAATCTACTTAATTCGTTCTTTTTTATCTTTGCGATAACACCCTAAATTTTCTCTTCTTTTAACACTTTTCTCATTATTCAAGAAAAATCGCAAACACAAGTTGAACAGATTTAAAAAAAATTCTTAAATTCTTAAAAGTGTAAAAACAAATTTACACTCATGTATTTTTAGTTGATTTTCTACACGAATATTATTTATTGATCTCTTTGATAGATCGTTAAATTTTAATTTGTGGTGTCTGATTTTAATTTTCTTTTAAAACAAATAAGTCGCTATAAAGATTATGTTTTGACTTCATATATTTCAGGCTAACTATTAATTATACATAACCTAAACTAAACATACGATTTACATTTCGTGATTAGCACGAAACATTTTAGTAGAGTGGATGCAGTACAATTGTGCAGGATTTTGTCGGTGGACTGAAGGCGATTTTAAATGAACAATTAAAAATCAAGACCGAATGAGAATCATCGTGACCCTGTTCCTGACCTCCGGCTCCTAAAAATCCACACCACCTCTCTTCAGAGACCGGAAGAGGGGGAGGAGGAGGTGAAGTCTGGACGTCGTCGTCCGCGGCTCGTCACGATGTCGTTGCGCCCCGACGACGACGACGTCGGCATCGGCGTCAGACTCCTCGCTGCGATACTTAGCATGCATCCCCCGATACGGAGGAATCCTTATTGTATCGTTGCACGTGAGCGTAATGCACAATCGTGAACTCGACGTCTGCGGAACATCTCTCTCTCCCTCTCTCTCTCTCTCTCTCTCTCTCTCTCTCTCTCTCTCTCTCTCTCTCTGTATATATACATGTCTCTCATGACGCTCCCGCACTCCTTCCTCCATCCACGTCGCCTCCTCTTTTTTTCCTCCCGACTCCTCCGGGTGATAACTCCATCTTCATAATCATACATATGGATGGGCCGCGTTCGCGGCAGCTATCTCTATTCACGCACGTCCATAACTGCTGACTTTTCTTTCTTCTTCCTTCAACAACCAACAACCAACAACCTCGCTCCCACCTCCCAACTCCACCTTTCTTTTCGATTTTTCAACTCTTTCTTTTATGTCTCTGCCGTTTTTACTGGTATTTTTACTTTTTTCTTAACTCGTTTGTCTGATGCGCGATTTTGGGCTCCCAACTTTGTCTCTGTTACAGCTTATCATTTCCGATATGTGCAATCTCCTTAACTCCTTAAATAATGACTCATCTTCATTCGCAACTAACTACGGAAGATATTATATCTCTGAATCTTGTAAAAAAACAAAAATATTGCCAAAATCAGCGTTCATATATAATTAGATACTTTTAAATTTACAACAAATTCGTTGCCAGCAAAAATGTTATATTACATTATATTCGTCCAAAAACCAAAAGTATTCATTTCTTCAAATTTCGGCAGTTACAGGAAAATTATGAATTCCAGAAATATGAACGAGAAAAATACTCTTATTACGAACAAAAATTTACATAGCTCGCAAACTTTCAAAACAATTGCAATAAATTTAACATCTTATTCTGAAAGATTATCTTAACTATATTTTTTTTAAATTTCAATGTCATCCCAAGTATCATATCTTACATTAGATGAAATCTATTTTTTTTTTTTTAAAATTATTTTTATATCTTCTGTTTATTCAGATTTTTATTCTTTTCTTTTTATTAAAATCACTATTAATTATATATACCTTTATTATACCTAAAAAGTAAAAATTACTATTCAAACATTTGTATGAGTTTCATCATTTATATTAATAATGAAATAAAACACAACTATTTGATTACTTGATTATATTAAATTATAAATATTACGTATTATTACTAAAATAGTTACCACGTACCACATTGAATGATTTAATTTTACATTTAATCCAATTAATATGCTTACATTTTATGTAAATTTATTTCATAATATTTTGCTTCTTTAATTAAAGTTTTGCGTTAAAAAATTTTTTTTTAAATAAAATATAATGAAAAGATAATTTTAATCCTATCATTTTTTTTTATTTTTAAAAATTATTAATTTCATGATTATATATTATTAATTTTATTCTACTGAAAGGTATTATAATATAAAGAAATCATATAGTTCAGATTTAAAACATGAATTTATTTTTACCGCGCAAAAGCGTGTGTATGTATTTTAACTTTTGTGAATAATTAAATCAGTGTTAAATTATTTTTAGATAATTTAGAAACTATGAAGTAGATTTTAAAAAATTACAATTATTGCTTACAAAATAATGTTGATGGTATCTACATCATTTGCATATATCAAAATGATAATGGGATTAATTAATAAAAAATCAAATATATATGTAAATTATAAAAGATAATATTAATTATTCTAATATAAACAAGTAAAATAAAAGTTTAAAATTAGTTTATTAAATATTTATTTAAAAAATCATTAGGAACTAAATAATATGGTAAACAATTTTAATTTGTATGATTAGTCTATATCAATATGTTTATAAGATAAGTAATTAACAATATATAAACTTGATTATATTTTAACAAAATTCTCAGCTATAAATTAAAACTACGAGATATTAAAGTTATAATAATCTACTGTAACTGTCAACGTAGAAAAAATGGAATTAAAACTAAGAGTTAATTATCTGATTAAAAAAAGATAATGTTTTCCGTTTTCAGTGAGAATAAAGTTGACTTTTTCAAATAACGATACTATCAGAATGATATTAAATTTCACATTCATTACTGTAAAGAGATATGGAGTCTCGCATGATTCGTATCTTTCGTGAAATCTAAATGAATCCCTGTAATTGTCGCGAATGTCATTCGTTATATGCAACGGAAACGAATTTGAATCGCCGCGCTCATTTACGAAAGTTCGGATAGCAATTGCTAAAGCGAATCAGAATGTGCCGTTAAGAGACATTGGGTTTCTTGGATATAGTGGCAGTCGAAGGAAATTCGATAGAACGGAGTGAGAGAGAGAGAGAGAAAGAGAGCGAATTTAAGTGGAGGTGCGGCTCCATCCCAGTGGGACCTCGGAATCAAGCGAGTTAAAAGAACCAGTTTATTACCGGCACGTGGGGTTGCATTGCAGTTCTACTGCGTATGTGCATGCGTGTGCGTGTGTGTGTGTGGGCGGGTGGGTGTGGGAGAGTAGGAGAGAGAGAGAGAGAGAGAGAGAGAGAGAGAGAGACCGGGAATGGGGAGAGACAACAGTTACTTGTAAAACGCCTCAGCCACTTACACACATACGTATCAATTTAGCATTGTTGACTATTTAATACTTACATTACTCTCGTACTTTCAACTTGGTGCATCTTTACATTTTTAAACAATACGCGATTTGATTATATTGTGTATTTGTATACGTGAATATATAATATTCAATATTTGTGTGGTGTTAAAAGTTGACCACCGCCTCCTTCGAGGAAGCACGTCAATTTCTTACACATGTTGATTGGATGTGGATGCCATTTTAGAGGAGAATTTTTGATAAAATAACTCATTAGACTAAATTCTTCCCTGTCGATTAGATAGGATATCTCATTTAAGAGGCGCATGCAGGGGAAAAGACATTAAGGAACTGCCGCTCTCGGCAACGAGAAACACGCAAGGATCCAGCGAAAAGTAGGCAAAGGGCGGGCAAAGAACGGGCAAAGGGCACACGGGCTCCTTCGCACCACCAACCGCCGGACAATTAACTTTCAATTAGAGTGGCCAGATAACTCTTATCGCATCCGCGAGGGCGAATTTTATGGGACCGGCAGCTTCCTCGAAAAGGGGTTAGATTTGCATCTGGGGGAATGAATCTCAAAAAGCGCGGGAGATGCGGAGATTGTGCTCACCCGAGTGTCAAGCGTATTGTGCTGCTAACTGGATGTGAGTGGGTGAGCCCAAGCCATTGGGATGTTGCTGGATACTCCTCCCAGGATACTTCCACGCTTGTTATATTCTTCTTATATTCCAGAGGAAAGGCAGGTTTTGTTCGAATGAGACAAAAATCACTTCTGCTCGATCGATATCGATAGATCCCATTTTAGTTCCGACATTTTAGTTATCCTTATTGTGTATTTGTATTGAAGTGTGGACGAAAAAGAGGGAGTCCATTGAATTTCGATGATCGGATTTCAGAATCGCACATCTGAGAGAATTCCGGGACTCCGGGTAATTAAACGGAGAACGAAGGACACTGGGTGCGAGTCCTGGGTATTGGAAGCGCCCGATATTGGCTGCCAATAATTTCGGGGCGCAGCATCCGTTTACCTGGGGGTTGTTCTGCATCAGCATCTAAACCCGCACCTTCAAGAATGCAACTCACGGCGACCAACTCCTATGATTTAAAAATTACGCCTCAGTCGTTCAATCTTCCGTTGAATCGGCGACAGCGTTTGCTCTTCTTCTCAGATATCGAGCAGATGAACTAGCACTAGCTAGTGCGTCGCGCGATCGATCGGTATTTGAAAGAAAATTTCGACGACTTTTATTTTAGTTTTCGTGCAAACACTTGAAATGATTGACATAATAGAAACGAGCAAATTCAATTAACAGTAATTCATTAACAACAATTGTCGACTCGAATGTACGTGTAAATAAAAACAAATCTATGAGTATGAATGCATACGAATGTTTTTGGGTTGTGGTGCACGTGTACGTGTATTTGGTAATGTATAAATTTGTTTGAGAATGAGGCTATAAGTGTAAGAAATAATATAAATTTATGGAAAAAAGATAAGTGTATAAGCAATAAATGTAAATTTCATTTCAAATAAAAAAAAAATAATATCATTGACGAATAGATCACGAGATATCGATTTCGAAGTCCGTGAATCAGTGAATCTATCTTTGCCCTTTTTGATTTTCTAAGCACATGGACTTTTATCTTACAAGACTCGTATAAAAAGCATTTTGCTTCCCTTCCCAATCTCTCTAGAAATTATGCTATTCTTTCACTTAATTCCATTCTTATATCTACTCCAAAGGATACATCTCATTGTTTTAGTATTGTCAACTCCTAAAAAAATCTTGAATGAAAGGAAAATTTGGACAAATAATGATGATTAAAAGCGATAGCTTAAGCGTTAGAAATTTTCGTAAAATAATACAGGTTGTTAGGGTCGTCGTTTAAGACTGAGTTAATTATGACCTGATTACCTTTAGCAAAAGTGCGTTTGGCCTTGATAGACCTCTAAAGCAACACATGCAGAATGCGGGGTATGAAACTACAGGAAAACATGCAAATGAAAGTCGCAGTAAAAAACGTAGCTGCTAAATATCCAAATTCGCGACAAAGAATAATCAGATTTAATGAGTTAATGTATTGATACGAAAGGGGAAATTTAGTAAATCAAATTAGCATCTACTAGCCTTTTGTATCTGAAGACAAACGGGGGATTTCTATGCCAAGGTAAAAGCTTGCTGTAAAATTTAAATATGAAATAAAATTGTGTGCGTCAATTTAAAAACATTAAATTAAATTAAATATAAATAAATGAAATATAAACTAAGAACTTATGGGACCTAATTTAATAATTTTGCAAAAATGCAAAGGAGTCGGGAAAGAAGAAATGCCTTACGAGGACGAAGAGAAAAATTGCAATGACAGTCGAATTCTGTAAATGTTTGAAAGAGTACGTAAAGAGAATCTTTAAAATGAATTATTTTGTCATAATTTTTTTATATTTTCGAAATTAAAGTATTTTCTTGAGAAACAAATTCCTCTTTTATTAGTTCTTTATACCATTTCTTTATCTTTTATAATTTAATTTTTATAATTTTGATTTGTGAATAAAAATTTAATATTTTTTCTTTCGCTTATTTCTATTATATAAAATTATTCTAGTAAGTTCACTTTAAAAATTATTGTAAATTACAACAGTAAAGAATTACCGACAAAGTAAATCATTCAATAAATGATATTTTTTTAATTGGAAATCTTAAAATATAGTTTATAGAAAGACTCATTTGATTATTTAAATATACCAAGCCACTATTATTTTTAATTAATATATGAATTAATTATAATGCTACGGCGATAAAAAATTTATATTAAAAAATATAGCTATTAAAATTTTCTTTTTTTTTTTTGTTCATACTTTATTACGTTATCCATAGATTTTTTACACTTTCTTTCTCTCTCTCTTTCTCTGTATCTACCTATCTTTGTTTCTTGTGATTCTTTTTTTCTCTCGCTCACTCTAAATATATATCGAAATATCTTGTAGAAGGGAGCATTACTAACGAGAAATGAAGTTATTTGAGGGTTGTGGACTCGAAAAGAGTCAGGAACAATAATAATAATCAAGTGCACGTGAATTTTCCTGTATCATTATCATTTCTTCCTTTTTGTCCGATTCTTGAATTTTTACTTTTTTCTTTTATCACTACGCCTGTTCTGTCTCATTTCCTTGATTTCGTGGGTATGGGGTATTTTGTTGGTTGAGGGTGCAGAAAGGCCGACTCTTTCTCTCCTCTTTTAATTTATTTTACTCCTTCATTGAAAGTAAAATGCGTGGAAAGTCACTCCAGATAAATAATAATAAACTAGAGAATTATCGTCTCATGGTGTGGAATAAATACCTACAGCTTGGAAACTCAAGTTGTTTGATAGGGTAATTTAGGAAACTTTATTGAGATAACTTCGCAAAAAATATTTAATGCGACCACTCCCTGTGCTTTCACATTATTAACCAAGTTCACTTACTTCTATCTCTTTTTTTAAAAGCGTTGTTTAAGGTGTACTTTTAATGATAATATTTTCCTTTATTTTTCAATTATCATTAATTTTAAGAAATTGCAATAATTCTGCACTCTTCTGATATACAACAACATTAAAAATAGATATATAAATAATTCAAAATAAAGTAAGTTTTATTTTTATTATTATTGCTTTATTTATATTTTATTATCGATTAATAAAATTCATATTTCATTATGTATTTGTTAATTATGAAATAAACCTAAGAATTACTTTAAATTGCAATATTCCAATGAAAAGTATACACATAAATAAAAAATATATGGTTACATACATTTCACTTAATGGCTATTCAATTGTTTAAATTTTGTAAAAATTTTGTAAAATCTTTACACTTTTCAGATATTTCTTTGTGTGCGCGCGCGGGCGCGCGTGTGTGTGTATGTGTGTATGTGTGTGTTTGTATATATTTTTATGATTTTTATTTTTCCCATAAATAAAAAATGAATTCTGAAAGTATAGATTATTCCGGCTTATATATTTTATTTCAAAATTATTCCAATAGTCAGTTTGTCATTTTAGTATATAAGCTAATTATTAAAAACTTAATAATAAATATGATACTTTTTTATATTATCATATTGTTATGTACGTTTCATCATATATTATTTTACATGTTAATTGTTTGATTACTAATCATCTGATTTTGTAGTTTGGAATGAGTGAAACCGAGGCGATAAAACGGTCTTGACCAATTTAAACAACTTTAGCTGATGCACTTTAAATTAAAATATTATTCATATTGAATTACAGAAGCTCAAAAATCAAGATTAATATTCAAGTTAAAAATTAAAAGCAATCATTAAAAGATATGGTTGATTTATTAAGAAATACACCTGTTTTGTAAACCAGAAATTATTAAATCAAAGAACTTCAAGGCTCAATCCTCAAGAAGTTGGTACTTATAATAATCCATGAGCATTTATACACTTTGAATTATTCCACATATTTCTCTTATTAGAGTTAATAAATTTAAAATTAAAAGTTATTCAATTACTATTCATTAATATTATCGCATTTATGGTCTGTTATTAATACATTTGCACAATCATGGGTATTGTAAACTCGTATTATATTAAATTAATTAAATCTTTAACAGTATTATAATAAGGAAAAAGGTATAAACATTATGAAAAAACATTTTATCAAATATATGTTTTTGTACAATGACATCAGCTTTGAAGCATAATAAATTTTCGTAGTAAATGATTATTTTTTACTTAAAATGTTTTTTCATAATGTTTATACCCTTAATATATTTCTTTAATATATTTTATTGATCCCTTTAATATATTTCTAAAATTTAAAAACCAAATTTATAACATATTAGTTTAAAATTTATTTGAATTTAAAAATTATATTACATCTGTAGACAAATATAATTATAAAAATAATATTGAAAATGAAAAGTGACGTTTTAAAAATCAAGATTAAATAAAATAAAAATTCGATTTAAAAAGCACATTTTAACCAGTCATGGAATAAATAATTTTTACTAATTAATGTGTAATTGTAAAAACTGCAATGGAAATTAAATATTATGTAATAATATTATTATTGTTATTAATAATCATTTTTTTATATAAAATTATTTATATATGTTGCATTGGCAATATGGGTATATTTATAAAACTATTTAAAAGATATTAAAGGGATCATCGGTAAATAATTGGGTAAATTACAATAATTTCATTTTCAATTCACAATTAATAAGCATATAATTATTCAATATATACATTAATTGTATATTTAATACAATTAGATTTTTATAATGTACCTTATTTAATGTTTTTTTATTCTTCTTAAATTTTGACAAATTGTATTTTTTAAAATTAATAACTGTGTGAAACTAAATAATAACAACGACACCGACACACACACGCACACACGCGCACACACGTTGCATATACTCTTTCAAGGCTCTCCTATGCATACATTCAATCAGAAAGGACAGCTACCTGTCTCGGGATTTTATTGCATCTGATTTACCATCGACGCACTTGCAGCAGAGAAGGGCTATAGGGTCAACTTCACTTCATGCGGAACTTTTAACCGAATAACTTCAGCGACAAAGCATTTGTCCCGCTTGCACTATATTCTTTTATTCAGTGTTTATTATAAAGTAAAGCAACATTCATAGTCTGTTTTTATCTGTATTTTTAGCATTAGTGATTCCTGAAACTGTACAAAATAAATAAGTGTATTATATAACTAAATCTAATTAAATATCTATAATATAAAGTATTCATTTATTTATTACAACAATAACAGCAAAGGAATTTTCATTAAAATTATAAAAATGCACATGAAAAATTGTTATCGCGGTTTACGGTCAATGAATTAAAAAGGCTATTAGAAAAATTAGATGTAACGTTAGTTGTGTTTGAATGTTATTATATTTATTTTATTATATTTTCGAGATGATCAATGAGTTTCCATAATGTAATATATGCAATGTATCCAATGACAAATGCAATTACCATAGTAAGCAATTGGGTATTTACATGCTCAGTCGAAGTAACGATCATTCGATTTGTGATTTGTAACTAATGTGTTTCACTCAGGAGAATGAATAAGAAAAAAAATTTTGCGAGCGAAAAAGCATTAGATTCGAACGAGACAGTGATGTATGATCTTTATTCGTGTACCTTTTTTTCTTTCCCTGTTCCGACAAACATATTAAAGCATTCGCGCGCGACTCGTGAAAGTGCTCGTGAAAAAAAAGTTGCTCGCGTAAATAATTATGTAGCCAGAAGGTAAGAGGGTGTTTTTCCCTCCTCGCACCCTGTTTCGCATGGCAGATATTGCCGTAATTTTTTTTCAATGTCGAACAGGAGGACGTGCGCTCGGTAGTTCCAACAGCATGTCACTTCGATAATTGTTTTCTATCCTAAACTTCTTTTTATTACATTTTTTTCACGCGAGAAGGAAGAAAAAGCAACGTGTGTCATGAATATCTATGTATACGTCTGTTTATCCCATCGTCCTTCTGTCTTACCAATCTTGGTTTCATCACCCATATCGAAACTTCTTGATAAATGCATTCAAGGCGATCATTAAAATTAATGGTACTTAATTTTTTGCATCGCGTCACCGAGTGTTTCTAGTGAGTTTGAGTTGTAAGTTTGAGTGCAGCTTTAGAATGATCAGACCAGACCAGACTCGCATGACGCGGGAAAGGGAATTTGAATAGTTGACCAATTGAAGATGGCGAAGGATGCAGAAGAGCAAATCGGCAAAGAGGTGAAGGGAGATTGAAATTGTATTGCGATTGAACGGAGGAGAAGAGGAAAAGGGAATAAATAGCCGAGTTTGTGTGAGTTTGTCGCGTGGCCCCGTTGGGCCTCCGGGCAGAGGTCGAAGGTCAGTGGGCGGGGGCTCGTCCTGGAATCGAACTCGAATTACGAATACGAGGAGTAGGTCGAATGGTCGTCGTCCCGATTCATAGAGTATGCATAGAGCGGTGTATCTAGCCAATTTAAATGCGCGGTGAGGCCTCGCGCTTCGAGCTCTTGCTCGAGCTTCGGATCCGTGGAAAGGCAGAGCTCAGGTGCAAACAATCAACCTGTCAATTGACGACCGGACTCCGTTTACGGCCTAATGCCTTCGAGTCCGTGAAGAGAAACAGAAACAGGGAACGGAGCGGAATGGAATGGAATGGAATGGAATGGAACGGACCGGACTCGCCTTCCCTTCCCACTCTCTCATTCTCTCACTCGAATTCTCCAGCCGAGCTTCGCTCTCATATTCATGCTCACGACGCTCTCGTGGAAATTTTTTAACACTTTTATTTCCTTCGGTCCCACGTTTCGGTCGCTTCCTTTCTGATTTCAATTCGTTTACAAATTCCGTTTTACCATCATTTTATAAACCAACTGAGATCCCTTCGCGTTCACACCCCCTCCCTCCCTCCAAGATTGATCAACACACGTTTTCAGAAAAGTATAAATGAAATCTCCACGCCACAAACAATTACAACACGTGAAAAGGTATTTTTGGTTACATTTTTTGATACAACCAATGTGTATTTTATGCATAAAAGTTTATTGTACTGTTTTTTAAACTCTCGAATTCACTCTCGCACAATCTCGTCCTATTATAATTTTAATTTCAATAAGCTAGAAATGTATGCAAATAAAATTTATGCGCTCTCGAAGATGCACAAGTACTTTTTTAGAGAATAACTCAAGATAAAATGTAAGCGTATACCATTGTTTAACTGAATATATTTTTCAAGGACAATAGTAGATACCTTGAAGCACTTTTAATTTCATTAACTAAATATTACATCACCAATGACAAATGTATTTAAATTCTATATTTACATACGAAAAGCACGAATGTGAAATAAATTTATTCCCAATCCTTTAGTTGTATTTTTATTTATTATCACAATATATAATTTAATTTAACAAGTATTTATTTGTGTGAATGTTTTCCATCTTTTGATGGACTTGATTCATTTTATTCGATTATTCATATGAAAGTATAGTGAGTTATTGAGATGAAGAATTTTATTTTATTAGCTTATAAATAATGCCAAAGACATATCTGTGAATAATCATTTTGTTGACATTTTTTATTTGCTATTAAAATTGCGTAAACAATATATATGAAGTATTAAACTGATATTTCAAGTAACACTTAAGACAAGTTTTTTATTTGTAACTAGAATAAGTAGTTAATTTTCTTAAATTTAAAAACAGCTCTTTTCATGATTGAGTGATTACGAAAAGGTTAAGTTACACACGCACACACACACACACACATATAAATAAATCATGAATTTATTAAAATTGTTAAAAAACTATGAATAAAAGTTGAATAGCATGAAATGGATGCTGAAAACGAGAAAAAATGTATGAATACGCGAAGGAAAGGAAATAAGGTTTGCTCATCACTGATCTACCTACGGTGGTAAAAAGCAAGTTGGAGAAAGAGAACTGACCCGAAGGAAATCATAGACATTCGAGGGTTGAAAAACGAAGAAAAGGGAAAAAAGAGAAAAAAGGGGAAAAGAGAGGGTAGATTTTGGATTGGAATCTGGCTGATCGGACGAGCCTCGCAGTTGATTAGACTCTATTTACTGGAGGCGAATTTACTGGTTCGTTTTCTTTCTCCTGGTCTCATTCTCTCTCGCTTGCTCCCTTTCGTCTTCCACCCTCGTCTTCTTCCCTTTTAGCCTATTTCACCCTCTTTGCGGCCAATCAAGCACTATAGACGGGCCACGCGTCTCTTCATAATATGTCGATACTCGTTTCATTGAAGTGCATTGAGAGACTATCCAAACGTTTCTCTTCGTCTCGCTTTTTTTCCTTATTCTGTTTTTATTGCGAGACAAAAGATCTTATCGATTTTCAGTCAAATAAATTTACACTATATAATAAATTGGCATGAACATCAGGACTCTTTGCAATGCACAACAATTTTAATTTATATTCCTTTGAGCAGTTCGTTAAATTGAACTTTTGTTGGAAACTTTTTATTATAATATATTAATTAGCAATAAAATCTGATTTAATCAACACTCATGATGAACGATTCCAAAAATTTTCAGAATATATAAAATATTTTAACTTTCGAAACGGCTTTCGAACAATTACGTGTGTGCAGTGGATATAAAATAATATATAATACTAAAGCGATATAAATATAATTTATTACACACACGTATAATCCTATGTATGTTGCATTCGCTTTTTCGAGATCGAAAGCCAAATTCTGCGAATTTCGGGCATTCCTCCGCGTGGCTCGTGTATCGAAATTTAACTTTAAGAGTGTTTGTGAAAGACAGCGAAAGACGCTCAACAGCGGAGAGAAAATAAAAGTCTGCTGCGGCGGTTTGGGTGCAAGGAGGGGCTGAGGGCTGCGGACTTCACCCCATCGACACCGGGGGTGGACAATCAGATTCCCTGCGGGGGTGGCATTCGTTCAGCTTTAAAATCAAATAACGCCTATTAAAATGACAATACGGCACTCGCGTCCAGGGTTAAACATTGTTTCGCGAGTAAAGCTCATTAGCATACGGGATCGGGTTACTGTAATTGGTTTATCGGGGCTCATCCAGGGGTGCTGGTAATTTTTATTCATCCGGGTCCCGTCGATGCAACATCATCCTCGTCGGCTGTCTCTAATTCTTTGCACACTTTTACAATTCCCCATTCGGTCACTGTCCTTGTTAGTTTTCCGACCAACTTTACATCAACACATTTGTTTAAATTTTCTATTTTTCAGGAAATATCAAGTAGATACTTTAACAAAAACGAAACAAAAGAATATCGATAGCAGTCACTTTTACTTCAATATATTGTTATCTGGCTATTTTAGTATAAAATAATATTACTTGCATTAAAAAATCTGCAATAATATTAATTTCATAAGGGCATGCTGTAGGTATAAATTATACTGCATATACACAATTTCACATCTGTATACATCAGAATTATTTTGATTAAACGCATTCAATAAATTTTAACGAAAATATTTTCCAAAATATAAATTATTTACATAGGCACATTTTTTCTTTTTTTTTTTTTTATCACAGAAATTTATGTTTTTGTGTTTAACATAATTAAACCTTTGAAACCAAAAGTTATATTTAAATATTTCATTTATCCATGGTCTTATAATTGTTTTTAATAACGTATACCTTTTTTAATATATATTAAATAATGAAATGTTGAACAAAAGCAATTAATTGTTTATTAGTAGGTTTTTGTTGTTGTTCGCTGGAAATTTTCGATTTTTCAGAATAAGAGAGAGTGGGAGTATTTGAATAGAATTATCCCTTGGGAGTACGTGGGTCGTTCATGACTCGAGCAGTGCCGAGTCAGGGTGAAACTTATACATTTAGACATTAAATGTAGGCCAACAGCTGAACATACCAATCGATAATTATTAGCATTTTCGATCCACTTTTACTGCTTGATTAAATTACAAAGAACGAATCCTTTACTGATAATCAATACAGCCTCCCGATTTGGATTTTTTTCTTGGTTTACATTAGAGTTTCTTTAAATTTTATACATTGTATTATTTAACTAATTCAAAAATAATTGTAATTGAAAAATCAATATATTCGTTACGCACTAGAAATTATGCATACGTCGTGTGAAATCGATATTAAACAATTTATATACTTTTTTTTTATAAACATATTTTTATATACCTGTGAAGATTTTTTACTTATATACTCACTTATTAAAATACCTGAACGCATAAAAACATATTTTGATCTCGCACATCTATACATATATATATATATATATATATATATATATATACATATGTACATACTAGAAAGCATAATTATTGGATATCATACTTATATAAATACATATTTGTGGCTTTCTGAATGCAAACAATCTCGATGTATTTAAATATCTAGCCTACACTTACCTAAACATTTATATACTCGGTCAAATTTTTAAATCGAGTTTATATTACGAATTTTTTATATATACAGAAAAAATAATTATATACTCACAGTGTTCTGATAAATTTTTATTTTGATCAGAATGAAATGAATTATTAATAGTAATACATTTTATAAGAATTAAATGGAAGTAGTAATACAAATCTTTTTTCAAAGACTTGATTGTTTGAATAATAAATAAATAAATAAAAAACAATTGGATGAAAATTACGTTACATTAATTTATTAAGGATAAATTAATACTTCTTGTAAAGGCTATAACAATCATTAAATTTTTACTACTAATGCTGATAAATCAGGTATTCGAGTTGTTTTTTTGTTAATTATTACAATAATTTAAAAAATTCCGGTAACATATATATATATATATATATTCAAAAGAATAACTAAAATTCTTGAAAAGTACTATTTTAACATTTTACAACATTTATATTAAAGAACTCCGTAAGTTCACATAAAGGAAGAGGAAGTTGTGCATCAGTGTGAACTTAGATAGAAAGTAAAATATAGGATTTTTGATGTATTTAAATATATAAATTATTCATTTGATCATCGTTCATTTGATTTAATCTTTTACGCGCTTTTTCACGAAAGTTCTTTTATTCTGATAATTGCCATCAAGGTGTGTACGTTTATCAAGTGTCGTTGTACTTACACAGGCACTCAAACATTTGGTCGATGGTGTCGCTCGAGAGGTAATCGATGCTACCAGGACGTATAGACCTTGTTGCGGCACCCTGGAGATCTCGTCAAGATTGATCTTGACTGCGGATACTTTAATTGGATCATAAAAAGCTCATGCAACAATATAATCTGCATTATACCACGTGCACGTACGGACAATGAATATTTTTTACAAACGATTTGCATGTTCGACTTAAAATTTCTGTAATTTTGGGATTGATCGTTGTACTGCGTATAAACTATGTAATGTAGGAAATATGTCAAATTTCACAAGAATCTACACAATGACGTATATTTTCTCTATTTCGGATAATAGATTTTTGTTCATGGACCAGATACTCCATTAAATTTAGAGAATTGATTATTTATGGAAGATATACCTTTATTATATTTATAAATGAAGATTTATACAATTTGTAAAAATAGCTCGAACAAATATAATTATTTATTATTTATGAAAATATTCGTTTTTTTATTAAACCGATAACTATTGTTGTGCAACTCTTTTTTAGAACTGGAAAATTAATTTTTAAATTTATTTTACACAATTTAAGAGACAAATGAATACGCTTTAAGATAAAAAAATATAATAAAAATAATGTAGCAATAGATGTTATGATGCATTGATAAAATTTAAAAATTAATGGAATTTTTTATGAAACGTATTTTTGTATTTTATAAATTGATTAAAAATGACGGAAAATATAATTATTAATTGTAGAAAAGTATAATTTAAAAATATTATTCATTTATTTATATGATGACAATTATATTTATATTTGCTATTATGTCTGCAATGATATAATAAAGTTATAATAAATACATTTTAGATTACATTTCTGTTAATTTTTTTAGTATAATTATTAAACACTGTAATAATTTAAAGTCAAAACATCTTTCTACTGTTAGTGTATTTAATAATGCTGACAATAATTACATACAACACTTAGTATGACGTAAGTCGAGATAGAGAAAACTTATCCGAATCAAGTATTATGTCTCTCTGACAAGAACTGAATAATATTACTAAAATTTTGCAGAAATAAATTCTTTCGAAAATATTAAAATGACATAAATAGTTTTAAAATTATTATTTTATCTCATTTTTAGTTGTAATTAAACATTTGCATTTATAACTTGAATATTTGAGAGAATTTATAATTGTAATATTTTTATAATTTATCATTTAGTATTTGTCATGATTTGTATTCATATAAGCAACATGTGCTTGACCACACGATTGAAATAGTAATTGTTAATGCCGATACAAGCTATTGAAAATGTCCAATAAATGAAGATATTTCATGAAATAAAAAGGATATTTAAAAGAAAAAAAATTAAAACTCGGCAGTTTCGATAATATATCGAAAATAGGTCTCGGTGAGCGAAATCGTAGCCCAATCCAACGTTTCCATTGTGGGAATTTAAGCGCAGGTGAGAGCCAAAAAGCCGAAAAACTTTGAGCGATTGGAGTTCCAGGAACTCGTCCGTGGCAGCGGAGTTCCCGATCATCGATACTTCGGAGATGATCTCCGAGGAGCGATAGCGGCGAGAGGAGGCGGAGTCGAGAGCAGCAATGGCCGTAATTGCGTGCGTGTACACTCATACACCCGCACACCCGCACGTGCACTGGTGCGCGGGTGAGGCCAGAGGGAGTTTTTCCCGTAAGCCGCCGGGGCGATGATCTAATACGCCGTTGACAACCGGATGCGCGGAGTTAGGGCGGGAGGGAGAGGAGGAGAGGGACCCGTGCTCCCTCGCATCCGAGGGCATTAGCATGCAGCCCGCGAAGCTACATATTTTGGGGGAGTCCTCCGAGAGAATACCAATATTACGCTTTGACATTCCAATAAAACGCGCCCGATTTGTTTATGAGCATGTGCGCGACTCGTGCAATCCGCGGAAGGGGTGGCGTTCGTTCGGGGGACGCGGTCCCGACTCGAGACCTCGTTCGAGTCCTGGTTCGAGTCCTGGTTCGAGTCCTGGTTCGAGTCCTGGTTCGAGTCCTCGAGCAAAGGGAGAGAGCCCAGCGCCTTTGCATTCTCACTTTACATCCACGTTTACTCCTCCGTTATTTTTGCCATTAAATACTTGGCTTTCCCCCATTGACGATCCTCACGATCTACCAATTCAGCACGAGAGTCGACTTTTTGTACCGAGTCTTCGGCGTAGAAGATCCGTAAGAATTATTCCTCAGGGCTAATAACCGAACGGCAAATACGTGGACGTAACTTCTCGGAAGATCAAGATATAAACCACTAGGAAAGGACAAGGATGGACATATATTATTTAACCTTCCTCCCTCGCATATCACCTGTATCTTGTATACCCTTATCCGCACTTGACTTGACTTGCGTTCTACTTCCATCCCACTTTGTTTCACTTGTTAAATCATCGTACATTTCACAACACGGGCCTTTGTTTCGTATGGCTGTTTCCAGTTTTCACTTAAGGGGGATCGCATCGTTCACACTCTGCGTTTTGCTCTAAAAAAAAACGTATCGCCAGGTCGCCGCTTTTTTGGGACAGGCAGAAGATTGCCCGAGATAATTGTTAAATTATTATTTTTTCGGTGGCCCGAAATAAGACCGTAAATAATGGCGCCCAGTGTCGGAACAGGGAAACGTCCCTGATCTAAGGACCTTTTGGCCCTTGCACTCTCTCCAAATGTGGAAAATTTACGTGAAATCCTTATTTATATTATTAGGCGCCCCGTAAATAGTAGTAATAAGCAAAGTGCATATTTTTTATAATTATTACTTTTTTATTATTCTGTAAGACAATAACAAATGTTTCGAACATACCAACGAAATAATCTACTTGATGAAATCTAATTAGTGTGTACATACGTGATTAAGTTTTTTCAAAAAAATCAATTAAAATACTCGTTAAAAATACAAAATAAAATTTTAATTTTAAGGAAACTGAATTTCAATGTTCACTGCAATAAAAAATTGTATAGTAAAATTACCCTCACTCTCAGTAAAATAATCGTAACATTTTTCTCAATCGTTCTTTATAATTATTTTTTGGTGGGATCAAAAACAGAATTTTAATTAATGTATACGTACGTACAAGTTATTAAAATTCACGGCGAGACGGATGAATTATAAAATTTCATGGAAACAATTCTAGACAAGAGTACTACAACTCGTCAGTAAAATTGGTTCAATTTTCGTCACGTCCAGTGTTTGTCACGTCAAGCTTAATTTACGTAAGCACGTCTTCTCTCCCCCTCCCTCCTCCTACTTTTCTCTCGCCCCCTCTCTCTCTCCCGCGGGTTTCCCACCGCTTTTCTTTTCCGGTGCTCAATCACCTGTACTTTTCTTTGTTGCATCGGTGGGGCGGGGGTGTGTGGCATCGGAGTCTGTTGACCGCGAGCGCACGCCGGTCGCCTCCCTTCGTTCACCTTTCTCCTCTTTGCTTTTTCCTCTTTCCTCTCACCTTTCCTCTCCTTTCCTCTCTTCTCCCATCCTCCGCAATACGTGACGCGTACATCGTACACATGTTCCTCGGCCCGTAGACAAGACACCGGTTTGTTTGGCACAGAATCGAGGGATAAGATCGTCTTACGAACTCGTATACATAAAGACCGAGGATGTCGTCAGATCGCCCGCACGACAACTTCTCGTCTCTTTCTCCCGCTTCCTCCTTTTTATTGCTCTTCTTTCTCATCTCTATCGGAGATTCTTCCCGAGTACGTGTGCCTCCATGTAATTTACATACTTTCATCTGCGCTTTTATTGTATTATTTATTTTTTCCTCTTTTCCCAACGAAATGTCATGTTTTCTTGGAAAAACTCCATTCACCTCGAGAGGTGTCTTCCACTTTTATTGCTCGTTCCTTTTTTCTTTTCCTCTTTCCTTTTTCCTCCTTTCCTCTCTGTGGGAGAAAGGAAAACGTGGCGAGATAATCGACAGCTGTAATTCAAAGTCAACTCGAAGAAAATTAGCAGGTTGAAAAAGGTTGTCTCTTGGCCGCGGATGCGACCGCAGCTGACCAACTGAAACCGCGCCTTAGCATCCGTGTGTAAGATTAAGCAATGTGTCTATCAGAGATTGTGGTCCAGCCGAGACCGGAGCCTTGGGCCGATACTCGAGCGGCAGGAAATCGGGAATTACGCCGACGCACTTTTTTGTGCTTTTTTGTGCTTTTTTGTGCTTTTTTGTGCTTTTTTGTGCTTTTTTGTGGCCACTCTCTTTCTTCCAAACAAGACTTTCTATTGAGATTTTTCTTTTCTGGACCTCACAAGGGAACACGCGATTTATGTTGCACAACTCTTGTAATTACCCCGCAATTCCTTTATGTGCCCATAATTTTTTCGCAGCTCTCTTTCGATTGATTAGTTTTATATACCATATTTTCAAATCATTTACGTCCAGCATTTACACGTCTACTTGCAACATAACTGTCTTTTTAAATAAATAGAGATTTTTAATGCACTTCATTCTAATGTGCTACTTACACCAGACTTTATAAAATTTTTCAATTCAAATTTGATAAAACTAAACGATCAAAGCATACAAACGAGTTTTAGTTTTTTTTTTTATTCTATAATTTATCCATTTTCGCATATTTTTATTTGCATTTTTATAATTTTATTTTTTAATCGAATATTTATTATTGCAAATTATTATATATTATATTTTAATTCAATTATAATTAATAATAACCACTTAATTAACTAGTAAAAATTTTTATAATATCCATTAATTCACAAAATAAGTCGTACACGTGTAAGTTTTGTAACTAAAATAAAAGAAGAATTATTATAAGATATAGATATAGATTTAATGAAATATCAAAGCATATTTAGAATCAAAGGAATGAAAATCAAAAGTGACTTTAAGTTTATCTCGAGTCTTTAGTTCAATCATCGAACCGTTAAGAGCAAACCACATCTTCTTTCGTATTTCACGTCCTGACTTCTCTTAGTTATTATGCGTGTATATTATTTTTATATTTCAAAGCAATAAGATTGCATAAAATCAGCGGTTACAACTACACTCGTTTCTTTCAAATTTCCCACACAAGTATTTAATCAAAATTGCATTAGCTCTCGTATTTTATATTTATTGTTAAAGAGTCGTTCAATTTTTATATTGAATTTTTAATAAATTTTATAGTAATCTTCATTTGTTATTTATCGATAACACCAATCATTTTTTATAAATTGAAATTCTATGATTTGTAATTAATTAGAAATGCATTTAAAATTATAAATAGATTTGTGTAAAAAAGAATTAAAAATTTATTAAACGCATTTTATAATTTAATATTTATTGATAGATTTGAAAATTAAATCGTAAAATAAAACCAGTACCAGCGATATAAATCACAAATTATAGTAAGAACTGATAACTGCTTTTATAGTTTAAACAGTGACTTCATCACAGCTGTTGATTATCATAGGTCTTTTTAAAATAAAAAAAAACAATAATAAATAATAAATATTGTTATTTATTAGACATTTATTTTTCAAACTTTAAATACAAGTTAATTTTTTTTTAATATAATAGCAACAACGATTAAATTGATACATAATGTTTTAAATTTTTATATAAAATTCATAACAATCATATCATTAAATATGCATACATTCTGAAAAAATACCTTTAAAATAATGATTTTCTTGAATTTTATATATCTAATGATAAATGTTTAATTGTTTAATTTTGCATTTTGTATTTCGAGATAAAAACTTTTCGGAACACTTTTAGTATATAGAGCACATATTTATATAGTTACAGCTAGCGATATGTAATGCATTAAAAAATTTGATATAATATTTTAAAGTCATACTTTACACAAGTTTTTGTAACCCATCGTAACTGATTTTTTCATTTGCTTTGAAAGAAAATTAGAAAATTTTCTAATATTCCTGGAGACGTATATTCATGAAATTTGGCCAACTTGGTATGTACTTTAATTTGCCTGTTGCACGATGTTGTAAATCGAAAGAGTACGTCGAGGATGAGCTTAATGTTGCCGGTAAAACCCACACCACGTCTCTCCGATGCACCGAGCACAAGAATTACGTAATCGTAATCCTGGCGCTAAAACGGCAGCACTCGATGCGCCATAACGGTAATACCCGATTTGGGTGTGGGTGTGGGAGTGGAGGATAGGGAGTGGGGGGGGCGGCAGATGCAGATGACCAATGCTTTTTAAACTGGAGCTACATGCACACGTTTCTCGGACAAAATATGAAAGCAGGAGAATGTTGAAAATAATAAAAAAGAGAGTAGCTGAGAGATGAAACTCTCTCGTGCCGGCGAAAACTCAGAAATTCCGCTGGGTCACTCGGTACTTTGTCATGTCGCGATTTCAGTTGTCCTTGCCCTGTCCTTTTCCGGCTGATACGCATATGATGTGATTTGAGTTGCAAAGGTGTGACAGTCCTTACACTTGGCACTGGGTTTCCGAAAGTGCTCCCCAAGAAGCGCCATTTTTTTAAGGGAGTCTTTGTCCTTTCTAAGTCATGAGATAACGTGGGTGGTCCATTAAACACTTGTAAACTGTAATACAATTTAACATTTCTCTTCTAATTCAAAATTCCAGAAAACTCTCTTTTTGTAAATCAAAAGCCATTGTTGCTTCATTACGTGTTATTATTCGATAATAATTGTCAATTATTAGAAAATTGTCACTTTCATTAGTAGTAGTATTTTGTGCGTGCAAATTTTATGTTTATGGTGTAGATATTATTCATTTCGTATTCATTTCAAATTTCTATTTTCCGCCATCGCGAGTCACGTACCATCACACGATGTATTTTTCTATTAAGAGTGCGATTCAGAAACAAATCTAAATATGCTAAGATAATCTCTTAAATTATGCCATTCCTATGGTAATTCTTTGAAGGACGATAGGTATACATTGCTCTTTGTGTGTACAGTTTTTTTTATATTGGCTCATAAAATATGATTATTTCGAGTGCCTTAAATGAAAATTTTTAAAGAGATTTTTTTATATTAATAATTTAAAAAATTCACTAATTCTTATTATATTTAATAGTATTCACATTATGTCAATGTTTTTAAAGTTTTGTCACAGAATTTAATATGTGATAAAGTAATAAAAAAAAATCATTGGTAAAGATTTTTTATATTCAACATATTTCTATCAATGCAAAAATATTTACAATTCGTATATTTTTAGTTTAATAATTTCAATAATAACTACATTTAAAATACATATAATCATAATCGATATAAAAACTCTTAATATCGAAATTTTTTTAAAATTTATAAATGTAAGTTTATACGCACAATTCGATTATATTTGCAATTTTCATGAACTCCAAGAAAGCATTTTAAGTTAAGTTTTTAATTAATGTAACGAGTATTTGATTAGCATTTAGAGATGCATTATTCGAGACATACATGTATGAAGTACTCAAGTATTTTTTTTTACCATAGAGTTGAAGTATCATTAGCGAAAAGTTATTAGCGAACTTATCCAATTACTTATAAAGTTTGGAAATAATTGCGATGAAAAATAGTGTACTCGCCCTCTAGTAAATACACTATGAACTAGTGGCGCGCGGAGTTCGACGAACTCCTCTAACAATGCATTTTTTTTTTTAATAAATAACTTTCTTTATTTATAAACGTCATCTTGATATAAATGTCAGTTTTTCAAGGGAACCATTATTTAAACAAATTATAATTGCGTCCATTCCCAGTCAACTGCAGCGGATAAATAAAAAATAATAAGATATATTTATGTACACTAAATTTTTATGTGCAAATAAAAATAATAATTGATTGGTAATGTCAGAAAGTTTTGCTAATGCAATATAAATTACGTATAAAAGTAACCTAAAATAAATTAGTTAACTTCTAATATTATTTTCTTAAAGAATATGAATATTTTAATGTCAAGGGTATATTATTTTTAATTTTATTTACGTCAATTATTCAAATTTTTTAGTCATTATGTTTTAAATATTCAAAATGATATATTAACTTTAGATTAACGATGCATTGTTAATTTTCTGATAATCAACATTTGGATTGCATAAAAAAATATATAAATTAATAATGCACACAAATAAAATTCTAAAAATAATAATTTTTTTAAATGGCAAAATAAATAATTAAGTTTATTTGATTAGATAATTTAAAATAGAAAATTAATTTGGTAAGAATTGCTATATATTTTAGAATTTAAATTTTTGTTTCAAAAAATACATTTTAATAATACATTGTAATTTAGTTATTTTGACTAATCAATTAAAAGATAAATTTACTTTTCGTTTGTCTAATTGATTAAATTGTCGAATAGAGTAAATTCCAGATAAAAATAAATTTCACATTTTGCATTTAAAATTCAGCAAATAATTAAGTAAGACTAAAAAAGAATAAAGTATAAAGTATAAGAGGATACCTTTTTTTCGAGCTCTTAAATAAATGAGATTTTGGATAATATAATGAACGAACGCGGTAATCGATCCAATCGAGACAATAAAACTACCTTAATAATATAAAATGGTGTAGCCCATGAGATTAAATATGATTTCATTGTCGACAGCAGTCAGCTGTCGTAGTCAAGTAAATGGACATTTTTCCGGAGATGACACAACGAGCAACCACTGGTAAAAATCCAATGTTACAGTTTAACGCGACAAATCTATTGCCCTCGGACTTGTTCCACCTACCATACACACCGACACACTCAAAGCCAAAACTTACACCAAAACTCAATTCTGTGGGAAAGTCAGGGTTTTCCCGAAAGAAAACACGTGATTTTAGGCTTTGTTTTGTTTTTTTCTGGGCCTCGGTGCTCAGGTGTAGAACACATTTAGGTCGCATTGAAGTCCCGATTGAAAGACCTCAATACATTAACCTCACCTCACCTTACCTCACCCCTCAGACTCATGCCAATAGTTTCTTCTTCCCAGCCCTATAATGTCTTATCCTCCTCTTTCAATTTTCTTTAGTTTTACCGCCGTCTTTATAAATCTTTATCGTTTTTTTTTTTTTTTTTTGTTTTTCTCATATGCCGAATTTTTATTTTTTAAACAAGTATGTCTGTACCTATTCTTCATTATCTTAGAATTCATCAGGGATAACGTTAACTATTTGCCTTTGCTAACAAGATAAAATTTATAAAATTTTCATAACTATTTAGTTATGTTTAATGTTGAAATCTTAAGATAATCTTAAATTTATATATTTTAAGTTTAACAATTGACTTATTCGCATAAAAGATAGAGAATTTTAAGGAAATATTATGATATAAAACTCATGTATAAAATATATTATATTATATTGATTACAAATAATTGACAAAATTTGCATACAATTCGACATATAATACACTTAAATTTTACCAAAAAAATCTTTTAAAATTAATATTACTATTTAGATTATTATTACATTTCTAAAAGATTTTCATGTATTAATTCATCAATTTTTAAAAAATATATTATGTATCATCTATTATATAATATATTTAATTATAAGTTGTAATGAATAATGAGTCGTCTTTTTTTTTTTTTAAAAATTAGGACCTTCAAATTTGATTGTAAAATTTGAATTATAAGAAAAATTTTCTTGTATATTTACATATCAATTGATATAACTATTTAATTTGAATTTGATAAAGAATAGTTTTTTTTTTCTAATTTATTTTACGTAGTCAAATATTTTAAATATGTAATAAAATAATTTTTTTTTAGTATAAATTTTTAACATACGTTACATATTATTAGATACTTTCCCTGTATATTAATTAAATTAAATCATGAATTCTGAAATTTTTTATATTGTGAATCGAGAATAAATAAATTAATTTCATATTTTAAACCATTAATTTAATACTCATTTGAAGTTATTAAAATTAATATATTCCAATAAACTTTAAGTTTAAAGCGATTCCTTCAATTTACTAATGATAATTAATCGTTACGATCAAGATGTGTAATATGATAATTTTAAATTAAATGTGAAATTAATTATGAAAGATAACCTAATTTAGTAATTATATAATCAATTTGCATATAATAAGACATTTGAAGATTCTTAATTTGATTTATTATTTTTTAGAAATTAATGAGACAACTAAAAATATATTAAAAACAAATAGATTAAAAACGAGACCATGGTTTTCGAAGGTCGTCTCCCTATCAATTTTTATTTTATTCGTTTGGTGTCTGGATCATTATCCCTTCAGTTAAATCGAATCTTCGGGACATCGTTGACGCGTCAGCTTCAAACGGTTAAATGGAAGAAAAAATTGCACTCGAAAAGGAAAATCGAGAAAGAAAAAAGATGTGAGTGTTGTCTAGTCGGAAAAACTCGTCAGGCGAAATTAAGTGACCAGTAGATAATTATCTGGTCGGTCCTGCATGTTCACTCGTAAATTGCGCGCGGTTCGCCACTGGGAGTCAGACTCAGCGTCGATTTATAAAGTTAAACCTACCCTTTGACCATAAGCCACTTTCTTTTTCTTTCCAATCACCCTCATCCCTCCTATTTTCCTTTTTTTCCTTTTCATTCTGTGGTGTGCCAGATAATTCCACTAACTAGAGGTTGAAATTACCATCGAATACTTGAAACACATCCTTCGTTTTTCCCTTATCCTACTTGTAATAATATTAATTAAAATCCACTTAATATTCTCGATCAACTGAGAAAAAGACGATAGTTTTTAATTTATCGGAATTCACATTAGTACTTATGAATACTAAAATATAATTTTTCTTCTTCTTCAAAATTACTTAATCGATCTTGATTGAATTAAAATTTATAAAAATAAGACAAACATATTTAATTTGTTTACAATCGTGTGATATATCAATTTTTCAATACAGTTTATACGCTTTATGAAAATTAAGAAATAACATAATATAAATCAAATTAAGAATAAATCTCTACAATTTGTAGATAAACTCAAGGCTTTTATAAACTTGTTTTCATTTAATGTTCTGTTGGAAAATAATTTTAATACAAACTTATGATGCTAATTCAATTTTGTCGAGGTAATAAAGATAAAGATTTAAACGCAATCACCATAGGTAACCATTTAGACTATCGGTTTAGTACATAAGTGGATAATGAATCTCTTCGGGCCATATCATTTTGTTCACCTGTAACATCAGTGTGTCCTAAAAGTTGAAAAAATATGGAAGGAAAGGACAAAAAAAAGTGAGAGAAAGAGAGGAAGAAAGGTGCCCGAGTCCCTGCGGGGTATCTTTTTTTTTTCTCGCGGGCTGCTTTCTTCTCCGCAAAACCACTTCGTCTTTATTGTCAGTTTTCGGAGAAAGGTGGGCGCCAAGATTTCGAGTATCGATTCCGTGCACTTTTCCTTAGAGGCGAACGACAAATCTAGTTTTTTATTGCCTTTTTCACTATAACGCGAGATCTTTGAAGGAAGATTCTTTGAGTTTGAAAAGAGAGTTGTCGTAGATCCGAGATTATGTGCTGTCGCAATTTAGATGCAAATCATTGGAGGATTTTCTATAGAAAATTACGTACTAAGTACCTCACTTCGAAGGACGAATTGTGAATTTTAACTATTACAAGTTTGATCGGTAAGAGAATAATTTACTTAGTAATTACTTTGGCCTGCGGCTTTGAGGCTCTCATTTCCTGCAGTTGATAATTCCAGATTGTTGGCATTAAACATTTATTATCGTTCCTATCGGTACTATTAACAGTGAAATTTTATTACGTTTCTAAATTTATAGTATTAATAAATTCACTTTTACATACAGATTATATTTAAGACTAATAACAATTATTATATTTATTTAAAAATAATTTTTTTTTAATTTAAATTTTATGATCTAACTATTGAACAGTTGTGCCAAAAAATCAGTTATTTTAAATATTTAAGTTATATTTAAATGGTTGACCTTCATTCGTTGTTTGCATAATATATAACAATATCATAAGCATTTATTTAAAGTATTCAAGAAGTTTAAAATTACTTTCAATCCAAAATTCGAAATATAATTGAGATATGAAAATAAATTATTATCTTTAAAAAATTTATTAAATAAATTTAAATACGATTATATAAGTGTAAAGAATTCGCAACAGTGTGTAGGTATGGTAATAAAGAAACAAAAATTTAAAAAAAACTAAGTTTCGTATTCTTATTAACCCTATTTTTAAAAAATGTAAAGAAGTTTTAAAATTATACAAGGAATATTTCTGTGAGCTTTTATATTTTTTGTAAGAACGCCTACTCATTTTTTGAAGTAACTTACTTTCTACAATTTTAAGAATTCTTCACAGTTATTCAATTGAAAGTGGAGGGTGCTTTGAAAATTTTTAATTAAATATGATTGTTTTTTGGTTATTTAAAAAAAGTTTTTCATTATTATTTTTACTCAAGCATATATGTGCAATGTAGAACAATTTCTCAGAGATGACAAAATTATTTGCATATCCAATAAATTTAATCCAAAAATGTGTAATGATAAACAATGAATTGCTCGCACATTCTGATATTACAGATCTGAAAAGACGGAAAATAACACTCGTCATTACAACAAATAATAAATAGTAACGTCCGCATTTATCACTATTTGTTATAACAAATAAAAACGGTCGGAGTAAAAATGAACGATTTAAAAAAAATATTTGAAAAAAGTGAGAACGTGTCGGGTGTAAAAGGTGGTACGTGTGCGGTACGACGCTGATGGGGCAATCAATGAATCGCCGAGCCAAGACAGAAGTGAGGGGGGTAATATTGATTGATGAAATTCTAAATGTTAAATCGTCCCGCGCAAATTGACAGGAAACACGCGCTTTCGCATAAGCGCACCCGCGACACTATAAATCGTCCTTCGGGGCAGGACACGTGCAGCGCGTGTAAGCCCTCAAAGGGACTCTAGGAATGTCGCCCCTTTCTGTCCTCGGCTGCGTTGGGCTTTTCCCGTATATCAGTAGGGGAGAACTCGAAGAGAACACCGAGGCAACACCGAGGAAACTCCGAGAGGAGCGGAGGTCGAAGGTCGGGATTCGTATTCGGCAAGCACAAGGTCGCGCTGGATAATTTGAAGAATTGCACCGGGACATTTTTTCTTCTCGCTTTTCATTTGTGTGTGTACCTGCTTCTCGAGTGTGTATTGGGAAAATCTGCATAGATGGCTCAAGTTGGCCTCATTGGTCTTCTCTTCCTGGGAGGAACGAACCCTGTCTATTGCTTTGTGATGAATCGACAGGATATTCTTTCTTTTTCTGTCGCCTCATTCATTTAATGACGAATACTTTACTTCTTTCGGCCAAAAAATTAATCTAACAAATAACATTGCGGAGAAATATTTTTCTTTCTTTTGCAAAAAAAAAAACTATTGATATTTAGTATACAAGCGAATATTGTTGAGATAATTATGATTTACAACAGATCACTCTTTATAATTACTTCTTAAGAATTACTTTAATTTTACATGTTATAATAATTCCCATACAATTTGGATATTGGATTATTACTTTATTAAATTTTAATTGTACAATTTTAAAAAAAGAGTTTACATAATCACATTTACTATTGTTCAATTTTAATTATTGAACTTTAATTTTTTTTTTAATCACAATAATAAATAGTCTTACATCACTGAAAAAAGGTTTAGGAAGAAAATGATGCTTAATTATTTTTCAAAATAATCTGCAGAAAAATTTAGCACACTCAATCATAGAATTTTATTTTGAATATTTATAGATGAAAAGAACATGTTTGTACATCGTATATTTAATTGGAAAATTCCTAACATATGTTGAGATAATACAGTAAGGAAAAATGGCAATGGATTATCTTCACAATCCAATAATTTGTTCTGAAAAAAATATTGAAATGAAGTTGATTAAAAATGAAAGCACATACGTAAAAATTTAAATCAATCTTCAGGATAATTTTATATTCGAGGAAAAGCGATTTAACTGAATGGACGTAATTGTTTGGAGATATATTGCAAGGTATGAAAGTTTCATTACATAAAATATGTTCCCCTTTTCGTTTAGGTTTTTGTTCATTTTTGTCCAACCGAGTGTCGAATGAGACAAGACAAGATAGGAAGTCCAATTGGATCGTCGTTGAGACGATCATTTAAAATTCGGAAAATCGGGGGGGGGAGGGGAGGGGTTAATCTCTAATAGAAGGAAAATACGATAGCCTGTAACGGGACAGGCTGCCCTGATCGAGGTCGCGGGGAAAAGCGGAAAATCACCAGACCACAGCGAGATACGAGTCGGGTGTATATTTATCATGTGAGCGGGCAATTTGGAGGCGATCATTTTTCACGCGGATCCCCACTGTTCCGCGAGGCGAGGGGGTTGGCGTAAGATGAACCGAAGATGTCAAGGGGGAGGTTATTGGCCGGGGGCTGTTCCGGATGCCAAATGGACATGGACATCGGGGAAGCCACGACCCCTGACTGATGGTCTTCGACTCGCGTCGAACGTGGATGTACGTGCTGGACGAGAAGGAGGATCTCTTCCTCCTCCCTTCCCCTCCTTTATGTCGACACATGCACTCTATATGCTGATGAGCCTCGGCAAGGGAAAAAAGTGAATACGATCAACTTATGGATAGCACTGGACGTCACCTTTGGCATCTCGCATTTTTTGCCATCCGACCCTTGACCCTCAACTCCTAATGATGTCGCAGGACTTTCGTTCTGTTTACATTCATGATGTCAGTAGATTTACCGGAGAATTATATCAATTAATCTTCATTTTATATCCGCTTTTTAAAATGGATCATCGAGTTGTCCTTCAAATATATATTTTTAAATGTATATTTGGCTAATCACAAATGATACATTCTTCTGAAGAAGGTGAAATTGCTAATACAATTCATATATTATTTTTTTACATTCATAATGCAGTTAACATTATAATATTTAAAACAAAGAGTTCTACGGTTTATTGTTTCTGTAACACTTCTCTTTATCTTACATTATAAAAACAGTAATTCTTAAATAATTTTTTAACTAAATCAGATCCAGAGTCCAGGATGATTAAAATAAATTTCTTTTTATTTCTGTTTACTAATTATTTCTCGATGTTTTATTGCACATGAAATAATATAAAATATTATTTTTTTTTTAATTTTTTCTATTATTTTTATAATATACAGATTTCTGTATAAATTTAAATATTTTATTCTGAATTTAATTTTGAATGTTTAACTCGCTAGAATCTAGAAATATATATTCTAATATAATTTTACAAAAGTGCATACAATCCAATATAATTACATATTTAAAAATTTAATCTTTCAAATTTTTTAAAATAAATTTACTGTTATGCGTGTTTAACATGGAACTTGCGATAAATAATATGAATTGTAAGTGTGAAAAGAAAAATAATGTAAAGAGAATATTTAACGTGGATTGTAAAAATAAATGTGAACAATATATTTTTGGAGAAAAACTGTTGAAATGCACATAAAAATAATCCAAAAGAGAAAATTGTGGAAATTAACAGAGAAATTAAGGAGCATTGAGAAAAGCAGAAGCGAAATGCGGTTTTCGTGTTAGTGAAGAAATGGAAGTAATATTTTACTGATAATATTTAAGATTCGGAGTACAATTCCTCTGATAAACCCGTTTAGTTAATGATTTATTAATTTTTAAGTTATATTATTTTTTATTTATGGAAAATGTTGCATTGGTAAATATTAGCTTCCATCTTTAGTAATAAGGGGGATAGTATACGGGAATTTATGTTCATATATGGGGTTTGGTTTTAAACTAAGATGATATGCGATATTTTAAAAAAAAAATTGTCAAAGCAATATGCGAATGTTTTGCGGCGTTAATTTTATAAGAAACAATTTTCAGACGTTCAAAATTTTTTTTATGATAAACTTCGGATTCACAGTTTTTCGACATGTCTAGGAATATAAATATTAATGTTTCGATATCCAAATATAATTTTCATTTTTAGAATTTTCTTTTTATAAAAGCAAATCAATAAATTTTGCTGTTTTAAAATAAAAATGCCATAATTTTTTCCATTAATCTTTTGAAGCATTTTTGAGGATATTAATGTAAATTTTATTTTATGAAATCAATGGAGTAAAGATATTTCTGTCAATGAATTACAAGTATTATTGAGAAAATTAGCTTAATAAAATATAGAATGAATGGAAATGACTATATCAAATAAAATATTTAAGAAGGATAGGGAAAAATACAAGAAATTTGATTTTTTGTTTTTACAATCGAAATAATTTATATCAGCAACTCAATTATGAAGTTAATTCGGAATTGTAATAAGCTAATTGGGGAATTTTATGGCTGTATTACCTAAAGTTAAGTGTTTTCCATTTTTGTAATGCTAATAAAATTGTAAAATTGGTATAGATGCATATGGAGTTTAATGCTGTCTGAGATAAACATTTAAAATAAATGTAAAAGTAGATAAATTCCAAATTTAGATTAGCGATAACATTTAAAATTAATGATAGGGCATCCACAGATGAAATATACGACTACGAAGGAAATGAAATAAATAGTGTCATTTTTTATTATTATAAATGAAGTCGCAAGAGAGTAAGATGAGGTTTGAAAAAATGCGTATTAAAATGAAAGAGTAAGTTCGGTGATTAGGATAATTTAAAACAATAACTCAATAAATACAGTACGAGGGTGGGCTGTGCCTCGGAGGGCCTCGGAGAGTCTCGGAGGGTCCCGGAGTGCCCCGTTGTGCTGATAAAGGTGAAAGTAAAAGTGCGCTCCATTTTCGGGAGATGAGGAGGATGACGCCGGTGTGGAGGCTCGGGAGTGAGAGAGAGAGAGGGACTCCCGCACCACCAGCAGCGGCACAAGTAACGGCCTGTTAAAGATAAGGAAATGAGGTGTCGTGCCCTCCTTCACCGGAAGCCTCCCCCCAAGAAACTCCTTTCCTCTTTCTTCTTTCCTCATTTCTTTTCCAGGAGTCCCGCGGGACGCTCGCACCCCTATCTGGATTCCTTTACACTCGGACGCCCGGCTGACCCTCCTTTTCTGCTCGTCACCCCCTCTCTCTCTCTCTCTCTCTCTCTCTCTCCCTCCCCCTGTCCCCCAACGCGAGCACCCGAGCGTGACGGGGTCGTTTCTTTAGATCTCAAGTTGGCAAGTGCGCCCAATTGAGAGAAACTCGGCCCGACTTGCTTTTTTTCGCGTTTCACGTCATAATACGTATACCAAGCCATTTGATTCAGAATTTGAAAATTGTAACTCTTGGTATTGGAGACTGGATGCGTATTTTTAAAAATTATCTCAAGTACACAGTGAGAAAAAGTCTGTGAGATTTAGTTTGATTTGCGATAGAGCGTCCAGAAAATTTATTTATGGAGGTTAATGCTAATGATTCACGTGCTTATATTAAAATATAATGTTTAAGATTCAATTGTACGAATGAAAAAAAAGCTGTTATTCAATATTTTTAATTTTTTCATTTAAGAGTTTGGATGAAATGTCATTTTGTCATAGACATATAGAAAACTATTTAAATGCGCCATACCAACTTTTAATAATAACCCTTCTTCAAAAATTGTTTAATAAAACAAATATTGCGAATGTATGTTGATTAAATATTAAAATTACTTACACACACAAAGTAAGATAAATGTGAGTATTGTATTTCAGAAACGTGTGCTCTAAATTTATGATAATTTTCCAACAATAAATCATTATGACATTAAGAAAATTTTGGTTTTCCGTAAAATAAATAATTGATAAATGGTTTTATTATTTAAAATTAATAAAACTTTATTTATCATTAAAAAAAAATAGCACTAAACTGTAAATTAAATTGAACATTTTTTTTAAAGGGAAAAATTTGACCTTTTTCAAATAAAAATAAATATTTGCGTTCCACAAAATTCTCAATTTATAATTTGTCAAATAATAATTTTTACGGTAGATCCTTAATTATTTCGCTAAAAAAGCACTTTTTAATTTATAAATATCAATGTCGCAGTTATGGAATTAACAAACGCGAGTGTGATTAGTTTAGCTTTAATGCAATTCAAACCGGTGCAGTATACTTAATTATCATAACAATATTTCAAATTTAATGGTAAACCCGTAAGAAAAGTTTTTAAATTTACGATACTCGCATATTAAGTTATCGCTGATACACATAAGTTTTTAATTAAACTTTTTATTACTTCTCAATATAATAAATCAAGCTGAAAACATAAGGAATATGTAACAAATATAAAGTAATAGAAGTTTGGTATTGCTATTTGGTAATTATTTGTCTTAATAACAATGTATTTAATTGTGGAATAATATTTTATCAAAAATAGTTTAAGTAAGGCAGTAGCGAAAGCTACTGAGCATTCGCTTATTTATATATTAATATTTTAGATAATTGGATAATGAGAGACAGGAGAGTTTTAAGCTGTAGAAAAGGAAAAAACGCAAGCAAAAGTTCTGGTGGTTATTGCTAAGTAGAAACGACGTGTTTAGCAAGTGATTCCATCTTGTGATAATCTAGCACTGTAACTGTGAGATTGAGTTTGATAATAAACGGAAAGACTTTTGCAATCACTTTCAGCGTGATGATTTCTTAGTTTATCCGCGGAATTGTCGGAAGATATTTCGATTGGAGATAGGTTGCATTTGGGATAGCATCGTTTGCCAAACGAAAAATAAATAGTTCTACCGAGTTGAACTTGGATGATCAAGAGTGAGTGCTAGGTTGACACTCGGAGGAATGCGCGCCTAAAATCGAAAAATATGGAGAGAGACATCGGGGAGGAACCACCGAAATTCTTATCTTAATGTGGGAAATAACCGAAGGGATCGGGGCGACACCCCCGCGCCCTCCAGATAACCGACCGACGATCTAATCTCGCGCCTGATTTAACCCGCTTCATAACTCTGTACTCTAATCTGAATCCTCGGCTCAGTTCCTCATCGGAACCTCTCAGAGTTGCCTGATGTTGCCGTCTGTCCGTTCTGTCTTTCTCTTGGCTTGGCGAGGTCGATTTTCGCTCAATTTTCGCTTTGGCCACGGGTTGACTCCATTATTTATTCCGATTTCTCAACACGCACAGCTCAACTCCCATCGACATCAATTTTGAGTCTTCCAGTTGCAAAACCCGAGGTTATTGCGAAACTGGCCACCCGACACGATTTTGACGCTGCCGTACTTTTAAAACACTCTTCTTTGCTCAAAAGCTGTGAGGCGTCTGCGGTCGTGACTTTGATACTGATTTTTTAAGGATGGAATCACGTCAGATGTCACTCGGGTCCGGGCCAGCCTCCGAGTCCTCGGAACTCGGTACTCGGGGCATTGAGAGAATTTATGGGGCCAGGGGCACTCGTTAATCAAATTTAACGAGCCTTGCAGGCTCCTAATTATCGAAGGTAAGCGAGTCAGCCACCGGCTTAATCTGATCGGTAATTCGGGGGTTGGAGGGGGAGGGGGAGGGCACGCCCCACACACTCCTGCGCGCCCCGGATCAACCCTTGGGTCTTGGGGCACGCATTTCATTAAACTCAGAGGCAAGTGCCGCGATGGGATTATATTGCGGGACGCGGTTATTACGGCAGGTCGTAATTAGACGCTAAAGAGCCGCTCGTAACTTTGCCGCCGAGTTTAGTGGGCTTATCTCGCCGAATTTTCCGTGCGACCTCAGCCCTGGCTGGCACGCATTCCGAAGGAGCACACGAGCCCCGGGTATCTCGAGGTTTCCCGGATTTTAATTGAAAAATAAATACTTTAGCCACTCCAAATGACCCGCAGTCTTTTTTCTGAATTTCAAATAAATATACTCGAGGACTCCTTTCTCGATACTCTTCCTAATTAACTTTCCTTCACAATTCCAGAAAATTTCCTACCCTATATGCCACCATTTTTTTATTTTTTTATTCCTAAAACTATTTATGGTTCATTTGATGAAAGCCAAACGTGTAAACTATCATTCAATTATTACGCTTATTGCGAATAACTTATGTGGAAGCTAGTAATTAATTTTCACATAAATTTATTTATTATATTCATTAACGCCTTGTAATATATAATGTATACATTTTTTATTTTTCATAAAATGTCATTTTATTTGATTTTGAATAATGTTAGTTATTTTTAATCATTTAGAGATAAGAAAATGTTTCTAAATAAAACAACAATTATTATAAAGTATTTTAGTTTTTACGCTGATTTTTATATCTTGACACTCCTCATATGTTTATAAATGTGAAACTGTAATATAATTTGCTTTTTATTATACATATATACATGATGCTATCTAAAACCGTGAGAATCAAAAGAATTTCTTTTGATTGAACATTAAACTTTATAAATTATTAATATTATATGTATCTATAAAATTGAATTATAAATGAAATGCATAATGTTTATGATTTTGTAAATTTTGCTACAACATTTATCATTCAGAGATTTATCAAAGAGAGACGAGAGAGAGAGAGAGAGTTAAAGTTAGGTTTGTAGTGATTGTCGAAAGAAAAAAAATCAAAAATGCATCAGAAATCCATCAAAGAGCCACCGTTCGTAAATACGTCTTGGTACCCATGGCGTGACTGGAAACTGAAACGTAAATAGGAATTTCATTTCAATCAGTTTGGGGCAGTCAGTTACGATTCCACCCACGCGCGAATTTATAGAGCGCGCCACGAACTAGAATGTGCTACACCGTTAATCATGTCCAGTTTTGGTCTTGAGATAGAGAAATGACGAGGTGCGTAAAGAGAGAAAAACGGAGGGAGGGAGGGAGGGAGAGAGAGAGAGAAATTAGAGAGGACTAACCGACAATACAATAATATTAATAATATCTAATACACGATATTTTGTTGCCTTAATATTTGCATATCTTTTAAACATAATTGTTAAAACTTAAGATTCCTTATAAATTACTATTTTTATGCATTTTTTTTTATACCAAACTATATACACTAATAATTTAAGTACACCTTAAATTGATTTTTTTTTTAATTATCTTCGAAGAATATATGACATTATTAATTATATACATTTCATCTTAAATTATTAAATTAATTTCTTTATATTAAAGTATAATGGTTCCATCATGTATAAATTTCATGCAAAAATAAACTTTGAAAAAATGTTCAAGGTAATGGAAAGATTTTTATTCAAACAAATATTATAAAAATCATTTTAGATTTCCATCAGAAAATAAATTATTAAATATTGATTTTGCATGTATATAATAAACCAACATATGAAAAATAAAAAAATGAATAAAAACTTGTTCAGTTTAACCCAACGATTATTTAAAAAGTAATATTTCTTTACAATGAGCAATTAAATTTTAATTATTCATTAAATTTATATTACAAGAATTATAAATTTTAAATTAAAAAAATTTAACCATTTGATTAATGGGATCAGTTTTTATTTAATTTGAATATATTGTGAAATTTTTAAACTTAAATTTAATTAGAAGAATGTATAATGAATTAATCATAAATGTAGAATTGATATAAAAAAATATTTTTAAATCTATTTTACATTATAATAAATATTTGTACTATTCGTACATAACATTACAGCGAATATTTTATACTTTCATATGTATAATTCATTTGTACAATTAATTTGAATATTATTGATGAAGTTAAAACTTTAAAAATAAATATTTAATTAAAATTATATAAATTATATGTACTAAGTTATCTATTTGATTATAATATTTACGGATTGGATTAGAACGAAGTATTAGATATAATTTATCAGAACGTCAATTTGATGAACAGAATGTAAAATTTATCGAATTTAAATCATTCTATCAATTAAAAATGCTGAATCCACCAATTCTAAATTTATAGCTAAAATTCTACATTAAAAAAAATTTTAATAAAATGAAAAATAAAAAGAATTTGGTTTTAAATATTGAGGAATATTTTATTAATTTGAATTTATTGCATAATTAAAAAATGCTTTTTTTCAATAAAATTAGTGCTCTAATTGAGAGTTAACTCGTAACACAATCTCTCTCTCTCTCTCTCTCTCTCTATCTATCTTTCTAATATGGAGTTATGAAAGAGAGAATGTTTTCGACACCACTCATCTTGAATATTAATTGAGGAGAGGTACTGCGTTTAAGAAACGACTTAAATAAATTCACAGATTTACGAAAAATATTATTTATTAACGTGTGAGAGTTCTTGGAGGACACTGTGCGATTCCTCTAAGCACTTACAGAATTCTGGCAATTGTATCATACACGAATTGTATCGAATTATATATTAATATCAAATATTACAAATATAAATGGGGTTAGTCGGTTAATTTTTATTGACTTGGAAAAACCCTAAGCCTGACTCTACCTAGAGTATTTCCCCAAATAAAACAATTTTTCTACATAGGTTAAGCATTAAGATTATCCCTACAAGTTGGAACTAGTACAGATTTTATAATTTGACAATTTTATTCAAGCACATCTTTCCACTAAATTTACAATTCTTCTTAAATCTTAACAACAAATATTTTCAAACCTCTTTCGTATAATCATTTATCGGTAATATTGATAAAGCTTCAAATGTTACATGACTATTTATGAACTAAGCTTAGGTTACAAATGCTAATATATCGATAGCGAGAAGTTTTTCCCTTTACATAAAGAAGAAAAAGAAGAAAAATATTGAAAATAAATTTTTACGTGGTCAGTAACTCTAGCATTAAGTAGAAACATTGCATTGTTCTGTAATACAACAGTAGCACACAACAGGAGATGTATGAACCTCAGAAATCACGTTGTATAATACCATCATTAGATAACATAATCAAAAGTGGATTTATGAGGGCCAGCGACGTTGTCATTGACGAGACCAGTGTTACAAAGTGCGAGTGGGAACGAGGAATGCACGGGGACAAAAATGGGTGTGAGAGAGAGAAAATCGGGATAAAAGTATAATAGGTATAGATGCTTTTTGAGGCTTCCTGATCGAGGGCGAAGGAAATCCAGATTTGAACCACGACGAATTTCACAAGAGTTTCCGCGCCCTGCCTAAGGATTGTCTGCATTGACGAACTAGGAGGTTCCAGACTCGGAAAATCTTAAAAATGACGGGAAAGCCACCCTAAATACACTTGAATAATGTAGGCCATACGTTACCCGACACGATGTTCTTCGTCCTTACTTTTCTTAGATAATGATAGACAACATTATTTATGAGTCCGCATATTTTTTAATTTTACCTTATGGCTTGACATTGTTAATTTTTTCCCTACTACACTCCACTTTACACTTAACGTTCATATTCTTTTGAATTATACTCGGATTATATTCTAGCCTTATAAATTATATTTCATACGAGGGAAAATGGGAAACTAGATACTTTTTTACAATTGAATAGGATTCCTTGATTTTTAAATTTTTAATTAATTATGAATCGATATAATTATTTATACAAGATAAATAACATTTATATTCGTCAAATTTTTATTTTATAGCATTAATAAAAAGTTTATATGAATTAAAATTTTAATAATATTTTCTTACGCACAATTCACGTTAATGTGTTAATTATTTTTTAATCCAGAGAAAATAGATATTCAAGTATGCTAATGAGTCATAGCTTATTTATTTTTTAAAAACTGACAAAATTATACCGATTTTACTTATTTTTTAACTACTTAAGATTTTTTATGAAACAATAATTTTCTTTTATATAAAAAGTAAAATTATTAAATAAATGGTCTTTCAAATTTAAAAATTATGCATAAAATTCAAAATATTTATCTTGTACATATTTAAATAATTTTATTTATAATATCGAAACAAATTTTTGGAAATAGCCTTTTTTGAAATATACTAAATATACAAATATAAAAAATAATCAATAAACTTGGCATATCAATGCAATACATATACGCACACGCGCGGCCCTACACACACATACATCTGCAAAATGAAATTTCACAATAGCTAAGAATGTGAGTATGCAAATAAAGCGCACTTAAAACCTTGACGGAGGAGGAATTAAAAGGAATATTACAATGATAAAATTTCGAGGTAGATGCTTTTATGCATAAAAATGGTTTCAAAAAGCGGTTTTTTTGTAAGACATCAATTCCATGGCTTATTATATGTAAAAAAAAAATAAAAAAATACAAGGGGCAAAACGAAATAAAACTAAAAGACAAAGACATAATCGAGCATAATATTCGTGGAGGAGAGCGAAAACCCCGCGAGAAAACTACACACGAGATTTATTGGCTCGACTCAAATTTATTTGGGTTACTACGAAATTTATGTATTTCCTTGAATCGTGGATTTGCTGTGTGACCGGATAAATTTATCGTAGGCGCAGCTGACAAAACGTTGGGTTTTGCGGTTTTTGGGCTGATGAGATCCAAACTCTTTTGTGGGACATTTTTCTAACGCAAATCATTGTAAAATCAAAATGGGACACAGTCTTTGACCTTGGTTTCGAAATTAACACAAGACCCTTGCCCCGGCCCCCTAACCCTAGACTTAGAAAAAAAACTATTGAATAATCATCAGGAATGTTGCATTTACTCTCATTTCTCACTGGGTTTACGATAAATTCCGTTCTAATAAGCAATTTGTTTGTATATATTTAGAAATTTACTTTTATATTTATCGAATATGCGTCATTAAACACTTTATTTCCAAATGTATGGAGAAATTATATCCCAATTGACACACATTAATTGTAAATTCTACTATCGTTATCGAGCAAGCGCACCTAGTCTGTATTTTAATATTTTTGCACATACTTGGCATGTCAATTGAATAAATAAACACGTACTACTGAAAAATAAGTTTTGTAAGAGAACTTATTACGAAAAACCGAAAGCACTGTTTCTTGATGTACAGTTTCTTGAATACGTGCTTTGCAATAAAAGCAGGAAAAACGGTAACAATTCATTTGTAAATCACAAAACAAAAAAAAGGAAAAATTCACACACGAAGTAATAAAAAATGTACCTGAAAATCTATATTTTTAATGTACCAATACCTACAACAAACACTATTATAATACCTATTCATAAGTTATAATAATTAAATTTCTTGAGTTACAGAAATATTTGTTAGTGACATGTGCGACTAACAAATATTAACAAACACACACTCGCATACGCAAATAACTAACATGTTTCTTAATTAAATTAAATATCTTGAATATGTGATCTTAAGACTGATAATTCATTTTATAAATTCTTTAATTGAGGATTTTAAGATTTCTAGGAATTTTTTACAAACTTATTTACATACAAATTAAAAATTTTTCAAAGCTCAATTAATACACTTAATTTTTTGAAGACGATAAAACGTTTTCACTATTTTACACGAGTTAAATTTTTATTTTTTAAAGATAAAATAATTAATTAATTTTTAAGCACTTTTTAATAACATTTACATATTTATACAAATTTAATATGTACATTTATTAACATAGTTTTAATAATGATAAAAATTAATTTTCTTCTTGTGTTTATGGTCACATGACAAATTAAAATTACATATTAAAGCTTTTTCAAAGTATATTTATGCTGTACTTATTTCAATTGGAATTGAATAAAAGGAATGCTTCTTTTATTAAGATTGAATCAGAAAAATTCATCCTCCGAATTCCCAAAGGATATTTTGCAAAATTACCAATACACTAAATAATAAATAACTTTTAAAAGTTTGCACAAAGTTATTCATTTGTATAAAATATCATCAAAGATTTTTTCATTTCAAATAGCTTATGTGATATTTATTATTATATATATTATTATAACCTTGAAAATCTAAAATCAAATAAAAAAATAAAGGTTAACGAAATAATTAAAAACACATTACATAGTGTACTTATAAATGAAAAATGCATTAATTATAAATGAAAATTTTAATTGAAATATTTCGTTATTGATAATTTTAGTCAAACCCTCATTGATAGTTGATAATTTATAATCCATCTTAAAATATTTAAAATTATAAAGTATTTGAGAATTATAAAAAAAATTATTAATTCTGTATATTTGGGAAAATTTCGAAAATGTTTTTTAAAAAACTAGCATATTATTTTCGAATTGCCTCGTGTTTGTAGATGTTATAATTTATTTTTTCGTATATTTTATGGAGTAATCATTTTTTAAGCATTGGCTCAAGCATCTTTTAAACTCATGCTATAAAATTGTAGTGAATTGTGTTTAAAAAAAAAGAAGAAGAAAATAAGGAATTTTGCAAAAAATCGTCACAAATGTCGTCGCAAGAGTAAAGTTCCATGTATATTTATCGTTTCTGGGTATATCGACCAAAAGATCCAAGTGTTTGAAAGTTGCGAGAAAATAATTAGTGAGTTGCCGTCGCCACGAGCCCTAATTCGTGGATTTGTGAGCCATGTCGTAGAACTCACCCGGGGACTTGTAAAAAACCGAGTGACAAGATTTCCTTGAGCCCCTGCAAAGCAGATGCACCCTCCCCGTGTTCCGAATAGCTTTTTAAAGTTGCCACCCGCGAAATATACCCGGGTGTACGCGCCCGGGGGTGAGTTTCGGGAAATGCCGCGAGAATCGGGGTCGAGGGTCGAGGGCAGAGAAGCCGTTTGCTCTCCCCAATTGTATATTTGCCTGGAGGATGTCGCGACTCTCTTTGGGCCGACAGCCTTAAACGCTCATTATACATATTTTCCGGACAATTTTCATAGGTATTTTGGAGCAGCACGCGAAAATAACGGTTTCCTTAGCGGTGGAAGCTGCGTCGGAGATTATTTACGAGAGATTATTTACGCCAACATCGACAGAATCAACAGCTTTTTGGGGTTTTTTTTGCACTACTCGCGATTTTAGAACCCTCCTAGTTGTTGGAGTTGGTTTTATAGCAGGATATTTGCCTTGAAAGACATGGAAGCTTGTTCTTGGAGAGTTTTATGAATTAATAAAAAAGTCTCGATTTTAAAAAACGACTTATCTCTAATACGTAAAATTACTTGCAGTTGCATAACTTGTGAATGCAATGCGATCTGTTGATTAGGAAAACAGTATTTATTATCTCTTTAAAGCAATGCTTATTTTAAAAAAACATTTGAACATTTTTTCTAGACAATTATGAAATATATTATAAATAATTGTAAAAATTGGTATACTTATATTAGAGGTGAATTATAGTTAAATTATAGTTAAACTGAATTTCAGTTAAACTATTAATGAATTCATTAATAATTAAACTAAGATTCATTCATTTTGTATATAAGAGTAAATTTAATTCTTTGATAGTTTGCGACTATAAATGAATATATATTATTTTATTCTTAACTTTTAAAAATTAATTTGTTACTTTGTTTAATCAAATAAATATACAAATTTAATGAAAAAATTTAAGAAAGTTTTAATAATACTTTGCCAAAAGAATATTAAATATATAAATTATAAGAGCCTTTTAATTTGAAACATATTATGTGAGATTAAATTTCCAAATTCATTAAAAAAAATATATAAAATTGTTTCAATTGTTAATTAAGCTTAATTAAAATTAATAAATGGTTGAGATACAGCAATGTAGGAATAAAATCAAACCAAAAAATATAAATTGGCATTTGTAAATTAATCTACAGTATAGGTACGAGGAACACGGAGGTGCAACAAAAAAGATTAATCTAACTTCTCAGCTGTCGGTAATGAGTGAGTCGGTGAGTCGCGGCAAGACAACGAACTCTATATATATTCCGATCTATCCAATCTTTTCATTTTTCGAATATCAAACTTTTTATTTTTTTCTTATGTAAAAATTGCTACCTGGTGTTAGCTCTGTCACGTTTCGAGAAAGTCTGCTCGCTTTGCACACAAATCACTCAATGTGTTTCATCACTTTCGTATTTAGATGACGATTTTTGGTTTTATGAAAATAATTTTTCTTTAATGAATAACTTTTTTTGTAGATTTCTTTTAAAAATTAAATTTTGTTTTTTTGTAAAAAGATATGGTATCTACAATTATTAAAAAAATTTACTCGAATCCCATCGAAAATTAGGGATCTTAATATTTTTAGTCGATAAAAATAAAATCAAATATAAGTAATTTCTATTCAAATGTTTAATTTCAATTGAAATTTACTTTTTCATTAACTTCAGCTACATAATTTTTCATAATAAAAATGATATTGTACATTCTATATTTAAAATTAATTTTAACCTCGTGCAGCTGTTGATCTTACTATGTAATTGGGCAAAAGGAAAATGCACAAGTAGCAAATAAAATGTTAATTCACTTGATGCAGAATTTAACTTTTTACTTCCATAAATTACGTTTAATGAATTAAAGTAATCTATGGAAGTGCAATAATTACATGAAACATTCATGATATATCACGTAAATGTTATCACATTATCATACGAAAAAACTTTAAATATTTATATTTTTAATATTAATAAATAGATAATCGATGATAGTAATGAAAAGAATAATCATATCATTTTTTAGTAAATCATTTTTTAAAACCTTTATTAATAGAAATAAATTTAGTTTTCCATTATAAAAATATCATCAGAATTTAAAGGTGTTAATAACAAAGCTTGACTAAGTTTACAATATTGTAGAATGATGATAATTACGATAATAAAGATGACGATGATTGTCATCATAATGAGATATAAAGGAAAAGTAATAAGGAGAAGAAGGATTTATTTTACAATTACAGTTTTATTTTATAAGGGAAAGTTTACAGGAATTTTTAATGTCGTATTTAATAAGATTATTGAGCATCGGTGAAGCATAAGGGCACAAGAAAGTGTGATTGAAAACTAGAAGGAGGAGATTAGAAAGAAAAAACGAGAAACAGAAACTCGTGGTTTGACCAACTTAACACTCATACTAGATTACTGGCTAAGCTCTTAGGGCGATGGTGACATCACGATCGCGAGGGCTTGACCTCGAAAATTTTAGAGGTCAGTCGAATAATGTTATCTTTTATCCTTATGGAATAATTAAAACACCCTTACAGTGTTATTTTTCTACTATTTCTACTGTTTCTCTTGTATTCGTTTCCCTTTTACAATTACCTTATTTTTGTTATGTTTTGATATATTCAGTTCATCTCTCATTTCTCATTTCTAATTATCTTTGCATAAGCATTCATTTTCAACTTTTCCATTCAGTTCATTAGTTAGTTAAATGCATAATTTAGTTTCGGTGTTATCTTTGTCATTTAAATCATATTTTAAATGATGAATTCATCCGAAAGTCTTTTATTAGCCCGCTCATGCATATTGGCACAGATTTTATAGATTATTTTATAAATTATCTTATTAGAACCATCCTTATAAATTATTCTTATTATATAATTAAATATGATCGTTGTAATATCAGTCAAGTTTCATTCGATAAAATTTGTTTTAATATTTATGAAGAATCATTAACGGAATACCTAATAAATAGAATACTTCAATAAAAAAACACTAAATCGATATATTAAAATAAAAATTATAAATATAAAGATTTCGTAAAAATTTATTTCGAGAATTATTTGAAAAAAATTAAACATAATATAAAAATATTGACATTTAAAATTATAGAGTAGATAAATTTCAAAAATTGCATATAAAGTTTGGGGTTTATGAACAAAAAAAATTTGTAAATTTTATATATATAAACAAATGAAAATATATTATAATAGATTAAAATATATTTTAATCTGTTGAAAACTTTTTAGAATAGAAAAAAAAAAATAAATTATGGTTTATAAATATAATTATGTTATAAAAATAATGCTTTTAAAGAATTATTTTGCAATATAAACAAAAAAGCATTACTCCATTTCATGCAGATACTGTGCGATTTAAAAGATGGATAAATTTGAATTGATGAATAATTTTGGAAACTTTGCTATAAGATAAGAAATACCGCCAAACAAGGATCCTGACGTACCGACACCTGAAAGCATCTTCAATGAGTCGTTCTTATTTCAACCGATGGGGGGCAGCGAAACTCGGAGCCGAGGCTAACCCACCGTCAAATAAGGACAAATATTCCATTAAACTTTGTTGATGGTGTATCAATAAAAACCAATGGAACTAATTGATTTTGTATGATAATTCCCGACAGAATTGGTTTTTGGCGCGTTCAAGACCTAGGGCTTATTGTCAATAAGAAAACATTTGGCCAATATGGAAGAATGAATGAATTACTTACTACGTTTCTCGTGATAATTAATTTATGTAGTAGTCGAAAGGGCGTGGAAAGAGTTGGATGGGTGGAAATTGAGCTAATGTTGTGTGAGGTTAATTCCGTCGATTGGACTGATTAATTGAAAGCATTGAGGTACGAGGGTGAGGGGACAGCGTTAACGTCATTTGTGGATTTGGGGGGGGAGAGGTGGGGGAGGGGGAGGTAACGCATAAAAGAGCTTTGCAGCCGATTTGAGAAAGGAAAAGCCGTTTATTGGTCGCGACGTCGTGGCAGCGGTGAACTGCGGTTTCCCTGTGTCCCCTCCCTCTTCACCACCTTCGCCAATTTCTCCTCCCTCCCTTCCGCCCGCCGAGCTAATGAGGGAGTCGTCAACGAGGCCTATCTCCACTCAATTAGCGAGATTACGTGCCTCATTTCTCTTCTTTTCCTCCACTCAGACCCCTCAGTTTTTATCTTTTATGTCCCCAAAAATCTGTCTCCCGAACCCCCCCCCCCCGGCCCCGATCGAGCGTCCGTTTAACTTACTCATAAATCGCATGATCGCGAGTAATTCTCTTATCATTCAATCACCCACACTTTCACAACCAATGACCGTTTACTCCGTGTTGGTGTTTAAATTCATCTTGTTATTAGCTCGACTTTATTATCTCCCATCTCATTTTAACGTTATGAAAAAATTACTGAGATCTTATTTTGGTTTTTATGTTGTTGCATAACGAGAGTTTTGGATTAGTTTTAATGTAAATTAATGTAACAGTGCAAAATCTACATTGGCTCAGCGAACAACTTTTCAATAATTTATATTGGTAAATAATTGTTTTTCCATTCTCAATATAAAATATAATGTATCGATCAAGTGTCATTCAACATTCATGTCATATGTAAGCTTAAAATTAAATCCAATTTTTATATAAAAATAAATTATTTTAACGTCTCAATATTTTACTCAGTATTTCTTCACCGATTTTAATAATATTCCAAAATGAAAATAAATTAAATAAATATGATAACGAATTTTAAGCAGAAAATGGATTAATTAAATAAAAGAAATGAAACCTAAAAACACTTAATTTTATAACGAATCGAGTCGAATAATTAAAGTTATGTTTAATTGGAAAATATTGTAATATCAACAAATTATTATTAATTAGTTCAGCATAATATAAAGATCATAAGGGAGTTTAGTAAATCAAGCGATTGGTTAAGTTCATTGAACTTAAAAAATAATCCTAATAATTATAATATAGCACAGAGAGGATCAAGTGATGATGATATAAAAAGCCGAGTAAAGTACAAAATGTCACTTTGGTTTTTGTTTTGGAAATCGTCCAACAAATACATTTTAAAATAAAGTAATTATATCATGTTGATTGAGGACTCCCCAAGCCCAGAAGAACTTTAGAGTGGCGACAAAATAGAATTTACCCACATCGTGCTTTTGGATAGCAAGAAGTTTCACTAAACGGCAAGCCATACAACATTTGTAATTCAAGTTGAGAAATTTGTAATTTCATTTTCCGATAATTATATTTTTTTCAATTGTTCTTATTGGTTTTCTTTAAATAAACATCTAATTTGTAATTTTCTAATTATATGAATTATATTTTAACATTAATTGGATAAATGATAATTTTTATTTAAAAAATTTACCTAACATTAATATATATTTTTAAAACATATTGAGACATAACAATATTTTATTTTTAAAAGTTCTTTTATAGTCTTTTCGTTCACTGTAAAGCAATTTTTATAGCAAGTTGCCATACAATTCATTTTCAATTTTACTTTTAAAATTAGCGTGAAAAATTATTTTGTTGATTTTTTAGTGTAATATAATCATAAATCTTGTGAAAAATTTACTACGTGATTAATCTTTATTTACTTTTGAGTCCTGTTTGACTTGGTGTCTACCACCAATTAATAGTAAAATGTAAACGAGACCGTTGATGTATATTTTTTTTAATGATAAAAATATGAAAAGTAAATTTCAATTACTCTGATAAAAATAAAAACAAACGCGTACATCGCTAAACATAACAAGCTAAAAATTAAATAAATAATTTATTAAAAATATTGTTTCAAAAATGTTTAAATCTTTAAAGAGTAAATGTTCAAATAAATCATTTTGTAATCATTGGTATTATTGAAAATATTTTTTACTTCATGACGTCAAATAGTAAATTAAATTTTGCAATGCTTAACAAAATGTTTCAAACATATCATTAATAAGATAAACATTATTTGGAAAAAATTTCTTTTTTTTTATTTTTTTTATTGATTATTAGTAATTTAAGAAATGTAAATTAAAAATTTAACGAATATATACTTACAAGTACATACTTCATAAAAATTCTCCATTCTCAAGTTATGTAGTTTATGAAATACAAGTTAAAATTTTGTCTACTACGTAATTTTAAAAATCTATTATGAAAACTTATATTTATAAATTATGTAAATTATATACGATTGTAGGAAATTTTTCTCAAGAGTGAAATAAATTTAAATTAAAGACCAAATAATGTTTCGAGATATGCATATTAAATTTAATATTTCTTTTTCATGAAATGGCCAAATTTTTTAAAAATCATAAAAAAATGTAATTATTATTTAATCTTAAATATTAGTAAAACGTGTTATAATTTTTCGTTGGGTTTCGGTGAGCGCTTAATTTACTAATTACAGCTCTTGTTGAAAATAAAGCGTTAATGCGGGAAAGCTCAATATTAATATTACGCCAATAAAATGTTTCGAGGCAATTAAAAAGATACGATTTTAGATATGGGTGGGGATAAAGTGAATTAGCTTAGAATCCGAGTGCAGATGGAAGGTTCACTCATATTAAATGTCGATCCCGAAAAGAGCTCGTAAAAACTATGAATGGATCATTGTCCCTCGGTGGAATTTCCCGGTGAGGAGGAAAAGTTGAGAGTGAGTCTGGAAACGACAAAAGCTCGCTAGTTCCTTTAAGGATTTTCTTATTAAGTTCACATTTTTTCGCATTCACATTCGGGAAAGCACGAGGAGGCTCGGCGCGTTCCTCGAATACCAATGAGTCCACGGATATCCGCGAGGTTGGCCAACGGAAAAAGTTCGGTTCCTTCTACGGTTCCGCACATCCTCGTTTATCCAACTACGACTCTCCGACAAAACTTTTGAACTCCATCGGAGATAACTTTTTCACCTTTTCTCCATCGACTTTTTGAATTTATCGGCCAAAACAACAACAAAGGCGTCTCCTTTCTGCCTCACCCTTCCTCGCAACAGAAAACTGCACAAATTTTGGTAAAGTTGTACTCCGATAATTGAACATAAATAATAAAAAATAAGAAACAAAAAATAAAAAATAAAAAATAAAAATTCAAGTTTTTAAGCGAATAAATTATTTTTGCAGCTACTACTGAAGCCATTGCTAAAAACAATGTCAATTCGAGTCCGCAATAAGTACAATTGTTGGTTTAATTAATCTCTTAATGATTTTAGGACGTTTAAAGAAATTCTAATCCTTGGAAAACGTAGCTATTATTAACTTGCTTTTGTTGAATATAATGTTTTATATGTTAAGAATCGAGATAAAGACTTTTTCAAAGTACCTACCTAGCTAGCTAGCTATTTTAGTGTGATGATTTATAAGGCAAAAGTCGTCCACTTTCTTCTGAGGTGAAAAAGCTAAATAAAGTTGGCGTGGCATAGGTGATGGTAATAGTTGATAGCAAGAGTCTGCGCGATTGTTTAGCGAGACAGTTGAATGACAGGCATCGGATAAATTTGAAGAAGGAAGGAGATTTGCGCGCCAAGTATTTGCAATAACGGCAATTGGAAAATGTGCATGCGCTTGGCGGCGGTAGGGGGATGGGGGTGGGGAGGGAGGAGGAAGACGAAGAGAGTCGGGCTCGTGTAAGAGCGATTGTTAATTAATAAAAATGATGGTTGTGCAATAAATGAGGGTGGCTGGTGGATGGAAGGTGATAATGGGGCGTTTTCGGGCATCTGGGGCGGCTCGCGTTAAACGCTATAATTCGGAGATAATGATCGGAGCTCCGGAGGAAAAATGAAACAAAAAGAAAGGAAAGGCGGCGGCCTCTGGGGTTACTTTCTTACTTTGCCCGCGTAAGACCGGAGCCGCGGGATCTTGTTAAAATGTCAAAGAACCGGCGGGCAGAGGCTCACCCTCACTGTCTCGTCGTTGACATTAATCATCGAAGTATCTAAATGACGGGATTCCGATGTATTACCATATAAATGACATCATATTTCTGGTCAGGTTTCCCCAGTTTGTCGGCTCTCGCTCCCGTCGTGATGTATGGACGACGGCATATTGGCGGTGCTTGGCGGGCGGAGGGGGCGACTGTCTAAGGGGGAAATAGGGGGTGGGGGAGGTGAGGACCACCGCACCCTCCCTCGTCGTAACTTTGGCCCGCGCCAAGCATCTGGACTTTGTTTCTTATCGTCCTCCCTCTTAATAGTTCCTGGGGCCTGTCCTCAAGAGTGACCAGTCCTTGTAACTCATTTCGTCGCTATGTCGAACTCGCGTTTCCCCCCATTTCCATTTTCAGAAATTCTCCTCCGTGCGTAAGCTGTCAATTGCCAAGCTCATTGTACACTTATAATCTCGAGTCCCTCTGAATCTTGAATTACTTTTACACACCAACGGATACTTTTACACGATATACTTTTGATCCTTAAATTCTGTAATCTCATGGTTTACCATTAAATCATAATCTATCAGAAAAAGTAATTTATTTTTTATTCACATTCAGAATATAATTCGTAGCAATATGTAGATTGTTCACCAAAAAGTTTGGCTCAAACAGATTTCAATATCATTTTAAATATTTAATATTATATAATAGTCTACATTATCGATTAAAATTGGTAATAGATAATTGTAAAGTTAATTTATTTCCAGAAGGTTAAATAAATTGGTTTCCTCTTTGCTTTTCCCTTGTCACTCTTTCTTATTCGCGGATTTTTATTCTTTGATACTCGCACAAAGGATTCGACAAAAAAGTGAAAAGCAATGAAAATATTGCAACAAAGCGATAATGTTAGTATGATTTCACGAGGAAAATAATGTTAAAACATTTAAAACTTTTGAGAACTGCAATTTGGCTTCGAATAAAATACCTTATCCTCGAGTTAAGCAGCGTCACGCCTATTAAATAATCTACGATTGGACACCAACCAAGATCGAGTCGTTATAATTACCGCGAAAGGTTTTTCGCACCGAGAACGTCTCTCTCTCTCTCTCTCTCTCTCTCTCTCTCTCTCTCTCACTCGTATCCCATGTAGGTTGTACATCAAGTACGGTCTCAGTCCATCTGATTATTAATTAAAATTCTGCGCGAAAGTGAAGGTTACGTCCGTATAATCATCGGACAATGTGAGTTTGCGCGCATGAGATCCTCGGATGATCGTGCGCCTACACACGCGCGCTGCACCCGCTAGACCTGGAAGGGATGCTGTGCTGGACCGCAAACTATATGGGGAAACCAGCACTTACCCAGCCAAATTACACGTTCCCCTTAAAAGTGCGAGTACAGTGGCTTCATTGAGCGAAGGCGACGCGCCACGCAATTTCCGCGCTCTCGGGATAAAAATCCGGAGGCCTCATTTTCTTCGCAGCATCCGTTCCATTCTTTATTTTCAGTGATTAGCGCGATCATTTTCATTCCACGGGGGTTCGAGTGGAGAATGTAGAGAGGGAGTGGTGCATTTTGATTTTACCAGTTAGAAAAGATGTGCTAGAAGCAGCCTCAACTATTAAAATTATTGTAATCATAACCCCCCCCCCCCTCATTAGCTAAACATTAAGCGTATTTTATGGGTACGAAGACTAAACTCATGAACTTGTTTGAAATTAATTGAAAATTATTTCTACTTTTACTAGCATAAAGTTGCAATTTTGGTCTTTCCCGAAGTAATAATGAATTTTCATTTAAATGTGTATCACTGCACATCTATGATACTCCCATTCATGACATGTTCAATATTTCGTAAACGATGAATATCAAAGTCATCAAAATAAACAACTGCTAATACATTTTATTTGAATGTAATTTTAGCCATTCCATAAAATATAGTACAGTAGTAATTATCTGGAAGTAAATATGGCAATATTTGAAAGCAAGTTCATGAAACAACTTTATAATTCGTGTAATTTTCCAGACACAATTTCAAGTGATACATTTGAATGCAATATAACGTTTTGGCTAAAGAAATTTTTTTACTGACAAATGGGGTAGGGTTGCCTTGTACTTTATTTACGTTTTTTTGATTATCCAATCAAGCTACTAAGATACCCACTACTACATTAGCATTTATCAGGAACTCAACAAAGATTACTTCTCGACCATTACGGAAAATATGAGATGTTACCATTTTAGGTAATAGTTCAGTTAGCTATTTAAACTATTATATTTTTACTTTAGCCTTCTCTATAATTTATTCTGCACTTACTATATTTATAATGGTACACTTTGATTCAAATAATTCCAACCAAACGTTAAAAAACCTACGTTATTATCATCCAATAAAGTTTCGTCAAACACTTCCTTAGATATACGATTAGTTTTGTTTTGAATAAACATAGAAAGTATTTACTTATATTTTATATATTTTTAACACTTTTTTGAAATATGCTATGTAAAATAAATTTTGAAAAAATTTTCATTTCAATAATACAAACCATTATAGTTGAACAACATTAGATAACTGAATTTTTTACTTTGATGTTCGAATATGTATTTTCCAAAAAATTTTATTGCTTTTGCAAGAACTGTTGTCTACTATAGTAGACTATACTCATGACAATGACATTTATTAATGAAGATTTTATGAAATGTTTAACATTTTTTGGCAAATTCTTATAGATAATAAAGAAAATTCACTATAATTTAAATGTTTCCTTCGACATAGATTATGAAGCTTTGCACAAAAAAGAAGCACATGATTTCGATATAAATTCATTATATAATTTAATAATATTTTCCTTGATTAATTAACTTTTTTTATCATAATCTGTCTAATCCATAATTTGATAAATAGTCGTTCATAGCAAACATTTTATGCACTTTAATCCATAACTGTTAATTAATTAAAATAAAAATTATGATTAAATTTATAATATTATAAGTATTGTATTAAAAATATAATTTTAAGCTTGCTAGGAAAGTACAAGATATTTTTATGTCAAACATAATAAGACTCGTTTATCCTTGCTTTAAAAATAGACCCTAGTTTTAGAAGAAAAAATACTAAATTATACGTTTTATAAAATATAAAAGGTATAATTTTAATGAATAGATATTTGAAAGAAAAAAAGATGATAACGTATTTAATAACATCACAAAAAGCACAAGATTTTAATGGAAATGTAATAATAATAATAAGTGGACACTTTAATTTTATGATTAAATAATAATTTATCAAATCACTTGTACAATTTATCTCGATTTGCAAAAAGTGAACTTGTATATGTTCTTTTACTTGATAATTTTTACGAAATCATGAAACAGATATATAAGCTATTTTTCTCTATTAAAAACCTTGAATACAGTCAATACTTGATAATTTAGAACATAATATAATTTTCGTCTTCAATCTCGATTCTAAAAATGTATTATTATTACTTGAAATGTAATATTAATCAGAATATTAAGAATTGTGAAAATAGTTTGAAAGATAATTCACGGTACTTTATTAATTAAGTATTACTTAAAGGTTCTTGCTTACATTATAAATTCATATATTTAATAATTTTTTAATTTTTACGTAATGAGTTAAATACTTTCTAATAAAACAAAAAATTATTTATATTTAATTTTATCAACTAATAATTAATTATTTAATACTTTATATTCAATTCTTTATATCAATTTTAATATTTCTAGTTGGAAAATGAAGTTTTATCAATAATTTCATTGGCTGATACACTATTTCAGTACGAAATTTTGTGTAAGATTATTTATATTATTTAAATAACAAATTATTACAATAGAAACATGGACATATTTTTATATTTTTTTAGTAAAAAATACTGAAAATGCCATTAGTAGTGAAAAAATAATAGCAGTAAATAGATGATTTAGAAAAATGTGAATAATAAACATATTGTATTGAAAAAATATATGTATTAAAATTATTTTATTAAATTGTCAATCAAAATTCATCTTGATCTCTTTTTATAAAAAAAATAAAGGTTCAAATTACTAAATTCTAATTAAAAATTGTTGTTGATAAAATGGTACATAAATTGAGATTTTCAAGATTGAAATAATTGAGTTAAAAATTTAATTTAGTTTTTTTATTTTTTTTTTAATTTAATTTAATTTAATTTTTCATAACTATAGAAAATTAATGTAATTGGCATATTTTAAAAAATACATATTTATTAAGAGTTGTATTATGTCACTTGAATTCAAATTCAATTTGTTTAAAAAAAATAAATTTCATTTTAATTTTATTATTTTAACTTAAAATGTAGCTGAAACTTAAATTTATTATTTTTATTTGAGTATAAATTTGTATTATTGTATTAAATTATGTGCACGTTTGCATTGAATTATATTTTTAGAACTAGGTAAAATTTGAAAAAGTAAAATGTAAAAATTTAAAAGATAATATAAATAAACTAATATTTTATTAATTTATATCTATTTACTTTGGGAAATAAAGTGATACAATAAAAGTTTATTAATAAAGAGCCAGTACTATTTATATTAGTTTTTTATATTTATTTTAAATTTTTCTACATTAATATATAAATCTATAGAAAATACTTAATAATATAAGTATTAAATAAAAATGTAAGTTGTTAATCAAATCTGTAATTTGTAATTATATAAATTATATTTAAAAAAATGATTTAATATATTATTCTAGATAATTAAAATAATATTAATGCAATTCACTGAATTTTAATATAAATATTTATAAAATTTATATTCATGTGTATATTACTTAACATTGCATTAAAAAATTTAAAAACTGTATATTAATAATATAATAACTCGTATATAGTTAACTTGTGAAAATTAGTTGGCATTTCAATATTGCAGAATCTTCAATAATTAAATTATTACAGTAAAACTAATTAAATCAATCATCGATGTGAATTGCACAAATTACCCGAACTGGATCACAATGTAAAAGATTAATTATTTGAAAAATGGTTTAATAGATAAAACATGAACGAATATTGTAATTATAATAAATAAAGAGAATATATATAATTATCGAATCGATAAAAGTACAATCAGTAAGATAATATAAAGTGCGAAATAGGTTTTTTGTATGAATAAAGAATTATGTATCATTGTAGTTGTATATATATATGTACGGGGAAAAAGAATTCTCAAAATGTGAATCAAAAAATTAGGTTAGAAAAGTTTATATATTAATCAAACCATAGATCATGAGTATTTCAAAAAACTGTAAATTTGATTAAAGTGTAGAAAATTTGATTAAATTGCAAATGAGTGTGTATGAATGGGAAGTAGAAAATGTTGTATAGTCGCATCTAAAAGTTAATTATGACATATGTTGGAAAATAAAATAAATAACATGAAAACTGATCATAGTAGGCGCGCACTTTACAAAAAACGATAAATTAACAAAGTGAAAAAGAGTCGGGCATTAATGATGAAGCACATCCCGCGCGTGAAAACGCATACGTGCACGATCTCTTCCCTCTCCCTCCCCCCTCTCTGTCTCTCTGCTTATCTCTCACCACGCCGCGAAAAGAGTGAGAGGGACGGGGGGCGGAGGGGGGAGGGGGGGAGGGAGATCGGACCGAGAGCAGCGGCAGCAGCCTCCCCTCTCGCACTCTCACGCACGCACGCACACACGCGCACTCATCGTTCCTCTTTCTCTCTCTCGCGGGTATATTTCAATTATTAGAGGGAATTACTCGGAGCGTCCATCATCTTCTATACTTATTTTCTGAGAGCGCTCCGAAACTCTATGCCCTGCGCGCGCTGCAGCAACTCGAGGAGATGATCCTATGAGGTTATACACCGAGGGATCATCAGAGCGCATCATCAGAGCGGTGAGAAAATAGCCTTCAATTGTGATTACAGAGGCGGCTCTTTCGTCTCCCTCCCCCTCCCTCCGCCCGCCCCATCATCTACACTCGTTTTGTTTCTCCTCTCCTCGGACGGTGTCTGGCTGGACCACATCTGTATATGTGTGTATGCTCTCCTCTCCTCGGCATGATCCATATCATTATCCTTAACCCTTACGAAGCTCGACGTTACGTCGGCTGCTCAGCGATGTCCGTTTCGTTTTTCCTATTACCTCGGCGATTTATTCGAGGCACGCGTGTCCAGAGCTCTAATGCGTATTTCGAGCACCGACTTTATTTGGATTTTTACCTTTCCCCTTGACCCCGTTCCCAGATTTGTTTGACACTTTAATCGATTGTCTTCGGCTAATTTCCACCTCTCCCCCCATCCTCCCTTCCTTTAATCCGGCAATCTCGAAATCATAAATGAAATTTATCTAAACTTAATCCGTAATTGATGTGGCTAAGAGCTCAATCCCCTTTACCGCAAGCTTGGTAATTCTCACTTCCCGTTCAGCCCCTTCCAATAATTTTAAACTAATTAACTTACTAATATTCGAGAAAATGGATTTCCAAGTAATCACAAGACGCTTACCTGAAAGCACACAAAAACTTAATTATTAATTTCGATTCGCAACATTTTTATTAAGTTTTAATTCATTAGAAACATAATTTAATAAATACTAGATGATGGTTTTTGTTTTTTAAAATTCAAATAATTCAGTTAATAATACTAATTAAATTCTTGTATGGTGTTGTAGTTCACAGTTGATTTGAATGTATTTCAACTCCATTCATTTGTACGCAATTAAAAAAAAAGATCAACATTTTGCGGAATTAAATTTCCATAATTATTCAAAATTAAAAATGGTATTTGCACTGGTATTTTAGCAAGTTTGTTGATCCTGAGGTAAGCGTTATTGAGGATCATATTTGGTAGAAAGAGAATTCGGTGCGCATGCGCGATGCTTCGGGCATCTAAATAAATGCGAGATGGCTAGAGAGGCGAGTGAGCCGATAGAGAAATAGTGGAAAAGGAGTCGGACGGCGAGGGTGGTTAAAGGGGGTTAAGGTGGGATGGAGGGAGGTAGATAATGTCGGGGTGAAGGGTGTTTGAAGTGGCTCCAGGAAATAAGGGGCTTCATTACAAAATCTCTCCTCCGGGAGTCGTTCCGCCACATCTTCCCGGTACCGGTGCCATACTTTCTTATCCGTACCATCTCCTTCTTTGTGTCATTTCAATTCATATTTAAAGCTTTTTTAAACGTATGAATTCGTTTGCCAATTCTAGACCTGAGATACATTATAAACCCCAAAGTCTTGTCGATCTGATTTACTTACTATTTTTTTACCACATGCGATATCATTGTCAAATATTCACAATGTTTCTCGCTATTTATTTATTTGTTTGTTTCTTTTATTAGTCATTGATTTATGAAAAAAAAATTGTTAAACTGTAAATACCAACATCTTTACCAAATTGAATAAAGTAATATAAATTTTTAATTTACATCATCATCATCATCATCATCATCATCATCATCATCATCATCATCATTATCAGTATTATTTAAATCTGAGAAAAATTTCCATTTTAGGTATTCATTGAGGATCAAATAATATTTGTTAAAATAATAATTCTTATTTTCATACTTTCTGCTTTGATCCATTTTAATTTAGCTATTTAAATAAATGAAGTCAAGAATACAAAATTTGTTATCTGCATAAACAACTTGCTTTTGTCGTTGACTCATCAATTTTCTAAATGTAAAGAAATAGTATCTAGAAAATTTTAAGAAAGGATGCTTCAAAAAATATTCTTTCGCCCAAGTATTATCAATAATAAATGCATTAATAATGAATAATAAAATTGGTTAAAGCGTGGCTCGGCCTAGGTTTTTATGAAATAACTTTTAATACAACAAATAAATTCATTAAAATCCCGAGCGCGCCTTTCAAGTAAAGCGCAGCCCATAATAATGAGGGCGTATTCTAGTTAGTTGGGACGTGTGAAATTACATTAGTAAAGTAAACCACAATTAAACGCCTTGAAGGCTTTCATGTACTCGAGTCATTGCAAAGAAAAAGGGACATGCACCCCACTCCCTGTCTTCGTTAGGGGAGCGAGTGCGAGAGAGAGAGAGAGAGAGAGAGAGAGAGGGAGAGGGAGGGAGAGGAAAAAGTATTTTATATGATCTTTCGGTAAGTAAGTCAAGTCAAGTTTTCACTAATGTTACTTGTTTCGGGAACTTTAATGCTGGTGTTTAAGCCTCTGCACTATTATGTATTTCGGCTCAGCGCAGGAAAACTCATTTTCAACTCACCCGAACTTTCGAAGGATCGTCAAACATTATTTTTCTTCGCTTATTTACATGTTCCCCATTCACTAATTAGCTATTTTTTCTGTTGCATTTACAACATATTTTTACATGGGTATTGTGGTCCTTATTCCGTTTGAATGAAATGAAATTTGATTTCATTTTCAACAAAAAAATGCAATTTATTTAAGAATGGTAAATTTAGATTTTGTTGGACATTCAAAGGATATATTATGAGCAAGAATTTAAATTAAATAAAAAATGTACATGTTGAAATATTTGATAAATGTATATCATTAAAATAAATAATGGCTTTCGGTAGATGATGGAAATAATTTTAAAGATTTTTCGTAAAGGTGAAATTACACAAAATAGTACAAATAATTAGTAAAAATATTCAGAAGGGAATAACAATTGTACAATAATTATTTTAATAATATTAGGTCGACTTTAAAATAATATTTTCAGAACTTAAACACGTTATTGATATGAAAATATGAGACATTAGCTGTAGTTACGTTATGCTCTATGGTTCTTGATTATTACTATGGCCGAAATAGTTATCAGTACTATTATTATTATTATTTTTTTTTTTAATCAATTGTAATTTATGCCGAATATCAATTTTATAATTTCTTTAATGCTTATAACGGTAAAAATAATAAACTTATGTCATACAGTAGTTTTATACAGAAAAAAAATATTTGATTTGAAGATTCAACGGTAGTAATAAACAATTGATAATTGTAAAAACACGTTTAACAATTTCAAAAGTTGGCCACCCTTTGACTGCCAACCTCCGTTAGAGGTTGCAAAAATAGTTAAAATTAAATCTGCGACATGTCAATTTAGCCATAGTGAAATAGAAAGCGATCATGTTTTTAAACAAACATAGAATAAGACAGTGCATATAAGTACGGGAGTTGACAAAACGAACAAGCTACTCAGATTCACACACGCGCATGCAATCATATACATTTACGTGTACATTTACATAATAAGCTATTTATGTACGTTTCCTATGTTTATAATATAATTTATTTGGATCTTTGAAAAATTCACCTTTGTAAAAACATTCCATTTTAAATTTGTTATTGGCATTCAAATATACAATAATGCAAACTAAAAGAAATCAAAACAATTATCTTTCGTATTCAAATATTTTACAGTTAAATAATTGAAAAGAATCAAACAATTTTTTTTTTAATTTACAATAAAAACAAAAAGTAAATTGATAATTGATTTTCTTTTTGAATATTTCAATTTTTGATTTAATGATGTCAGCTTATGCATGAGTAAGTAGATGTAGAAACGCATTACAGATCAAGTGATTAGAATGTTCGACACAAATCGAATTGATTAAAAATTTATAATGATATTAATTCATCAAAGAAACAATTTTTTTTACAACAAAGGATAAAAGAATAAAAATTGTAGAATTTTGTTAATAAAAAAATAATATTTGGCTAAGCAAATGTGAGCATAAAACAAACATTCGGATAATCTCTAATAATGAATAATTTGATATTGCATTTATGCACAGGTTTCAAATTGTAAAAAATTGTAAAATATTAAAAACAAATATTTTACTTGTCCAAAACGACTAAAAATCAGAACAGTCTGATTGAAAAAACGTTATTTGCGGTTTCGCAAAATTTTTGGAAATATTAAATGAAGTTATTTATTCACGCAATGATATTTAGCCACTGTTATTTTTAAAAATGCTTTAAGATTTTTCAATATTTGAGTAAAAATGAAGGGTAAGAGAGTGGATAATTTGGGTTTAGAGCACGACTCTCGTATAAGATAAAGTTTATTCTTGTCAGTGTGCATGTAAGTTTGAGTGTCAGTGCTTTTCCTCGTTTTGGTCATCGCATCCAAGTGGCTCTGACCACTAATATTTACCCAGTTGAATAAACGCAATTAAGTCTCTCAAAGCTGGGCTAAGAACGTTGCGATGGAAACGAGCCTTGGGCAAAATATCGTAGAATTAAGGGTGGTAGTGAGGGTGAGTCTGGGGGTGGGGAAGCAGAAAAACCAACGTTCTTTCAAAATACGAGAATGTACTTTCGCGCCGTCACCCTTCGAAATTCAGATTCTCGCGACAGGGTGGTTCCACCCCCCTGGACAAGTGCCCTTTTTATACACACGATCTTGGGCAAAAGTCTAAATTGAGTGCGAGAACGGACATTACTTATTCCTGGATTGTATTTACGGCGTTGGATTGATTGGTAATAACTCTGTCTTCAAACTCAATAATCCAAACGTATACCAAATGAATTTTATGTACGTCCATCAAATCTGCTGAAGTGACGATGAACAATCTCTTCTTCTTAATTATTCTCAAAAGCTTTTATTTTTCAGCTTCTTTTAATATTTGTTTCAATGAATATTTAAAATTTTTAATTTATTTATTAACTTTATATTTAACAGAATACAAAATTTTTCACTGAAGCACATGAAATTGAAATTTTTTTTTTTTTTTTAAATAATTTATTATTGTTAAATTATTATTAAAGATAACGAAGGAAATTATTTTGAAATTTGATTTCCAAGACCCTAAGTGGTATACTTATAAGATAAAAATTTATCCGTGATACGCCGTTTACGATTAGATTATATATTTTTTATAATACACATACATACGAACACAAACATATTGTAAAAAATATAACTCCTTCTTTTTAAGAAGAAAAAAAAATGTAAAATTAGTTTACATTTAATACATTTAAGTTTGCAAAATGAGTATACATCTGTAATTCATAAAGCTTTATTGACCAACTTGGTCGAGCGATTTATTTATTCATTTTTTTTGGTTTTTTTTTTAATGCAAATAATGAAAATACTTATATTTTCAATAATATTATAAAGAAGATTATTTAAAAGAAATTGGGGTATACGCCAGCAGGGCACCTCATCGTACTCGGGAATTTATTTAATGCAAAACACAAATAAGGAGATTTTGGGCTTAGGAAGTAAGGACATCGGGAAAATTTTGGTGTGCGGGATTTCGGAGCCCATTCAGAATTGGGGCTCACGTTTCATTGTTCGATCATTTGGATTTCGAGCCCGAACCCCAAGATCGGCTGGAGCCCCACTTGGGGCACGTACAAGTATTACTCGCGACTTGAGCTTCACTCGTTCACTCATCACGCGGCAATTCCTCGTAAACATCCACGTGAGCCCGAATTCAGATTCGCGGAGATGCGAGCTTTCTATTCCCACGAGTCCGGCCCCTGACACGCAGATGTAAAATTTCATTTCTAACAGCCTCCGCTATACCGTCATTACGTAGCCTCAATCAACGCTCTATCATTTTCTCTCCTCCTTCTCCTTCTCCTTCGAGCCGCCGCGATCTCATCGACGCGTCGGCGATCTCTGACCGCTTTTCGGCATCCCACACCCACTCTTTCTCTCTCTCTCTCTCTCTCTTTTCTACTTTTCTGCAACTCCTTACAACTTCAGCAGTCTGCTACGTATCTCGGATAAACAATTTTTTAGTAGGACCTCTACTATCGCGTTACACGATATGCAAGTGCACAAAAATCCAACTCTTTCAAAATAGTTATACACCCTCAAAAACTTACCCTAAAATATTTCCTCTCCATCTAGCGGCTATGTATTTTTCCAATGATCAATCAATTTCCCATTTACAATTTTTATTCACATGAAAGTCGTCAATTTTTTGGAATTACATCTCCTATAAATTGAGTAATTATATATTATATTTAAGTATTATAAAAGGTATTTGCAACAATCTATCGAATTACAATAATATGTGGAGTAACACTCAACCTTAACTTATTTCTGCGCAGGAAGGTTTAAAGATTAAACAATAAAGAACCTATTTTTTATCTGCATATAATACGCAACGTCGATTTCAACTTTAATGTGATATAAGTTTTTTCATGTGATGAAAGCTATAGAAAGTTAGATTGATTTGGTAGCATCATATTGAATTGAAACATATTTCAAACTTAATTCATCGGTGTATCGTAATACATACAAACTGACTGAAATAATCAACTATCATTTTTTTTTTAAGTTAATACATTAAATTTTAATTTAAATTATAATGTTATTAAAATATAAAATCATAGAAAACAATGTTTTGCTATTGTACATTTACGACATGTATTTCTAAAAAATATTTTTTAGAAATTTAAAAAATTAATAATTATTAATAAAACTCAACTATAAAAATAAAAGATGATAAGATAATTTTTTAATTTTAAAGAAAACATTATACAGGTATTGTTAGATGAAAATAATAAAATATGAAAATATTAAATATAAAGTTTTTTGCATATTTTTGTAACTAATTCAAAAGTTTATTCGATTATTATTAATGTTATGTATATGGTTTATTTATTTCAAGAGCTATTTTTAGAGTGACTATTAAATTGTATAAAATGAATCTTATCTATTTTTATTTGATATATTTCTATTTTACGAATATAAAATACAAAATTACAATTCATTAAACTCAATTTAACTTGATTATAATATTGATTATAATGTTTAAGTAAATATCTTCTTAATAAATTTAAAAAACAATTTTAGCTCAGGATATATTAAACTAACTTAATAAAAATTTTTCTTATAACTCGATATAATTTTGTTCACATATCACAAAGAAAGTAACAATATAAATGTGTACGCAATGTTATATATTAGTATACCCATGGTAACTGTATGCATTGGTATTACATATAGGTGTAACTACGTTATAGATACGGAAGGGTTAATATCATGTGATTTGAAGATAACATCAATTAACGAGATTCCAGTTCTAAAAGATGATAAAAAATTAGCAGCATTTTTAGGATTATTAAATTTTTATGAATATTTTATTATAGACAAACCAGACACATGGCCTTTGTATGAGCTGAGCAGTTGAAAAAAAAATAAAAATGGACAAAACAGTGTCAAACAGCATTTGAATGGACAAAAAGTCAAATAACTTTTGATAATAAATAAATTAATGGTGTTATTTGATCCAAGCATAAAGTTTGTATTAGAATGGGATGCAAGTAATCGAGGATTATCTCCTATTTTGCCACAAACATATGATTAAGATTGGAAAAACTAATAGCATAAAAATTATTCCAAAATTAGAAAGACATAGAGTAATTATTGATAAACAAGCAGAAATAATAATATTTGGATTTAAAAAGTTTTATCTGTATATTTATGGCAATAAAATAATTTGAAAAACAGATCATGAACCATTAAAATTTATATTTGGGAACAAAAACATATCAGCAATGTTACATAGCAGATTGCAAAGATGGGTATATTTTTTGTCAGCGTATGAATTCACAATAGAAGTGGTAATGTCAAAAGTTGATGATAATTGAGACGTATTATCATGTTTATCGATATCAGATAAAATTCTGGTTTTAATTCTGAGCTTATAAATATAAATTATATATAAGATAATGATTCAAAAATTAATTTTGATAGAGTAGCTAAAGTAATAAAGCAAGATAAAGTTTTGAAGTAAATAATTAGTTATACACAAATTGAATGGCCTAAAATTCAAGATTGATCTGAAACAGAGATTAAATTTCATAACAAACGGAATAAATTAGATATTGAAAGTGGTTGTTTAACACGAGATTATATAATAGTTATACCAGAAAATTTAAAAGAAAAAATGTTAAAAGAATTGCATATGAGATATTTAGGGGTAGTTAAAATGAAGCAAAAAGCAAGGAATTATTTTTGATGGACAAATATTGATGCAGAAATAGAAAAGATTACTTAAACGTGTAAAATATGCTTAGAATCGAGATCGGATTCTCAAAAAGCATTACTTACACCGTGTCAATGACCATGTACATCATGGCCAATAATTGACATTGACTTCATGGGTCTAATTCATGATTATATGTTTTTAATTGTAGTGGATACACATTTAAAATGGCTAGAAGTTATAAGCATGAAAAGAAATACAATTTCACAAGAATTAATTAAAGTTTTAGATAATTTATTTCCTAGATATGAAATACCGAAAATAGTTGCTAGTGACAATATCCATAATATAATATATTATATCAATAATCCAGGTGTGGAGTAATGATTTTAGACTATTTTTAAAACAAAATAAAATTGAATAAAATAAAATAAAACAGTTCCGGCTTATTCAGCAACAAATGAGACAGTAGAAAATTTTATGCAAATCGTAAGAGACAAAGTAGATAAAATGATACGAGATGATCATAGTTTAAATTTCGCTGAAAATAGATTTTTATTAGATTATAGGAGTACTGAAAATAGCACAATGGAAAAAACACCAGCGTATTTAATTTTTAAAAGAAAAATTTGAACATGATTTAATTTGTTAAAAAGCGATATCTTAGCTAGAACAGCAACAATTTAAACAAAAACAGAGTAAAAAAGGTAAAAGATATTATGAGTTTAAACTAATGATATTGTATATACAAATGAAAAAACCTTAGTAAAGAAAGTTTAAGCTAAGATAATAGAAAAATTATTACCAACAATGTATAGAGTAAAATTTAAAGATGAATATATAATAAAACGGTATATAAATCAAATGGTTAAAACAGGAATAGGTTTCACTTATAGAGTAGGAGCGACTGATGTAAATTGTGGAGATTCAAATGAAGATATATACTACAAATAAATATGTAATAAAAGAAGATGATGATGTAAAAATAAAATTAAATAAAAAAAACGAAATAACACAATAATCAGCTATGAAATACATACGCAACGGTTTATATTAGTGTGTGTACGTATAGTGTAATTATAGATGTAGGCGAGCTTGAAAGCTCTGGAAAAATAATTTGAACGTCGTAAGAATAGCATTTGACATTACATTGTATAGTATTTTTAATTATTAAAGTTAATTAAAACTATTAGTAATAATTTTTAAATGATTAATTCACAATGCTCTAACATGAACTATTTTTTATACATCACAACTATTATCATACTTAAAATATTATTATAATTTTATCTTTCAACAATTCATTTATTTTTTTTACAAAAACAGATTTTTTATACAGTCAATAATTTTTGCCGTTCTTTCAATTTACAGAGTTAGAAAAGTCAGTTACCATTGTTTATTAGTAAGCTATACTAAAGTTCCTCACGGGTATATGAAATAAAACACTTACATGTGCATCGGCAACGTTTCGACAAGAAAACTTTTTTCTTTCTCAGGCCCTTATTAATAAGATACAATAACAATATATTACATTAAATAAAATAATTAAAATATAAATTACACCGAAAATAATACAAATATTAAATAACTACCTTGGAATATAATATTATGGAAATTGTTCTCGTGCAACTTACGTTGAGCTGGTGTCAAGTTTAAACGTACCAAGCGAAGGCTTACATTTGTTTATAAATAACGTTTCTTTCAAAAATATTATTATCTGCGCTCAAAATATGTATTCCGCATCCTCATTAAAAAATCAAAATACCATCATCAGCTTTGATATTGTTAAAAAAATAAAGAATATCACTGTTCCGGATAATCATATGTTTATTTTTGTTGACGTAAACTCTTTGTTTACAAATATCACAAAGAAGCTCATAATCCGAAGTTTGGAAAGCAATATATAAGCAACGCTTACAAAATTTCGTTTAATGAAAATATAGCTATAACTAAATTCCTTTTTGATAATACATATTTTTCTTTCGATGATACCATTTATCAACAAATTTTTGAAATCCCGATGGACACTCCAGTGTCCTCCAATTTTGCAGATATGGTAATGGAAGATTTGGAAAGGGAGTACCTCAACATTCTTAAACAACACTATAACCACTCTTTTTTATTTTATTATAGATACGTAGATGATACGGTTTTCTTGTTGAATACAAATTGACATTATTTTGAATGATCTGAATAGTTACAGTATTCTTCTATAATTTACCAAAAAAAAAAGAAATGGCCAAATATTTAAATTTCCTAGGCATTATCATTTAAAATAAAAACAAGTGTATAGATAAAAATTGGTACAAAAAATTGATGTGCTCCAATAGAATTATCAATTTCTACTTGCATCATTCGAGGAGTCAAAAGACAAATATTGTATATAACTTAGTAGATAGGGTGATTTTACTATCGGAAACATGTTTTCACAAGGACAATTTAAATAAAGTGATCAATTTCGAAAATGATGCACTTACACAAGGATCGTTTTACACTGTAATTAAACAGGAGGACACATTACATAATATAAACGTCTGACTAGACTAATAACGAAAGACACATCTGACTATGTATTGAATTTACCTTTGGAAGAGTTACGGTTGAGGTTGAAATAAAAGAGCGAGAGTTAAATTTACAAATTGTTTTAAAGAATATTTATTCCAAAATACCTTGGCATAAAAACTCCGCCGTGGGAGGAAAATCCTCTGCGCTTCCTTATTAATTTGCAACCCCCACGTGGGCTGCACCGCTTTTCGCAAATCGCTACTTCCAAAAGGGAGGAACCAAAAGATGACAAGTCGCCTCCGAAGTCCGTCCTGAAGGCGACTCCGCAGCTCGGGGACGCCTAAGATCTTCGTGTCCTTCCACGACGGCTCCAGTCCAGCCGTCGATCTCTCCAGCTCATCTTTCCGCTCACCAGGAATCGGGTTTACATCCAATACACCTTAGCACAAAACAACAACACTCGCACAAACGCGAATTCCCGCAAAGTATTTTGTTTCACAGTTTTTACGCCTTTTGAAACGCCAAAACGATTTCCGCCCCTACAATTTTCCGTCGATTGTTCCTGCAAAAGTGTCGCCGATCGCCGAAAAGCAGACACTTGCGTAAATTCTATACGTAAAAAATACGAACGCTTTGGAAGTAAGTTGTTCGAAGCATCACTTAATCCAATGAATGCAATTGGATTCAATATTTAGATTTTTATTGATTAAATGTAATAAAATTTTTTTGACAAAATATTATTTAAAAATATATTTAATAAAAATTTTTTTAATTCGACAATAATTGAAAAATATTGAGATCTTGTTTAATAAATAAAATACTCAAATAAAATTTGCATTAAAAGCAGTTATACTTTCAGTTAAAAAAAAATATTACCAAGGTATGCATTTAAAATATATTAAAAGGTAAATTAAACTATTGCTTTTGCTTGTATAAAAGAACTACAGTGACTAATTTGCAAGAATGATGCTTCGCACATACTAAAGTGAACATGTAAAAAGCTATTAAAATACAATTTGCTGATACGCCCAATCATAGGTAAAACGATTAGATTGAATTATAACAATACGGGATTATATTTTATAGAATTATATCTTATGAAGCCATCAAATCATATTCATAGCAGTAGATACAAGTAATTATAGAATGTATGTAAGAACAATAATAAATCTACTAATAATAGTATTTTACATATTAAATAATTTTTTAATATTAAGGAATAACACATAAAAAATTTTTTGGTTAAGAACTCATTGATGGTTAAAAATAACTGAAAGTTATGATTAAAATATTATTTAATCAACAAAATTGTCTTTAATTTAAAAATTGCATAAAAAATAAATTAAAACATGCTATTTTGATAATTAAGGGTGATTTAAATATAATCCAATCAATCATTTAAAACATTTATGTATTTTGTATTTTAATTTCTATATTAATGAACAATAAAGAAGAATATTAAGAGAAATGTGAAAGGAACATATGAAACACATGTTATTGCACTACAAAATATCCCTTGCCTAATCAAATTATCTAAAACGTCTGGGATACGGATTGGGCAAAACTCTTGATTTTTGTCGTATAAAATTTTAGATAAACACGTACGATGCTCTACAAAAAATTGAAAAAATAAGCTCTCGAAGGGACGGAGAGGCTGCAAAAGTAATTTTAAAAATTTAATGCAGGAACAGGTTCTTGCATGTCAACAATATTCCGGTGCGGGTGCTGGAGAAGAGATTTCGGGAAAAAGAAGAACATTGTATGATCGAGCGGCAGGTCGTAGGGCGCGAGGTCCTGGGGTCGTTAAGCGTCGCCCGGTACCGAGGAACGGGCAAACTTGAGTCGAGGTCTAAGTTGAAGGGTAATTGAAGGGCCGTTCCGCGGCAGCCGTAAAATGCAAAACGCCCGTTATTAATAACGCGCGTACAATCAATTATGGTAGCCGCGCGGGCGACAGGGCGGGACGGGCCCTTCGACGGGGAAAGGGTCACTCCCAGGTGCCGCGTGTCCTGAGACGTGCTGCGACCTCCGGCTCACGAGGACTCGTAAAATTCATCTGCGGTCATCCATTTCACGATCACCATCCCACCAACCCCCCCCCCCTTCACACACACACACTTCCTTCACCCACGCGTTACGACGCCTACGGCTATTCATCTTTATCTATCTCCTCCTTCGCCGCTTTAATTACCTGATACTTCTTGCTTTTATTTTTTAAAATCTGATAGGATAAAGTATTTGTCGTTGTCTAGTCAATTTTATAAATCGAATTATTGGCGCCTATCAGATCGCTACTCCTAAAGCCAACGGAGTCCAAGCTAACAGATCTTGAATAAAACAGTTGCTTATTTAATTTAACAAATGAAAACTCGATTGAAAATGGCTAAATGTATTTAAGGTGAAAAAAATCCCTACATTTCGTTTAAAGAATAGAAAATTTTAAAAGTCAAAGTTATCAATACATTCCCGTATTTTTATCGAGAAGAAAAGGTGCTTTCGGCTTCCATGACTTCCACATAGTGGGATAAAAGATATTTTTATTAATTTTACAAGAACATTTTTATATAAGTGCATTTTTATATTCCTCGATGTAATGTTTACCTAGTCTCTCAGTGTCGACCTTAACATTTTTTAAAAATAATTTTTGCTGAAAGAAACTATAAATGTTATTAAAATAATCAGTTGTTTCTCTGAGAAATGGTAAAAAGGGCCGATTATTAATTGAATGGAGGATATCAATCTCAATTCTTTGCCTCTTATCCCAAAAAAAGTGAAGATTAAAAAAAGTTATTTGGTCCAGTCGATGGATGCTGAGTATTATCGTTAAATTCGTAAAAAGGTTGTTGCGCCCGCGGCAAAGACAAAGATCATCCATAAGTGGAGCAGAGAAGAGAGGAAATGGTAATAATACCGGGAAAACCTTACTGCCCCTTCCCTCGATCCCTTTAAGGTAGCGCACCAGTGGTCCTTGGCACGGGCCCTTTCCTGGCCCTTCGCTACCGTTACCTCGACGGCGGCTCGTCTGGACCGAAGAGAGGAGCCGAGTGACGAAGAACGGAGGCACACTCTTTGGACTCTACTACGTGATAAAACTTAAGTAAGCGGCTTCTTTCTTTTTCTCTCTCTTTCTCTCTCTCACTTTCTTCGTCTCTTGTTGGTACTGATGCTTCCTCTCCCTTATTCTTTCTATTGATACTCGTTTTCTAACTTTATGCTCGGCCGGTTGCGCAGCAAGAATCAGCAACAAGACTTTAGATAATTAGATTTACGAGCGAACACTGAAAATGCGACTGAAGTGAAACGTTTACTCAGATTTTTTTGTTGGTATTTTACGTGTATATCCATTAACTTATTGTAATGAGTATGATAAATTGTCAAACTTTGAAAATTAATGTTTATTATTTATACAAGCGAAATCATCAATGGTTTTTCCTTGCAATTTTTATATTCTTTTTTATATTCCTGATTACTTATAATATAAAAGACACCAAATTAATTGTATAATTTCTAACAATGAATATTTTGAATAAAATCTAATGATCATTATATATTTATACCGTGTCTCATCCATAATTAATTTATATATTATTATTATTATTATTATTATTATTATTATTATTATTATTATTATTATTATTATTATTATTATTATTATTGAATAGCATTTTATTAACTCAAACTAAATATAAGAATTTGGATTTAATTGTAAAGAAAATTTTGTCCTTGTCATGAATATTATTTTAAAAATAAAAATAATGTACTTTGCTATGACAATCTATATATTATTTAATTTTTTTTTTTAAACTATTGTACTTTAATTACTCAAAATTTATATTACGATTAATACTTGAATGATGTAATATTTACGTGAAATATAAATTTATCCCAATTAAATATTCTCGAGTTTTAGTTCTTTTTCATTTAATATTTATCGTAGATTACTTTTATAGTTATGTATCTTCACTATTGATATGATTGCAATAAATTTTGTAACCAAATTTAGCAAAGATCCAACTAAAAAATAATGAATAATTTTGTTTGATCCAACCGCTGCTGAAAATGTTGGGAAATGTCGCGAATGAAGAGTACTCATTTGAAAAGAAATAATAATAAAATGTGAACTACAATTAGAGGTTCGTTTGTGAAATGTAACAAATTTACGAATGATGAAATCTTGAATAACTTTGCAAAAAGTTCATAAGGTAGTAAGATTCTAAATCCGGGCCGAGTTATTCTCGAGCTCCGAAAAAGGCTTATGTGCCAGGAGAGTGAGTGGATAAGTGTGGAATATTAAGTACAGGGGGAAGCCGGCGTAACGGCGAGAAGCGTGTCTTGGGGGAGAGGGCCAGGACAAGGGCGAGGGTGAGGGTGAGGGCGGCGACGACGACCACGAGGACGAAGCAGAGGTAACAGGAGACGCGCCGGTGTCCATACAGCAGAGATGTTATCTTCGCTGACGTCTGCGTTAGCGAGTCGGGGAAAGCTGGACTCAAACATGAAAACACAAGTAAAAAGTAGGAGGACACGAGAAAAAGAATAAATGTTCCCGGGAAACTTTTACTTTTCTTGTCGTGCTCTTCCGGTGGTCTAATTAAATTAATCATCCTTTCTTTCCGGAGATATCCACCTTTAATTTTATTTTTAGAGTCTCTAGTAAATTGACGATTGGCTTATCCGAGTTTCCGAACCAATATGTATAAAACTATACCTTTCTTTGACAATTTTCTAAACGTTTGTTGAACAACGATACCTCGGTATTAGATGTTATTTAGCATTCGATATAGATCCATTCGTTGATAAATCATTGGCCAAAACATATGTTTTATTATTTTATTTTTTAATAAAATGATTTCTTAATGGTAACAAACTTTGAAAATGGAAACAAGACTCGTACTTTTTATTTGTTTTAATTAAAACTAGTCAAATACTCCAATTTTGGATGCGAGCTGTTGTTTTATGCATTAAGTAACTAATAAAAGGCAAAATGCATTGTAAATATTAGAATGATAAAAACAAAAACAAGATTTTTTATCTTTTTTATCCTTTTCGAGGATTTAAATAAAAAAATCTCTGAACCGGTTGTTTCGGTCAACTCTTTGAGTCTAGGATCCTTGTTATCAGCGTTGGATCGCTCGTAGAGAATGAAAGACAACAGTAAAAGCATAAAATATAAAAATTCAACAAACCAGATAATATTTTGGTACACGTGTCTCTTTCCGGCTACGTTTTGTCTCGTGGTCGGTTCGTTTGAGGACTTTCAAGAACCTACCAAAAAGATCATCACGGCTCACGAAAAAATTAAACTTCTAAAAACTCCGATTATCTTGATTTTCTATTGTTCAAAACTCGTGTAGCAAATTTTAAATTAATTAAAAATATAATCAATAATAATTTCTTACTATTCATTAGTCCTATCATTTTTGTGTTATTTATTTATTTATTCCAACATTATTATTATTATTATTATTATTATTATTATTATTATTATTAATATCTTATTTATAATCCTATATCCATTAAATAAAGATATAGAGACTTTATTTAGCCAAAAGTAAAGTAAAATGAAATTTTATACACGACTTTAGAACCGTATTACTTAAAATGAATGCTGTACTTTACTAACAAACGTTAACTTCTATTTCGTGATGGTTATTAACTAATAATTTATTTAAATAATAAATTTATATATTAACTAAAAACATTTATGGATTATTCGATAAATTAAAAATTATATTATTTAATTTATTAAAAACTACAAATTCCTGTTCCTGTGCTGATATTTGTAAATATATTATCATCAGTTTTACCCATAAAATTAAGCAACTAAAAATTAATATTAAATTCCATTCTAGTCCTGTTTTGATAATTTACAGAAAACATTAGAATTTTTAATTAATCAATTAGTGTTAAAAAAAAAAAAATCAATTTTTACGATTATAAGATTTTATATTCCAAGGCTATATATCAGCATTCATCAGGATATAAATAGTTTCATAAGTATTTAGATCCATCAGAATAGCTTTTATCTTACAAAATAAAGCGTGAAATTAAGAAATTTTCGAAATCCAATCTAATTCTAAGACTTTTAGACAATAACTAAGTTTTAAATATTGATACGTGAAATCTATACTTGTCGGTACAAAAATTTCAAATGATTTCCATCGAGCCATTGCAAAAATTTTTCAATATATATTTGTTGTCAAACAAATAACATTGCAAGTCAGCCTTTTCTTGTATCCTTCATTATTGATCATCATCATTTTTAAGCTTTATCTACAGATATCTATATGCTGTTTTTTTCTATAAAAAAAGCTTTTGTATCAAGTATTAAAGTTTTATTTGTTAAAATAAATAAAAAAACAACGATGGCTATGATGCCAATAGCACAAATACGAAACATTGAAATAAAGGCCGAATAGCGTGTACAGCGAGTGTAAAAGTAAGGCCAGTTTAGAAGAAAGGACACGTGTTGCAAATGGGCAGATTAAACAATGAATTGACGCAACATTTGCGCGCAGATGCTCACACTTTGTTTCAAAGCCAACATTTGCATTCTTGCCGTTTATGCATATTATTAGCACTTGAATATAGTCTAAATCCTTTCTCAGAAAATACCTTTTTAATTCGCAAATTTTTACCATAATCTATTCTTCTTGGACCAAAAAATCTCTCTTATTCATTTTATTTCGATCACTTGTACATCTAGTCCAAGCAATAGAGCACTTTTTAGGTGATTAAAAAAGCAGCTAATGATGCATATCAAAATTCGTAAAAATCAGTAGATTCTTATTTTCTAAAATGTCACTCATGATATTCAGGAATTTTTTATTTATTATTAATTTTTTAAAAAAATGCATTTCTTTTTAACTTTTTTTTTAAAATGAAAAGTCACAATTTTAACACTATATTTTCAATGGACAATTTGTAGTCAATGAAATTGTGAAGAAAATTCATTCTTATATAATCCAAAGGGAAAATTAGAAATGGAGAACTTTTCCAAAAACCGGAAAATTTTTTAATCAATTAAAAAATTTGTAACTTTTTTATTTTTGAATACTTAGAACTCTAATTTTGGGAATCTAAAGTGATTAATATACAATAATCTATTATCTACTAACTGCGGATAAAGATGACGAAAAACGGCTGAGCGCCCGAGGAGTGGGGAGAATAAGAATCAGGGAATTGTAATATATAACAATAGAAGTAAAATCCGCGGTAACTATCCCCTCGTCTATTCTTCTCCCCACTGCACATTAAAATACAGGCGTATTACTATTTTTATCAAATTAAACCTAAAATTTATATTTTTGTTAAAATGACATCTAACTTAATTTATGTGCGTGTTTGTAGAAACATTTCAATTTTAGTTCATATATCAACAGAGTAAAATTATTGGAGTAAAAAAGTAGAATCATTAGAACTGCTTAATTGAAACATTATACATAATAAATAGATTTTGTTTAATTTAATCTATATCAAGAATTCAACAAACGTGAATAGTGGACTTCACAACGTTTATAATTAATTAAAAGTATTATTTACAAAATATGCTATTCGAATGTTACCCAAGTATAAGTAATAATTTAAAAATATTTTAAAACTATTCTCGAGCAATTAATGATTATTAAAGTTAATGAAGATGAACTTACTAGTGCATTGCTCCATATATATTGATTTTTGGAGTCAGTGCATGTGGTAATATTTGTATCAATCGATCATTTTATCATATAAACTGGGGAAAAAATCATTTCTGGTCTTGTAATAATCTATATTTTAAAAAATATTTATTGAAAATAAATAAGCAATAAATTGAATTCTTCGATCAAAATGTGTGTCTTACCATCGTTAGATATCAGGAGATACCAATAATGCCGAAACGAATTAGAGTTTGACTGTAAGCAGCAGCCGAATCGAAAATTATTTGATTACACAGGCTGTGGCTAATCTGGAGTCGTACTCATAGTTTTAAGAATAGTATCACCGAGGGTGAACACCCCAACTCTTTTCCACCTGTAATACACTCCAGTGCACCAGACACCAGATAGAAGCTAAAAAGCAAATTTTTGTTATTTTTAATAAAATCCCCGAGCATATATATGGCACCGTAAAACTCATGGTTCACGCCTGCGCCCATTTCCGCCCAAATATTGCCGAGTACGGGGGTGGTGGCACGCGACTCCTCCAAAAATTTATACCCAAGTACTGGCAGTGGATTCAAACATTCTCCCTTTGATTTTAAATTTGTTTGCTTATCTCATCGCTATTACCATCGTTGATTTCTAATACACGCTGTGAGTATTTCACGTCATTTTTTAATGAAGGGCGTTATTCTATCGATATTCCCTTTTCGTGCCATTCAATTATCAGCCTCAAATCCACATTAAATACATTTGTTTTTCCTTAATTTTATATTCATTTTGATACCTATTCGATCCACTAGGTTTACAATGGTTGGAAATAGAAGATAAAACAATATTCAAAATTCAAATAAATTTTGGTCGTGAAACTGATGAATTATCAATTGTTTCATTATTATGAAATTAGATGATACATTTAATTAAAGGAAATATAACATTTTTTATCTTGTTATTTTAAAAGATGCTGAACCATATTATTCGTGTCGAGTTTCTCCATAATTTAAGATGTATTGAAATCATACAAATTTATCTGAAAATTTTAAACTCCGTCCAGGATATTGCATTTCTACTTTCCGTCTTTAATCTTTTTCTGTCTATTCTTTTTTTTTTGTCCAGTGGATTCAATGACCGACGTTATACAAATATTGACCTCGAAGATACGGCATTGTTCAAACAACACTTGAAAAGTCTAGTCAACGAAAAGAAAAATAGAGAAAGCTTCTGAAGAATAATCAACTAAGCATCATAAAAGAGGGAAAAAATGCCAACCTACCATTGAAATTTTTGTTAAAGGAAGAACACTTGTTTTGGTCACATTAATGTGCATTAAAATTATGCAGATTTTTATGTTTGGATATAGATAAAGAAAGTACCTCGAATTTACAATTATTTCAATGAATTTGCATTCTAAATTCATATTCACTTTTTTATTTCTAAGTATTAAGTGGTTTAACTTTTAATTATGTAGCAAGCTAATGTTTAAAATAAAATAAAGAGAATGATTCTCATTGGAGACAAGGTTAACAGAGGATCATTCTCAACGACTGTAACTACGAAGACTACCTTCAACAGTTTAAAATTTAAAACAAAATTTTAAATCAGTTCTGAGAATGAAAATAATATTAACAGCAATTACGGAACCTATCTCTTTAATATTTACACTTGTAAAAAAAGTTAATCATAATAAGTCGTGGAGTAAAGGATTAAACTTGGAGGAGTATAATTTAAGAATGTCAGCTATAATAATTATTATTTACAATAATTGACATTCATTTCCGGAGGATGGGTGGGGGGGGGCAGGAGAAGTTTCGAATGTGAAATTAAATAATTACAAGTACGAGCTCTATTGCCAACAACTTCCTCGCAAGCAATCGATGGAATTATAATTTCAATCACACATAATCCCACCTAGTCTTACGGGGTTTTACTTGAGGTGATAAATGAAATATTGTTACGCTAATGAATGCCCGCGTAAATGCAGACTCAGATCGCAGATTCTCGCGTAGATAAAAAGTTCAGCGGTTCATTTATTTGTCCTGTCAACGGGTCAGGATTTGCTGATGCGCTCCGCTATAAAAAAGAAATGGGTCCACTCTATATCACGGAGTGCGACACGAGTTCGGCGGAGTTCTTAGAAACCGATGAAATTGTTCGGAAGAACCGCCGAGAGGAAAGGGAAATGCCGTATCATGAAGCATCGCATCGTCTACCTGAGGATCCGCGGAACAGCGTTTTTTTGCTCGGAGAAAAAGGAGAGATTAGAGAAGGAGCGACTCGAGAGAGAGACTCAGATTCACCTTCTGATTTCACGTCTGTTCAGGATGTAAATGATATCGTGGACCCGGCTAAATCATTTTTTTTAGAGCAAACTCTAAATCACCAAGCCAACTCTCAACTACCCCCACCTATTTTTGGTAGTTGGTATATTAAGTAGTTTCCCCTCATTGATATGTTCAATTATTTTGCGTCATTTCTCACGTGTGTGTATGCAGCCATGTATGAGCATCTGTATGAAAGATTCATTATTTTTATAAAAATAATCGCAAGTACACGCTAAATAAATAAATAAATAAATAAATAAATAAATAAATGAATAAATAAATAACCAATTGTTGCGCATTAATTTGCATTATTATTTATATTGAATGAGAAATATTTTTTTGTAAAAATAATCAAATGGGTAAATTTAAATCAAATTAAAGTGGTGAATATTTCGCATGGCTATGAAAAGCCTCGTTTCATGCTGTAGAATAATAATAAAAACAATGTTTGAAAATCATCGACCTCATTCGCGTCTTTTCATTTAATGTAAGCTTCAAATTAATTTCATCAAAAAGGAGGTGAAAAAGGAAACGGTGATTGTACCCCAGAAATGGTCCATCCGCAGTAATAATTAATTTAATTCAATGTAAACTTGAGGCCAATATACAAAGGAACTCTGAAAAACAAAGAAATAATCCTCAAACGTGGATGCGAGTAGAGTTATAAATATTCAGTTGGACAAATACAAAATGTAAAATGGTCTTGAGTGGTAAGGAGCCGGGGAATTCATGATTTCGTTAATCGAATTCTTCACTCTTTTCGAGAACGGCGCGAGCAAAGACTCGAATCCGATTTCTGGCGAAGCGTAAAATAAAACTCTACTTCTCGTCGTTTTGTAAGGAATTCGGCGCGTTTCGTCGTTTGTTCGCGTTTGAGCACTGCGTTTAATTAGGAACAGGAGGAGAGACGAGCAGGAATTAAAAGGGGCGCGAAAAAAAATTTCGCGCCATTTCACCGTAATTAAAAATGTTGCAATAAAGACGGGGGAGGATTCTCCTAACTCTCTCGCAAACTGTTTCTGTCTTTCTTTCCTTTTTCCCCTCCCCTCATACATATTCTTTCCAACTTTTTCTTATTTTCGCACACATTTCCTATCCTTCTCATTTATTCCTCCCCCAACGCCACCTTTCCTCTTAATCCCCTCTTCCCCCGCCGCGCGCACTTGTTGTTCGTGTCCTCCCACTCTCATCTGCGGCTCTCTGTGCCTATCCCTTTCCCTCTTTTTCTCGCCATCATAAATATCGAAGTTGGGCCACGCCTCGAAATTCTATAATTGCGTATTTAATTGCCAAAGTCTGATGTACGACATTGGGGGGATCGGCTGTTAATTAATTGCCGTGCGATCTTTATACGCAGAGCGTGGATCCAACTCAATGGAGCAACTAGTAAAGGAGAAAAAGAAAAAGAAAAAGAAAAAGAAATACACAGAGAAGATAGAAACCTCCTCGGGAAGATCGCAATTTCAATTACACCAATTACGAAGATATTAGTATTACCGGAATTTATTTTACATAGCCAGGGAGATCCATTTTTCAGAAGAAGCAAAAATCACTTTGAAAAACGGATGCTCGGCGAGGGTTAGACCTTACGTGGCCTCGGAGACTCCTTTGAAAAGCAAAAGCACGAGTAAAGTGCGCGCGATAAATTCCACTTAAGGAATGATATGCGCTCTAGGTTTATTCATAAATGATGTTCCATAAATAAGATAATGCTCAAAAGAAGCGCCAGCTAATCGTGAAATATTGAGAATGAGTTGTAAATATTGTAGATCACATTTCGCTTCTATTCATTTCTTTGGATCGGTACACATGCGGCTTCTTCATCGCGTATTCAAATAGTTTATACAAATTCAACACCAACAGACGTGCCTGCAATGAAAGGTTATTAAAATTACTCGACCAGTCTAATGATGTATAAAAGCAAATTTGTTTGGACAGAGATTTTGAGATATTGCCTTTTCAGTATTTGTAATTTGACATCTCAATATTCCTTAGTTGCGTTAAATAAATTATTTTATGTTGCACAGGTTCAAAGCTAAATTCAAATTATTACAAAAAGTATATTTGAAACTGCAGCCAAAATCACAATTCATTAACTAAAAATAAAAACATAAACAAATTAAGTACAAGTACTTTATAGTGTTAAGGTTGAATGTGGGAAGTCGTTCGATTGCATAAACGAACGCGACAATTAATAACGAAGTGCTCTGCATTTGTAATTAAAATAAGGGAACAGTTGTTACCACGCGAGCAACAAGAAATTTACAGAGGATGGATTATTTTGGATCGTTACGCCGTTGATTTCACAGGACAAAGATTTTGTCCTCAAGGTTGTGAAGCGCCAACATAAAATGCTATCCAGCCCTGGGAGTTCAGTTAAGGCGTCAGCAGCCTTTCCTCTGGTCGGAGGAAGATCTAAAAAAAGCTAAAAAAGCTCAGAAGATATCGAAAACGGTTCTCGTTCGCGCGAATATCCGCACTTCCTCTCCATTTTACCTCCCTTCTCAGTGCTTCGCCAAGAGGCCATTTCGCCTCGATCGCGATTAAACTCTGGGTGGGAGGGCTACCAAGGGGATATTGCAACCTGAAAGACCCATTTTCACGATCAGAAGTTCCCAGCTCGGGAAAATTCTGATCGCTAACGCATTAATCAGTTAATTGGAATCGCTCGTGAATATGCTTTAGAACCTATCAAATATTTGAAAGCTCAATAATCTTGTAAACATGAGGTTACAAATCCAGAACTTAAAAATTTGTCTCTCTACCTGTTTTACATCTTTTGTGATAAAGCTAGCAATTTGAGATTTATTTTACATTTAACTTTTAAGTATAAATTAAAATTATACTTGTTCATAGGGATCACATGACTTGACTGACCGTAAGGGACTGATAAACTACTTATGAATTTTTTAATGACCACATTCATATATATATATATATATATATGTATAGCCCACTAGAGCACAATAAAATTACATTTATTTATGACATTTGAAATAGCATTGACATTAATACGTAAGTATATTATTTCTTTTAAACGTATTTAAAAAATTAAAACATTTATTGGAAAGTTTCTTACTACGAGTTAGTTTTCCTCAAATTCTTTGCAAATTTAATAAACAATAATCAATTTAAATTTCACTAAAATACCATTTTAGATTTAGTCTTGCATTGCACATCTGAATAATAAACCTATAAGCTAAATGAAAATTTAAAATAAAAACGGTATTTCAATTGCATTTTATTAAACTTATAACTGTTTATCCAATACTTTTTAAGGAATGGAAGTTTGTATCTTTGCTTTTATTTTAATATGAATTTTTTTTTTATTTTGTCGAATGATAATTACAAGTTAATTGTAATAAAAGAATTTTTAATGTGTTACATTTTAACGGTATCAATGAATTAGAAGTAATTATTCATAGAGTAATGTCGTTGGCGTTGTCCGCGAGATGAATATCAAACCATGTGAATGATTCGACTATTGCACAGTTAATTAAGTGCATTGTTTAGATTAAAAATCAATTAAATAACTCAAGTAACTTGTAGACTTTATAATGCTGTGAAATAAAATTTCGAAGATGGTGAATAAAAAGCTTGATTTCTCCATTCGTAATGCTCTCATAAGGCTTTGAATTATTCTTTGCACTTTGTATTGTATTAATAAGCAAGAGTAGGTTATTGTTGGTGGTGGCATCTCTCCTAAGAAAAAAGGGACATGGTAGCGTTTCGATGATACGAGACGGCCGCCGTCTCCAGAGCCTCCAAAGCCTCCAGAAGCCTAATCCTTTTGGATTAAGTCCCCGAGGGCTAAGGGCAAAGATAAAGAAAGTAAGAGAAAGCGAAGGCGAAAGTGAGAAAGAAGAGGAGAAGAGCGATCAACCCCTTTTTAGCACTTCCTTGTAGTTGCTCCGGTATCGGTGCGAGTCTGGGTGTTCACCGTCCCTCCGTTGGTCCGACTCTCGCACTTTCTCTCCAATCTGCCACGTCGCGTATTTGCATACATAAGCTATTAAGCAGCTCTTTTCATTTCCTCCCGTTTATGACAGTTTAGTTGGAATAAGGCTAGACAAGATTGCCTTCCTAACAATACATACAGCCGCGATGTCTACCCCTCCCCGTGTGTATAATGACGAGCATTTCAGCTCGATTGCTCTTTAATCTCAACGTCAACCTCCTTGCGCTTTGAATAAAACCGAATTTTAATGCAATCGTTTAATTGAACCATTTGTACACGACACTTTTTAATCTATTATTTTATTCACGAGGCCACTCGCTCTCTTATTAATAAATTATTCTTATTAAATGCTCATATCGGCGGAGATATCTGAGAACGAGAATTTTTTTTACAATTAATCATCCGTGTATGGCACGCGTGCGTTTTACATGTTCAATCGGTAATTCGAATTGAGATTGATAAGATGTAGACGGTTTGTTTAAAAAGTTATAGTCACAACTTTAAAATCCTTATAATCACTCATTCAAATTTATCGATTGCAGTATTATTTAGTAATAAAAAATCAACAACTTAGAAATTTATAAACATACCAAATTGTTTATAATTTTTGTGGTTGTGTCAAATAAGTTTTATTTTATTATTGTTATTTTTGAAAATTTCACAGACAATCATATAAAGAACCTATTGAAAACTCAAATAGAAAATATGAATTTTATTATAATAGTTATAACTTTTATTAACATGAAGAAGTTGTATTGAAAGAATTGATTATAATCTACATTCAATTGAAAATCATTTATAAATCACTTATATCTACCTACTATGATATATAATCTTATACATACAAAAACCTTAAATAGCATTGATAAACTATATAATTATAATGTAAACATATTAATGTTAAAATTAAAATAAATTTACTTACAGTTAGTTTTGTCGTAATTTTAAAGAGAAAACAGAACCCGAGATTTCCTTTTGATCATTTTATCGATTAAAGTTTCTGTAAAATTTGCATAAAACAAATTTTGACAAATAAAGCGAACCTTCTCATACAATCAAGTTAAAGCAATATTTTTAATGGTGGTAATGCACTTCAATAAATAGAGAGCAATGAAAGAAAAAGCAATGAAACATTGTCAAGTCAATTACAATTAAAATTGGTAGATATCAACTTAAGGTGTACGTGAATGAATACATCCGCGAATCGCGTTGCAAAGCTGTTTTGCAGTTCATTCTGGCTGGCAAGACGAGGTAGGATGGAAAGAGAGAGAGAGAGAGAGAGAGAGAGAGAGAGAGAGAGAGAGAGAGAGAGAGAGAAGTGGGATAAGTTTTCGATCGACTTGATGAAAATTATTGCGACACGTAGCTCGCACGTCCCGGGAGACATAATTGAGGCGAATCCGGGGGAAGTTCCCGCCGCTTCAGAGGAGAGGATGGAGGATCGTTCCTCAATCCGACTCCTTGATCCAATTAACATGGCGAAATTATCCCGGGACCTCTCCATCGCGGTCTCATCCTCATTCCCCCTCCCCTCCACCCTCCAACTCCTCACCCCTTCATCGACTTAGACTCTCGCCTTAAACAATTTCATTTGCATAGTAAATAATCAAACAATTTCCTTTGACATTTAAATTACCGCGTGGTGGATTAGCCTATATACACGTACACGCACATATACCCACACAGGCACCTACCTTTGCACAGCCACTTTCCAGAGGAGTATACCTTCATTTCTTCTCACTCTTTTTACCTTTCTCTGTATTTTTCGTTTCTTTTGGCTGTAATTTCCGAAGACATCAATTAGCGGAACATAATTTGCAATTTGCCGCTGTTATTAGGTACCCTATACTCGCTTTTTTCACTTGATTTTTTTATACTTTTTCTTTTATAAGTAATCGTATATTAAAAGAAAAAAAAAGTGTAATGTTATGGAATTTCAATTGATTTTCAATCATGCATCTTCGCTCCAAATTTCTGTACACTTGATTCCGTTTAAACCTTCTTTGAGATATTCATTCACTAGCCATTTGCCTTATTATTTATTTATCGTACATATATATATCGTACATGAACTAGATAAAATTTATTTTTCTTAGTAAGAATTAATAAAATAATATCTAATAGTGAGGACTAATATTTAAGGGACTTCAAGAGATTCAGAACAGACAAACACCATTCTAGACTCGATTGTAGGCAAAATCCGATCGTTGAGGCGCTTATCAAAGATAAACAATCTGTGACCTTTCGTAAATCATGAAAGAAACCTAAACATCAAGAAATAGAAATTAAAAATTTCTCTTCCAAAGTGCACAAAGAGGAGTGGTTTTGTCATGGAGGAGAAATAAAATAATCCGGTTGCAGGCATCAATGCGAGTGACGTTGCACCGACCCCTCCACCTCGAGTGGGGGTTCCTCGGCGCAGCTTCGAGCGAGGCAATTGAATGTTGATCCGCGCCATGTGAAATTCGTATGAGACCCGGATATCTCCTCCTGGAACATGTGAATCCCCGGGTTATCGCTGGGGGTGGCTCGATCGCCCGCGAGTTATCCCCCCCCCGCCCCTCAGGGCGATCATTATGCAAAGGAGATGGTCACTCGGGTGATCCCTTGGATCGCATTCCCGACATCTTGCGTCGAGGATTGTGATTTCGAGGAATGAGAAGAAGTAACGAGGGCGACGGATGCGCTTACAAAGTCTGATTGATGCGGCGCTTTATTGAAAACAATATCCCGTATAAAGTATAAGCGGGGGTGGTCGCGAACGGTGGTTGTAGGTGCCGGCAGCACCCACCCTTCATCATTCCTACATGGCCATTTTGGACGTTTATTTGAGGGGTGGACGCACACTGAAAGAGCACCAAAAGAATCGCCCGAGACGATTCTTTCTTTTTATGGATTTGGTCAAGCCAAACTCTCCTCGCGCCAAACTCACCAGAAAACTTTCTTCTGCTCCTTCTTGGGGATCAAATTTTAAAATAAAAACACTTTGCCTCATTCTCCGACTTGTAATAGGCACATACCCAATTTTATCTCTTTTTCTTTTCTTCCTCGTTTTTCCTGAAAAATTTTATGGACAATCTTTTCTTTTGGATGACGGGCACTTGAACACATTGCGAGCTAATGGAAACATTTATTATTTTTCAGTGGGGTGATGGTAACTTGCAAATGGAAACTTGCTAGCTTTTGGATTATCAATTTAGAAAATAATTCAATTTAATTCGCTTTACAAATTATTGACCAAAATAAAATAATTGAATATTCATGATAAAATAGCTAAAAATGATAAATGTCGAACAGCTGATCAGCCTAGTTATATCCAAACTAGTGGTTCATCTATGCATTGCAAGCTAATATCATATTTTTATAAAAAATGTCCATCATTTACAATATTATCCGAACTAACTGAAATCAATAAGACGTTTTTTTGACATTGCTTTTTCCGTAAAAATTTCATTTTGAATAGATAATAGGCTATTGTAGTTGTCTGAACAACGTTGTAAAAATTTAAGTTTCCAGTAGAGTGAAGTTTCAATGCAGTTGTATTAGAGATGTAATGGCATTGGAGGCCCAAAAGGCTAAGACTTAAACAATAATTTAGGAACGGTCGGAGCTTCTCCGAAGACATAAAGACAAGCTTTTGAAGGGTAGGAAAACTTGATCCATCCTGCCCCAAGGATGGCAATTGTGCAGCGGCGCCTGGTTCAGGACCATTGGGATCAGCCGAACCAGCCCTGCTCACTCAACCCAAATAGGCGAACTGGTCTCCTCGCCATAATTATGATAATGGAGGCTCTGCGAGTGAAAGCGAGAGGTAAGACGAGCGAAGTAGACGCCACAGCCCTCAGCGTCCTATCACATCAGTATCGTAAGTAAGGAATGAATCATTTATCGCGGATCCAAGCCTATAAAGAGCCACCGCGAGGTAAGAACCAAAGGGGGATGAAGACGGGGGTGACCACCGGTCAGCTTTATGTCCGCGCTCATACTAGAATTTGATCAAACTTCGTTTTGCGGTCACTCTGGGAGCAATAAGCGACCGGTGGGCACGCCGCCCCCATCCCTTTATTCGGTTCATCCCTTAAGAAACCCCTGAACACCCCTGACCCTCACGCCCGTACTCGGAGTAACAGGCATACGCCGATGATTCAACTCGCTCTTCTCTTCCTCCTCGCACATTATTCAGTGTGCACATATTGTTACGATTTAGCTGTTTTTTCTCTTTTTTTTTCGATTAGAGCACCTTCGTCCACCTGGGGCATCTACCTACACACAAGTTTTTCGTTCCCAATTAGTCAAACATTAAGAATTCCAATCGATTCTGATCGACAAGTTGTAAAAATTAAAAAAACTCACATTGTAAATAATATATTTAAAATTTAGTTATTCTATGTTACTATGAATATAGTATAATTGTAGGGTTAACAATTATTCAACAGTTATTCCTATTATTTTAAATAAATTATTAGATAACATTGTTTTGGATTTATCAATAATGAACAGATTAAGAAATTGATAATAATTGATGAATAAAATCATGTATTAAGAATTAAATTTCACTTAAATAAATTATCGAAAGAGTATTAATTTATCGAAAACACTTAAAATGCAACTCCATACATGTATAAAGATCTATAGAAAATTTGCGTACAGAATACTTTATTTCTATCTACGCATATGAATTATTAAAATGCGGAAACTGATATATTACGTATCTATAAAATGTTTATAAATAACAAAAATAATCCAATATGATACTTAATATATATGAAGTCTTTTAATCGCTTATAAAATAAAATCAAATATAGGTTAATAACAGAATAAAAGTATATCAAGTAGTGTAAAAACAAGCAAACTAAACTTATATTTTAAGTAGTTTGAAATATTCCTATAATTTATTAAATTCGATAAATAATTTTTATAAATACAAAATGGTAAAATTATATTTAAAGGAACAAAATATAATACAGATATTTATTTTTATTTTAATGCAAAAACTAAATTAAAATTTAATACTTAAAAACATTGCTTTTATAATAGAATGTCAGTGATCTGTTCATATATTATTAATTGATTTTAGTTTTTTTTTTTTTATAGATTCAATAATAGTCATTTTTAATCAATCGGTTTTTTATTTTCCAAAATACACGAAAGACAGATGTAATATTATTGAATTTAAAAATAATTGTTTAATTAATTAAAATAAATTATTTTAATGAATAAAATTAGGAGTTATAAAGCAGTAATATCAAGAGTTATCCTGAAATATTTGAATAGGAACAAGAAATTTTCAATGGCGTGGTGTAGATATTTAAATTTAAACTGTTAAAAATGTATCTTGGATAAATTGACGTGGCTCGAAACGAGAAAGTTTCAACTCTAAAATAAATCAAATTTTTTTTGCCTTGAATTATTGACACCATAACATTTACAATAGTTTTTATTCATCTACGACTTTGCAATAAAAACAAAAGAATTACTTTCGATTTCGAAACGTGTAATAGTGATACGTAGCAAGAGTAAAAAACGTTTCTATTACGAAAACCAGGGTTAAAAGCGTAGAGCGACAGAAACAAGCAATCTATTTAAAAAATTCAATGAAACCAGTAATAAGTCACATCGTTTTTCCTGCTGAGTCGAGCACACCGACCATCAAATCTAATTAATTACAGTCTTCCTTCTGTCCCCTCTTTTTCAGTTTTCCAGTTTTCCTCTCCACGATTGTTGTGATCTTTTTCGCATCACACATAGCCCATGGTCTTCACTACTTTTATCAGGGTAGGAGGGTATCGAGTATCCACACTCACTCCAGTTTCTTATCTTGTTCTATTATCCTATTATTACTGTCAATACTGTCAATCTTGAATACTTTAACCGAGTCTCATCGAGTCGTGTACGATTTACGATTTAAACGAAACTCCTCTCTTTAGTATTTAAACTTATTTAGTAATTCTTCATACGTTGTATATCTACTTGTATGTTTTGTAGATCATAATTTTAAGGAATATCGTAATATTTAACTATGAAAAATTTATGTTTTACGATTAATTTTACCAAACGATGTACAATTAAAAAATAATCTCGAATTTTCACATGATGAAATATTACTGTTATAACTAATTAAAAACTACAATTTTTTGTCTTGATGTTTGCCAACAGTAACTGATAACTATTGTAATTTTTTGACTAAAACAATTTGTAAAGTGTATGTTATTTTTTTAGTATTTGTAAATTTCTCTCCTTACCAATCAGTCGACAAAAGTTTGTATTATTTCAGTGAAATATTGCACAACGTAATACTTTGAAGAAAATAATTAATTTCTGTCGTATGTTTATTATTTATTCTCTTACGTATAACCGAGTACTTATAACTTGAGTAAAAGGATCGATAAAGTTTCAAATAAAATCCACCACGCGTTTACGCTCGTTATTGTCTTTAAAATTATTTCAAAGGAATGTATGAATTTTTGCTCATACGAAAACACAAAGAGAAATCGCAATCATCTTTTTAGGCCTCATGGGTACAATAATATCTTAGCCGCAATAAAATGGAATCTATCAATCAATTGCACACTGGTTATTGGTTTTTTCTGCACTCCCTTTTCGTCACAGTCCCACATTCTCCATCTTTTTCTCACACCAGCGAGTGTGTACGTCGGATTCCTTCCCTTTCTTTCTTTACGCGTACACTGGCACGACTATTATTTTTCTGCTGTTCCGCGTCTCGTGATTTTCCTTCGAGAATTGCAAGCGCCTACTCGCGCACGTCAATTTGCCCGCGAATCCGATCTGATTTATGACTTTTTGATATCCATAACGAGGTATCGGTTTCAAGTTGTAAGCCAGAGAGAGAGAGAGAGAGAGAGAGAGATAGAGAGAGAGAGAGAGAGAGAGAGAGAGAGAGAGAGGGGGGGGGGAGAAAGTGAGGGCAAATAGCGAAGAGATATTTTTCGAGAAATTGAGGTAAAAGCGTAAATTGCGTATAATTGTAGGCGTCGTATTTTGGTATTCCAAAGACTGTCGATATTGATATCGGTGTTGATGTTGATCTCGATGTCGATGTTTATGTTGATGTTGGTTAACTCTCATTTTCAGCTACTGATGGCAGATGCATTCCGTGCGTAGCGTGCAATTAAACAGTAGTGTCGCTCATACAAAATTTCACAACTCCATGTTTCTGATTTCGTTACTTTTTTTCTTTCTCGATTCTTAGCTTTCTTATTATTGAGCTTATTTCACTTGTTTCGATACATCCAAACTTACCATTCTCTAATCTTTCTATTTTATCTTTAGTTAACATCATGCCCAAATATATAATATTGCATTTTGTTAAACTACTAAATTATTCTTATTCTTAAAATGTATAAAATGTGTTAACGCAATTAGTTTTATAAACTTTCTTTTTTATTCAATCAATTTTAATGTCTATTAAATGGAATATTCACATTTGTGATATGATTAGCATTAATATTTTTATTTATGACTCATTGTACATATTTTTTACTCGCTTAATAATAATTTATAGTTATTATATATTTATATTATTATAAATTTTAAAAATGACATTCGTAATAAAAATGTAAATTTCATATTAAAATTATGATTCCATTCATTTCATGAAAGATTTATGGAATTAATTAATTGACAATGTAATCCTATAAATAAGGAAACAAATATAATTCATAAATGTTTTCAACAATACCTGCAAATATTTATCCAAAATCATATTAATTATTTAGGTTAAGTATTAAGCGGACATAATCAAGTTGGGTTACAAATGAAATATTTTATATTTCATGTTTAAAGGAGATTAGTGAAATTATGTTAAAATAGAGTTAATAAAAGAATTATGGGAGTTAAATTAAGTATTTATATGAATCATATTCACGGTGTTTTTATGGTAAATAGAATTTTGAAGCATAACTTAATAATAATAATAAATATACTTACAAACTGTAAACGTATCAAACTACCATTAAATAAAATTTCAACTAGTTTGATCTCATTGATCAATGGTATTTGGCATAAAGATTTTAGAAATAAAATATTGTTCATAGATAAAAAAGAAATCATTATTTATAATGTGTTTAAGAGAAAAAAATAAAAAATTGTAAGTATAACAATGTGAACTACGCTTAAGGTTTTTAATTCGACGTCATTGAAGAGATAGTTTGTGTCGATGTTGGACGTATGGCCGGATTAATTGAATGATGTAATTTCTCTGTCCTCGATGCTGCGGTAAGATTTAGATTTCTCGAGTCTAAATGATCGAGCTGTAATTAGATTATCACTTAAATTACATCAATTGAGAGATTTTGAACCCATGGGCGTAATTCATTCTATAGTCTCCATTAATTCCAATACTTGTCAACTTTAAACGGTTAAAATACTTTTTTTTACACTGTTTTTTACACAATTCTATTTCTTACAGTTTTATAGAATGTAAGCCTTTTTTACAATAATTGCTTTAAATTCCATTTGTGATGTGAAATAACACTTTATTGTGGGTTCTAACAAGGAAGCAGTAATAATTGTCTTTGTATTTTTATTCTATATTTTTAATTAAAAATTTGCTGTTAGAATGACGAGTTTAAATATCGGTTATTGTTGAGAAATAGTTTATAAATATTATTTTAACGTGTAATAATGATCTAAATGTAAAGTTTACAATGATGTAAGCGATTTTATAAATTGCATTTAAAAGGTTACGAAAAAATAAAATGCGAATAAAATCTCTGTAAACTTTCGTATATCATGGAAATATTTTTTATGATATTGCCCGTCTTATCTGTTATGCCAACATAAATTTTTGAGACCAATATGTGTGCGAAGACGCAATGTGATGATTAAGTTAAAGGTGATGGATTTGTTATTTTTCCGCAGGCTAAAAAGACAATAATATTTTTAGAAATTTTAGCAAAAGTGAGAAGCACAGGAGCTGAAAGAAGGTAAATTCCTTTCTCTTTCAATTACTCATTGCACTTGCTCGGATTTTTCTACTAATGCCTTTTTACTATCAATTAATTAGCTTATTTCTCGATTCAATATCGGTTTTACCCATCACAATCGTGCACAAGAACCAGAAAAATATTAAGTGAAGAAATCAATGCATCCAGGTGATGGTCATTTATATTTCTTACGCCACTCGTGTAATTTACTTTTGTTCTCTTTCAAATTTCTTCCAGAACAAACTTTGGTAGTAAAATATAAAAAAATAAAAAATAGTAATACTATTGAACTAGGTATTTTTTATAAGAAAATGAAGTACCAAATGTAACTTGAGTTATTAAAATCTCATTTGTAAATTTCTCATTTTGTTCGTATGTGGACTCTGTAAAAATATACCTATAGAGATCGATTGAAAAGTAGCTGTTGTAGCAAATATAATTTTCAGAAATATTGGATTGTGATACTGCAGTTTTATTGTAAGATTAGAATTAGAAAATCTGCAACAAATATACAACGATTGTTGTTCAGTAAGAAATGGCAATCGGTTGAAGGGTTGAAGCTTGTACAAATTGAGGCCGCGAGTGCCACTCGCGAGATTTAATAGATAAAGGAGTCGTGTACCGTTGAATTCCACTTAATTATTAAGGGATAATTTTGTTGGGAAACCACGAGCAGTAAAAGTCAGGGTAGTATATTGTTGGGGAGGACAGAAGAACTCGAGGCCCAAGAGAAAGAAATCGAGGAATAAATTATGTTGTTTATTCTCGCGCGACACCAGGAAGAGCGGAAGGAGAGGTTGTGGTCCCGCGGGATCCTCGCCCCCGTTAAATATTCAGATCTCGCCGCGTGCAGCATGCAGGATACAGGATACAGGATACAGGATAAAGGGTAGGGGCACCTGTTCCTGAATCCTGCCGTGCAGTATGGATATTCAGGCCGGACGACTCTTTAATTTGTTTGAGCGCGCGCGTAAAAAATGAGCGGGAGCGCACGCCAGTTCGGCTTTTTTATTTTTCTTCCCTGTACCTTCCGCCTTTCATAATGCGATGGTCGAGGTGCGTGCATAGACGACATAAAAACACCGTAAAAACTTCTTTTTCCCCATAACTCGGGCTTATGACGCGCTCTGTAATCCCTTGGCAAGCTTGGATTACTTTCCTCCGTTCTTCCCCTCCAACCTCGCCCCCCCTCGCCAACTATTTCCCGAATAGACCAGTCACACTTTTTTCTGTTATTCTTATTCCCCGTCCCCTTTTTGATTTTTATTTTGTTATTTTGGCAAGCGTTTGGGATTTTCAGCTGCTATTACCAAATACTTTTACCGAGTAATTTACCAAGTCTGACTCGAACATTATGTATACTGAATATAATAACTCTAACTAGCAATATTTGAATTACCATTTTTATACTCACGACTCGTAATAGCTCTCTGGGAAATTAAGCTTTCGAATGTTTGCAGTGTATTTACAAAATCATATCTTTAGATTTCAATAATTCATCTTATCTGTTATTTTTTATACACTTATATTGGTTTTCATTGATTCTGAGACGATTCAGATATCATATAAAAAAAAAAACATTCATGCATAACGTCAATTTTTGATATATATGCACCCAGAAAAGTAAATAGATAAAATATTATTTCAAATGAATAAACGTATAAAACGTACAAATGTTTCATAAATTGTTGATATAAAAAAGTCCTGAATATTATAAATGGCTTTTTAGAAAATAAGAATCTACAGATTTTTTTTACGAATTTTGATATGGATCATTAGTTGCTTTTTTTCATGACCTAAAAAGTGCTCTATTGCTATCTAAAGAATGTTTTTTTATTTTTCAATCAATTGATAAAATCCATAATTAAATAAAATGTAAAAAATTGTTTTATTTTAAGTCTGATTATTTTTTAATTTAAAAACAACAATATTAGAGAGAATGGATATTATGTCTAATAATATTGATGAGATTACGATTGCTCCATGGCAAAGAAAAGACAAAACCTTAAATAATGTCGACACACAGTTAAATATTGTTAAAAATGAAATTTGGAAAATGGTTGAAAAGTAGACGCGGTACAGAACGCGGAAAATTGAAAACGGAATAGCGAAATTGAATCGAGGTCTTCGCGTCCAAACCTTCTGCGGGTTTTTATATTCTTTTTTTATTTTCCGCATCGCTTTCTCGCTCTTTCTTTCTTTCTTCTCAAGCCTCGTTTTTTCTTTAGACACATGAACTCGGGCCCTGCAACCTCATAAATCTAGAGGCAAATAATTGCTCTGGAGCTGACTCTGCCGATGTTGATTCAGCGCCGACGTTCAAAGGTCAAGAAGAAATATTTCAGCCAACGCAGAAGATGTTGGTCGAGACACTCACGTCTCGAACAACTGAGGAAGTGAACAATTCAACAACTGAACAACCGAACCCTTGGGACTTGTTATGCGATATCTGTGTCGTCGACTTTTTCCACGAGTATTTATGTCCGCCTCTTATTTGCACTTGGAGTCGCTTTTGAGTTTCAATCTTTTTGGTAAAGACCCTTCGCGGATCGACGCCTTTGCTCGCCACCTATACGATCATCGACCAATATACACCACTTTTCCACTCAATTCAAGCCTCTTCTCCATGGGCCCAATCGATTTTTATCGCCTTTTTTTATTATCATTCCATTTAAAATTCAAACAATTTAGGATACATTATTATTCAATATAATACATTATTATTATTCATAATTTACAAAGTTTACTGAATAATAACGAGCCCTTAAAAATGATGACCCTAACAAGATTTAATATATTTAAATAAAAAAATCGCTGAAAGGGGTCAAATGTCAAATATGGTTTAAAGTTCATTATTATTTAAGAATATCCACAGTGGATGTTTATAATTTTCTACTATAATTATTAACGTAACTTATAATATTGAATTTTTCAAATTTTTTCAAATTTTTGTTGAACTTTCATTTTACGTAGCTAGTTTTTGCAATTATAGAATTTGAACGAAGTCTTAAAGAATTATGCAGTGAATATTAAAAAAAAAATAAATAATTTTATTGATTTCTTTTTAATGTAAAATACTGAAAATTACAACTTTGCTTTCAGATATCTGCTTTTTCTTCATATTTATAAAACTGATTGATTCAATTTTAATAAATAGTGGTAAAAAAAATTTTTTTGTAAATCATATTCCATTTTTATCTACTAATAATATTGAAGTAAATTAGGACCGACTAAATTTTAATTTTAATTGATAAAAAAATACTATTACGATTGATGCTCTAAAGGAATGATGGGTTTGGCATAATGTTTTCATTTCACCTTACGATTATACATTTTAAAATTTATCTCCTTAATCAATCATAGAAATTATTGAAGTCATCTCATTTTGGTGTTCCACGGACACAATAAGTGGTCATTCTTTCGATAATGAATGACAGCACAATTCCTTGATATTCCATTAAATCAAAGTCAAGAAATTAAATGTTAACGACACAAAGATAATTCCTCCATTGCCAAAAAGTAGTGATCCACCGATGCCATATAAGATCCACGACTCACCATCTCCATATTTCTCAATTTATGAGCTAATCAGTCTTCAGTCCAATTGCCCGGGGGATCGCTGGCCAATTAAAGTGAAGTAATGTATTCATTGAGCGAAAGATCTTAACTTTGACTTACGAGGAGGTCGGTGGTGGTGACGGTGGGGCGGGGGGGGAGGGAGGCAGAAAGTCGTGGCGCCGTCGATCGGCTACTTCTAGTGTCAATTCTCAGAACTCTCAGAGCAATCTACCCATGCAGATTAAGAGCGCCTCGCTTTCACCCCCCGAACTCTTTTTTGAGTCTCCGTTGCGAGGGTGTAACGAAACCTACCCAATCGTCTTCGTTAATCCGGGGGACGTCCTTGATTAGTCTTTGATTACAATCTTATCCGACTATCGACTATTAATAATTTATTTTTTATGAAAACAAAATCAAATAACATGTCAGATGTTTGTATGAGATGTCACACTCGAAGTTTGCGATAAATAAGATAAAATTTATTTGTCAACAAATAATACCACATTTTCGTGTCATAAACTGATTAATGCGAAGGAATAATATAATACGTACGAGAGTGAAGACCAATTTCAAATAATTTTAATGGAAGAATCGTAATAAAATCACGTAAGACCAAGTATTTAAAGTTTTAATTTAAAATTTACATTTGGATTGCGAGAGATTATATTAAAATTTATTTTCAATTTATCAGCTGATAGATGATAATAAAGTAAACGATTCGGTAATTCTTGCCTGACAATAAAACTCATTTTAATGAAAACGAAGATAATCGAGGATTTAATTATCTTCGAATTTCAATCGAATTTTTATATTGAATTTCTTTTAGTTAAACTGAGAGAAGCACAAGCATGACAGCAATTTCATACAAAGTAATGATCAAGTGTTAACAAAAAAAAAAGTAATCGATCAAAAGGCTTGCACCAAATGTTCGTGGGTGAAAAAGTATTGCAATAAATAAAAAAAAATATTTAATATTTTTCCACCTGTAACTTGGAGATACTACAGATAAGTGGGGTGGAGAGTTTATCGAAGCCGTATATTCGGCAATCGGTTGTCATATTTTGGGAGATAAATGAGAACAAAGTCCACTTTTCGCCCCAACTGTCGATACTCGCACCGGAGAAACCTGTTTAGTATGTCCGTCCTCGTTTCTTCCCCTCTCCATCGGAGATTTTTTATTTGAGGGAAGCTTTTGCGAGGATCGGTTCGCGGGACTCATTTATTCCATAAATCTGACGATAAATAACGGGGCCATATTGGGGAGTCGCGAGTGAACGGGCGCGTCTGTGTCCTTTTTCTCCTTAAGTGGGGCGCGTGCGCTGGGCGGGAGGGGCTGAGAGGGTGCGACGAGTCATATTCTCTTCTCGTCTCCTCTCTCGCTCCCTCCCCTTGTTTATCGCAGCTTCGGCCGCAGCTCGCAGCCCGCAAATGCGCCGGAACGCATTTAAAATGTATTGAACTGTCACGGGCTGGCGATTTTTCCGGATTTTTACATTTTTCATCTGCGGACGTGCGATAGAGAGAGAGAGAGAGAGAGAGAGAGAGAGAGAGAGAGAGAGAGAGAGAGAGAGAGAGGAGACACAGAGACAGAGACAGAGACAGAGACAGACAGAGAGAGAGAGAAGGCGAACTGTGATTCGCGCCCACACTCTCATCCATACGTATGGATTAGGGAATTTATTGTTGCTCCTAAGTATCTTGGTCAAGGGGAACTAGGATTCTTTTTAGAATGGGGGACGCCTCTATGAACACCTTCTCTCCCTTTTTTTGTCAGCCATTCGAAGCTTCTCTTGCTCTAATCTTTCTTTCTCATTGTGGCTACGTTGCGATTGAGGCATGACGCTTTAAAAGCCTTTTTCCCAATTTATAAATGCCCAAAACATTACTTTCGATTTTACTTATTACTTTTATTATTACTCCAAATCTGCAATGCGTGCATCTCTCGGGCAAAATTTCGCTCCTCCTTTTAAATTCTTCCCACGATCAGTATTGTATAATTCGTGCACTGTAATGAAAAATAAAGGAAGCATGCTTCTATTAATATTTACAAGATTCTTCTTTTAAGTAATTCTTAATAGCTACTACCCAAAAAGTGACATTGGTTTTATTAAATTCATCATCTACTTTGATTACTTTTTCAAATACAATTTTATAACAATATTTTGCTGAGCATTAAATCTTAAATATATTCAATAACATTGTAACGTGTGTGAATATTATTTTCTTCTTCAAAACTAATACAATTCAAATAAATGACAAAAATAATACTTTAAATTTAATGTCACAAACCAAAAATTCCCAATGATATTGGATTTCATCGCAAATTATTTTAGATATTTAGCAATGTAAAATCAAATATAATACTTTAAAAGTATATCATGTCAAAGAAAGGATATTTAGCACCTTTGCTCCGCATAATATTATTATTAAATTAAAGGAATATTTCCTGTAAAAAAAAAAAAAATGAAAAAAATTATGAATGAAACAATTACCAAGGCTGACTGATAACCAAGCAATAATAAAAAGTGTTAGACGGTAATTTGATGGAATAACCGATTAACAGATACTTGACGAAAGGACTTTCATAGTAATAAAAATACCTGTTGTCACTTAATTCGTTTAATTTATATAATCTTTTAATACTCAACTTTTTTACCATAGAAATTCACATTAATATTTTGCCATTTTCCTCTAAAGAAAATTCTTTTTTATAATTGATATTACAACTTACACGGCAATTTAATTTTACGTAAATTCAGTATTAAATATAGTATTTAAAATCCATCGATAAAAACAGAAAAGAATTAGATAAAATAATTCCGAATATCAATATTGTCAAATATAATAAAAACAAGGTACATAGAAGAAAAATAAAGAAAGTTCAGACTCTTTCAAAATAACTGAAGTGAACATAATAGTTGCTTTCAAAATTCAATACTTGCCCTTTTTGGATCGATAAATCTTGGAGAAACTTAATAAAAAAACACTATTACGTTATATAATACGACATTTTATTAAAATTAATATAATTATAAATCATGAGGTTAAAAATTTTTTGTATAGTCTATTCATAAGTCAAATGATTTTTAGATTCTTTTTTACTGAAATATATATTTTGAGTCAAAATTGTTAAATTTAATTTTCTGATTTTATCAATAAATTATCATTGTAAAGTATAAGTATATCAATTGTTTTTTTACATTTTCAGATGTATGATAGTATCTATAAATATTTTAAAAATTTATTGTATACGCTAATGAAAGTTTAAGAATAATTTTACGAAAATTCTATTCTATAGAATTTTTTAATTCTAATTTTGTAAACTAGTTTTTAGTTAAAAATCGATAAAAATAAATGATATGGAAATCTCATCATTCCTCTAATTTTTAATTTGATATAAATTGAAATTAAAAGCTTTTTTACTCGATTAAATTAATTGATCCTTATGACATTATTTTTAATGAACTTCTGTTAAACCTATTTTAAAGTAATCTAATGCAAATTAATAGAAGATTTTTATATAAAATAATAATTTAGACAGTAACTTATTATTTATTATTATTTTTATATTTTTTATTTTGTTTTTATATGAATACATAAAACAATATCTTCATTATTCAGTTTTGAGTATATTGTATCCAATTTTGTTTATGAGCGTACGTATGTTAATCAAAGTTTTTTTTACGCCTTGTAACCATTTAGTTAACTAACGGATAACTCACTTATTTTTAACGTTGACTCAGAAAATTCTTTATTAAATAAATACAATTAAAAAATAATTTATCCAAAAAGATTTCTTAAAATTTGAAACCATAATTTTAATAAAAATTGAAAATAAAAACATTTTAATAATGTAAAGAAATTTTGCATTTAATTGTATTATATCGATACATTAACGATTTTTTGACTAGTTTTTTAGCAGCGTAAAATTTCGTTGCAATTTACTTTAAATGCTAATTTGTAAATGTATTAACTCTTAAAATTATATGCAACAGGCCACGGTATGCAGTATCTTTGACACCCGAGATATTCAACGCCTTTGTATGCGAGTGAATTAACGAGAATTTAAGAAGAATGTATATGATAATTTACATTGTTAACATTACTCATTTCCTGTTAATGTACAAAAGCAAATATTTACATTTATGTGAACTAATTTAAAGATGATTTATTATTAAATTATAAAAGTTGTCCTTCTCTAATTTTAACCATACGTTTTATATAAATCCTATTATCCTTCTGGTACTAACCAAAACCATTATGAAACTTTTGGTTTAAAGATTTCAAAAGATTTTTATTGTAAAAAAAAATATTTTATTATTATATAATAATTAAAGATTTACTTATTGAAATTATGAATATAGGTATATTCGAGAATGATTATGTAGAACTTCAAAGATTGTATTAGTGAAACGGAAAAATATTGTTAGATAATTTAAAACATTTTTGACGATTAATTCTGTTAATTAATTTTATAAAACATAATACATAAGAGTTATATAAATTATCCTTATATTTTAATTATAATACAGGGTTTGCAATTTACAATATTCTAATTTTTATATTTTATTTGTTAATATAAAAAATTTGCCATCAACCCGATGTTATTGCAGTATTTTTATTATAATTATTATTAACAGATGAATTTTATTTTACATAAAATTATTGACTAAAATACATTATTAATTATACAAATTTTTTGAAAAATTAAAAATTTAATTTTATTAAATGACATATAAATCAAAACGTTTAATTTTGAAAAATGGGATGACTTTATTACTGCTTGTGACCAAAAAAAGAATTTGAAATAATTTAAAGTAAGGGAAAATTATAAAAATGTTATGATATTTAAAAACTTGTATCTATACACTATGCTCTGCATAATAAAAATTCAGCGTTTGACTTCATTGTCTCACTCATTAGATTTCATTAATTTGATGAAAGTTACGATTAATATTTGTAGGGAATTTTGAAATTTAAAGTTTGATGAGTGCACAGTTGAAAAATAATTTTTTATAAGTGTTCACTTTTTGAGTGTGGGTATCGCATCATCGATAGCTTTCCGGGCAACGCAGAAATGATTCGATAAAAGAGAGAAAAAGTGAAAGAAGAAGTCGGAGAAAAAAAGAATTAAGATGGAGTGGTAGAGGAAGAAGGAGATGTAGAGGAAGAAGGAGAGGTAGAGGGAGATAGACAGAGAGAGAGAGAGAGAGAGAGAGAAGAAACGCGCACAGAACGGAGGAATTCCTTTATCCGCCGCGTCACTATGAGATTCTTTCAAGACACGCTGATTTGAAATGCCTCTTAAGAGACGCGTCCGCTCCTCTGTGCCTCTTCCTCCCTCCCCCCCTCCTACCCTCTCACCCCTTTCCCTCTTTCGTCGCAGAAAATTGAGAGGAAGACTACTGTGCTTTAAAGCCTGGTGCAACACATTTGCCCGCAACCCGAGGCACTGCAGTTGCTGGTCCACCGATCACCAGCAGCATCTCCGCATCTCCGTGCCAACCTCTCTCATAATTTGCATTTGAGGAATTTTGCGGCCGACCCGAATTATCGAGTAATGATGCTAGCCCACCCTACCTCGACCGTCCGAACGACCGACACCCCAGCATCCACCACCCACTCGAGGACATTTTCAATCTGGACCATCATCTTTCATCTGGACAATCAACTTTATCTTCTACTTATCATTTCACATTTCAATTCACTTGTTTATTACCGCTGTCACTCCCTTTTTTAACCCAATGCTCCTCTTATCTTTTGACTTCAATTCATCTCCAAGATATTGCTTGTCAATTTTTAAATAGGAAAATCTGCAGTTGAGGTACTATTCCGTGAAAAAATTCACCGACTGAACAAAGAATCAGCCAATTTTTTTATTAGTCCCAATGATTGGTAGAACGAGCCTCTCATTTATCTTGTTTTTACTCCAATTTTTGGAAGCTCCCATAATTTATAATAAATAATATCAGCAACAGCCATTAATATATTTTTTTTCTTCAGTTCGAATTTTCTATTTAACCAATTCAATCTAATACATCAATTCATTTTTGGGAAAAATCTGATGAATTCGAAATTTTATAATTTTTCTTTTATAAAAAATTTTTTTCAGGAAATTCTATTTAGGAGTTTGATATCTAATGTTCATATTCGTATAAAATTTTTTATATATTTGACATATTGCTCATATAATCTTTTTTGTCTCGTTGGAAAAAACTTCCAAGTCTTTCATTTAAATATTTAATTAATATAACAATTCGATTTTTCAACATAAAGACAATTTTGTTTTGTGCAAACAGTTTTTTTAGTTAGTTCAAGATAAGATAAAATATTATTGGAAATTTAAACAGCAACCCACATTCTTAATCAGATTTTTTAAAGATCGAATTATTTGAGCGCCTTAGGAGATTTTTCATAAATACATATTTTCATAAATTTAAAATTCAAGAATACGTAATAAGATCAATAAAATTATTATTTCAAGATAATATTTCATAAAGCTCGTAAAAGTAAAATATTAATGACATTTTTTAAATTATACTTTGCTGTTGCATATTCCAAGTGAATAAAAATTACATTTGAATTTTGAATGCAATTCTTTCACAAACATTACTATTAATTTTTAATTTTTTTTAAACTTCAATTAGTTGAGATTAAGTGAAGTTTTAAAACAAATATAGTATAATTTATAACGTATAAAAATGAATAAAAAAAATTATAAAGTTTTTTTTTGCTAGAAATTATTATTCTTTAATATTTAATTCATCATCTATTCTTAAATTCATATTAAGATAAAATTATCAACGTTTTTTATAACGTAATTTTATACATAAATGATTATATAGGCTTTCATATGGTGAATACAATCTGGGAAGATTTTATCGTAAAGTTTAATATTTTTTTTAAGATCCTACCATTCGTTATTTTATTTTTTTTTTAATTATAAGTTTATACTTAAAAATTGATCAATAAATAATTATTAAATATTAATTTTTTTATTTTGAACCAATAAAAAAAATTTGTTTGCAATCAATGCGATGGCTTTTCAGTTATAAGCTTTACAAAATGCAAATTTGTAGTTTTAATATTTAGATTAAAATTTCTTTTAATTTATTTTTACATCAAAATTTATCTCAACTAGATTTGTTCGAATTGAGAGTTTGGATAAGACTGAGGGTGTAAATAGGTCTATTTGAATAGAATTTGAGAAAGGCACCAACGGGATTAGACTTAAGTTTTTGTCGCTTCAATTGGTTAAAAATAATTTCACGAATATTTTAAAGAGCCTTTGAATAATGATTAATGATCGATTCTTTCTCATAAGTGTTGTTCGTTAAAAATACTTAGTAGAATATAAAATGAGGTAAAGAGGTGTGCAAGAAACCCAGAATTTCCCCAGCAAACACATAGAAAAGTAAAAAAGCCCGAGCTGAGAGTGGAAGGAGAGGTGTTCGTTTTTGGGTCTTTGAACCGGGCCCGGCCTATAAAATAAGACACCGGAGACGAAAGCCGAAGAGCGATCGGAGGGGGGCGAAGAGGGGTAGGAGGGAAAAAAGAGGCGCAACCCCAGCCCACCACAATAGCCCCGAGCAAAAGCGGTGCCTCGCTCATTTGGAAAACAAAAGCACTCGTTCCTTGGGTCCATTACAATACAGCATCGGTTGGTCCCGTTCCCTTGGTCCCGAGTCCTTTCCTTGCCAGTGATGCTCCACTCCACTAAAAAATCGCACTCTCCTACCATCTCCTTGACATCTTCTAGCCCCGTTTTACATAATTGCATCCCAAGTCCCCTCGTGATATATCGCATTATAATGTCGTGGGGGGGGGGGTCACTCGGGCCACCTTCACTTACGCGGTGTCACTTTTCCCTGGTTTTCTCGATCTTTAATTCTCCTCAGAAGGATCTCACCACCAGTCAAATACTTTTTCCTACTCGATTATGCCTTATCAATAACAAAACTCTTGCTATTTGTCACTCCAAGTTGAAAATTCGCCAAACTTTCCCAATCCCAATCTTACACAATTTTCATCATGTTCATCATATGTATTTTATACCATCTATTTTAATCTATTTTCGTAATTTTTTATTAGATAAATAACAAATTCACGACTCTCAATTCAAAATATTCTGATTATAAAGCAAAAAAGCAACATTGTTCTGATGAGTTTTTAATCAAATTTTTTGAAATTACATTCATTATGCTTCTTAAACCATAGAATCATGTATGAAGTTTAAAATTTTCTACAAAAAATTACTCAAACTATTTTAATATTATAATAAGAAAACTAAACTATTATTTATTAATTTTATGAGACTTTTTGTATAAAATTTTATTTATCCTTATATTCATTGATTAAATAGAAATTTTAAAAAATAATGCTAAATTTTTAACAAAAATTGAAATTTGACTAAATGTATTTTTCCCGTAATTAAAACTTTATCTGTTTATATAAAATTAAGAACGAATTTCATCTCCGAAAAATCGTGCTTCTACAAAATGAATCCGAGACTCTACTTGCTTGTGTGATGCGAAATCATTTTTCATATTTTATTTAATCGTACCTCTTACTGTTGCAATGTATGTACACAAAGGTTCTCTCTCTCTCTCTCTCTCTCTCTCTCTCTCCCCCCTCCATAAATATAAATATATGTATACACGTATATACATTCATTATGTATGTGTATACAAGGGTGTTCAGAAGGGAGGGTGAGCGTAATTATTTTTGTGATACATTCTGCGAAATCATAGAGTAGCGTACGAACGAAGTCGAGTTCTTGGCCCACCTCCGTTAAAAAAAGTTAATTGTCTTGATGCGAATAATTATTAAGTGGAGGAAGTAGAGGGCAGGAGAGAGGGAGGTAACTCGCTCCTTTTACCTCCCTCCCTCCTCCCTCATCCAAGATGCAACACACTCTCCCATCCCCAAGCTCTCAGACCTATTCTAATAGGCTCAACGATGCATCCACTGTTGCATCAAAAATCGCATCTTATTAAAAATTCATTCAATATTGCTTTCTTTTAATCATACTGCTTTGATAAAATATAACTGGGGTTATAAAAACAATATAACTCAATTTCTTTAAATAAATCCATTTATTATATTTTAATAAAACAAATCAATCCCTATAAGGTATATTAAACTAAACTAAATGGTTTCATTACTATTTCATTAAATTCACACGAGTGGCTAATCAATCATTATAAAGAAAGACTACTATGTTGTAAAACAGCCTATTCGAAACACTTAAATAAAAATGTTTTTTCAAATTAGTAAAATAATATCGTTATATTTTATTTATCAATTATTTACATATTACAAATAAAAATTTATTTTCTCTTATTAATTTTTTTGTTCTTTTTATCATTATACTTGGATTTGGATCAAATTTTTTCTAAAATAAATCAGTATAAAACAGCGTATTTTCCTATTTTAAATTCTTAGATAAAATTTAAAAAACAGTTATATTATTAAAAATATCCATGTAAAATAAATCCAAATTCTATTAAATTAGTTGAAACACACTACTTGTTAGAACCTATTAAAGTATAATTTAAGTATCATTTTCACACATTATATTATTCAAGTAAATTTATCCAGGTATACTAATGCAGAACTAAAATATTTTATATAAAAATAGCAATTAATCTTATTTAAATAATATAATGTAATATTATAATTCAAAATTTCCAGTATTAAACCAAGGATAATTAAATATTTATACATGTATTAGATTATTGAAAGTTAACATATGATTGTAAAAAGATAAAATTATAGTATTTAATAGAATAAATATCTAAAAAACTAAATAAAATAAAGTAAATAAAAATAATTTTAATTTAGTTAAATTATAAAATATTAATAATAAGTATTATTTTTTATTAATTATTTAATTAAGAAATATTTTTGATTATCATTAATTAATTTTTTTACGTGACTATCTGAAAAAAATGCGAATGTATCACCTAATAAATATTAACTTTTTTTAACGAATTTAATAATTAAAAATTATTGAATATACAAAATGAAACATTTTGTGATAATTTAGAAATCTGTCTTAACTCAATGACATTCATGATAATAATTATGATATATGATTAATAATTTGTTATAAAAAAAAAATTAAAAAACCATAATCGTTACAATCGAAATTCATTGGATAAAATAATAATTATGAATAAAACAACAACAATTAATTGTAATTATTATTATTGTTATTTATAATAATAAATTAATAATTGACTTATAGTTTGAAGTATAAAAAAATATTTATATTAAGTAGTAAAAGAACAAATTATGATACTAAGTTATATTTTAAGATTTCTTTGTATTTTATAGATATGAAGTACGTAAAATAAAATAAAAAACTATCATGCTTTTTAGATAATGAAGTGAAAATAAATGCATTTAAGTTATAGTTGGGATGATAAACTGTACCTTTCGAAAGCGTAGTGCCTCTCGTCGTATCTGTAACATAATAAATACGCTATGTCATCACTAATTTCCTAATAAACTTTGGTGTAATACCGCAGCTTCCAAAGTTATAATTATATTATACAATATTTATTATTTACGGTTTTACAATTGGCAGATTTGTACTGATTATTAGAAAAACGAAATAAAATAAGACATATATTTTAATTTGTGAAGCAGAAAATAGTGTATTTGAACGTAAGAGTAACTTGTTAAAACAGCTATTGGAAAGAGTATTTATTAAAAAAATTTAATTAAATAAAGTTTGTGATAATTTAAATTGCTCTCGAATTCGTAAAGAGAAATTTGATCTCTCAAAATTACTTAGTGGGCAACCGGTGACTTTTGCATCTCCCTGTAAACACAAGTAACAAAAGCAAGAAAAAAAAGTTAAAAAAAGTGAAAAATAAAGGAAGAAGAGGAAAGAAGGATTATGTGCACCGATTATTTTGATTCGATAGAAGGTGGGTAGATGGGCAGTTACGCGTGTAGTTATACCTATGGATGGGCATAATCAACCGTCGGTGTTGGTTGTTTAGTAGGCAGATATAAGGATAATTTTCAACGGACCACTTTTAACATTAAGAAGAGAATAGAGAGAGAGAGAGAGAGAATTATGAAGAGTGAAAGAGAAACAGACGCACAGAAATTCTCCCTCTTTCTTCTCCTCTTGTTCTGGGACCCCGAATCATCGACCTTTTCCAAAAAACCTTAATAAGCAATTTCGTCGATCCAACATTCGGCTGATCTAGTCCAACTTTCTTTCATAGGATCCAACGCGAGGAATTGTATTCAACCGTATTAAAGGGTACACGGGAAAGTAAATTTACATGAAAATAAATTTACTCCTAACTACGGTTTTTCATTTTACAAAATCTCGACTTTATTCAATTATTGGGAAGCATCGGTGAACATTTTCAGTTAAACATTTAGATAAGTATTTAAAATTTTTAATGTTTAACCCTTCTATTAAACAATTTATTCCTTCAATACAAATTTTTAACTGCTAATCATTGTAGAGAATTATGCAATATGGCCAATTATTTTAATTTCTGCATGTATAAAAATTTCATTAATGTAAATTTGCATTAAAAATTTATAAAAACCGGATTTTAGCAATTTATAAACTGTATCTAATTCTATTAATTTTATTCAATTTATTGAAAAAAATTTTTTTAAAAGTTTTATAATTAGATATTGAAATATTGCTGATAACTAATAAAAATTTATTAAAACTATTGAAATAATACATGGATATAATAAATTAAATTATAACTAATTATTATTGCTTAAACATTTTTCAATCATCAAGTTCAATATATCAAAAATGAATTATTATAAAACGTTGATAACTCTGGACTTTGCCTAATTGTATTTTAATAGAAATAAATAAAAGAAATCTTTTGCGTCAATAATTAATGATTGTAAAATAAACAAATTTTATGCAATAAATGAGATATTTAATAGGTGATATATGCAACTAAATGAATTCAACTACTTTATTATTCATGCATAAAATTAAAATAAAATTTTGCATGTTTTTAATATTATTCGAAACAAAAAGCAAATTTGATATAAAAATAGTTTATTGAGTTCAATTTCCGTATATTATTCTACGCGTTTATTTGCAATAACTTGGTTCTCGTTTTTTAAAAGAAGGCGTGGCTTTATATCTTGTAACAATTTTTTTTTTTGATTACATTTCTTTGACGGTTCACATGAAATCATTCAAGCGATATTTTCAAATAATTTACGGTCACGTCTACTAAAGTGTAAGTTTCGTTTTATACGCCGCTTAACTATCTGTCGGCCATAGATTTACTTTTTATTCTAAATTTGGTAATCATAGCAAAGCCTATTTGCCCAAGTGTGGTACGATCAAAAAATTTTCTACGAGACATATTTATTCTATTGTAACTATAAGGGTTATATACAGTATTCTCCGAGTTATAACGATACAAACAAAAAAAAAAATATTTTTACTAGAATAATTTTGTACATTAATCATCTTTTAAAGAATATATAAAAATGTGATGATTATTTGTAAAAAAATACTTGTAGATTTATCATGCATTGACATGTTTACACGAAAAGATTAAACTGCAATTTTGATTTGTCAAAAAAATAGATGTGTACACGAAGAAAAGAAGTGTAAGTTTTATCGATAAAGATCATTCATTGGAAATTCGAAGATTGAACGCAAGTTGATAAAATGTGCGATAACGGGCGCAAATCGTTTCAATTTTAAGAAAGTGTATTTTTACTAAGAACGCTCGATAGTTCAAAGTAAAGCTACGAACTAAAACTAGTGAGAATTGGCAGTTTTTAGGAGCGTGAGGAAATCGTCGGGAGTTTATAAAAAGTACGCGTGAATGCGGAGATTGGAGTTTCATCAGGTTTGATTAGTGGGTTACGTGCTACAGAAACGACTTTAATAACAGTCGTTGGTAATGTAAGCAACTTGTTGACTAAGATTTCCCTCGACTCTCTCTCTCTCTAACTCCCCGATCCAGGCTAATGTGTAATATCAATGCGTAATTATCCGCTGAAATATTTCCATAAACATATTTTAATCAATAAAAGGAAATTCGATTTTTACAAAAAGTAAGAAACAAAGTTTTCCAAGCAATTGGTTACTCGATATCTAATTGTCTATATAATTTTAAGTTCCTACAGTTTCATTACGCGTAATAAATATGTGAGAATATGGGATCCAATTTAATAAACTAAATTCTCGCAAATAGCTCACCTATCCCTCCTGATAATTCTTATTAATTTACATTAATTGATTTCTTGTGTTCGAATTATTGTCGAGAGCATTACCCTCGAATAATTGACTTTTAAAATGAGCGATTCAACATACTAATTACTAAGATATTTAAGGAGGGAACTCGTGTTACAATTTAGAGTAATGTAACCGCTGTCAAAAATTTTTGAATACAACAAGTGCGTCACCTCGAGGTTTTAACGTACCCAAGATTAGAAAAGATGATACCCTGACTAGATAATCGTTGGTTGGTGTGATGCTGAAATGGTCTTTTTAAATAAACGCTCCGGCTGATTTAATTTCCCGTAATAGTAATTGTCGTTAAGTAATTGTCACTGCACAAGGCAAACTCAACTCTTACTCAAAAAGCCACTCGAGACTCCAACATATTCAAACATTTATTCTCATCTCATTTTAAAACAATTTAAACTTCGAAAAACAAATTTTACTTTACCAAATTTAATTAATATTTTATTATTATTTTTTTTTTTAAGTAAATTTTTATGCTTTCGTATTTTTTTCCATTACTCTTCAAAATATTTCAAAAATATTTTTGCTCTATCCGTTTTCTGATGAAGCATTCTAATTTAAACATTAATAGTTTATTCAATATTATTTATGATAAAAAATTTATATTTTTAAAATCACATATTGGCAGAATTTTAGGTTTAACGAACGGAAAATTGGAAAGTACTTAATCACAAGTTTACATAATAAATTTATTGGATAAAAAAAAAAGGAATAAAAATTTTATAAAATGACTTGAAATATAATTTCTTAAAAATATAATCAGCGATTCCAGAGTGATAATTTCGTAAAATTTATAATTATTTAATAATTTTATCTAATAAAATATTATAATATTGATAAATAGTAATTTTGTTATTATTTTTATAATAACAAAATATATCAACAAATTATATATCAACAGTTACCAATGAAATTTTCTATTAGCATTTTTATTTATATTCCTTCAGAATGACCAGTTGTTTATCAATAACAATTAATAAACTTGTAAGATTTAATAAAAAAATTTCCACTAATAATACATTATCGATTGCATGAATGATATTAAAGTACAGAAGAATAAAAAAAATTGATGCAAACGCTAAAGAGAAAAAAAACAATTACTTCAAAATTCGGATGTGCTTTATCATCGATACAGATCTTTCATTCAAATTGCTCTTGAAGGGAAAATTCATTCAAATAGAACCGAAGAATACAAACGTGTGGAATCGATTTAATGGTCAAACATCTACCGATCATCTTTACAATTATTGGGTTTAGCGTGAATGTAATTAAGGCGTTAATTAAGGCCCTTTTCAACACTTCATCGAAGCCAGCAATTTTCGTTAGCACAGGTTTTGCTCAGCTTTTGAGTCTCAACTCGACTCTTTTTCCAAAGTCAAATTTAGGAGGATTTCGCCTGAGTCTGAGTTGATCAGGCAGAGTCCTGGACATCGCCGCCTGGGCACGTTCGACTCCGCGGTCTCAAAGATGCAGAGCAGCTTCCGCGGACTCGCTCACGTTCTCCTGGTTGCACGTGACCCAGCTGCTCGGTTCCGTGCCCGGGGGAAGGGAATCCCCGCACGTCCGCCAGGAAGGTCGTGACGTCATGACCGGAGCCCCTCAGCCTTCACCTGCGAGATGCTGCCAGACGCAGAGTCGGGAAAACACACACACACACACACACACACAGAGAGAGAGAGAGAGAGAGAGAGAGAGAGAGACAGAGAGAGAGAGTAGAGGGGGAGAATGAGAGTCTGGGTACGTGCGTGCGTGCGTCTCTACCCTGGCGCTTATTAGGATTCCAAGCGGTCCACGGGTGTATAAATTCGCTGGGTGTCGGACGCGTGTGCACGCGCTTGATGCCGATGACCGATATCGGGGATGGCCCATCCTGGACGAGGACGAGGACGAGTCACGTGCCAGTTTACGGTTCTTCCGGAAGATTGCTTTCACCAGAGTTAACAAACACTGACCATTGCATTTATTTGGACAATTCCCTTTTTATAATAATTCTCTAACTACTACTAATTCTCCAATTTTTCAGAGTTCTATCAAAAACAGTGCCGAACCTGTTGATCTTCAAGCCTTGAGGCACTAATTTTTCCATTCTTCTTCAGTTCGCAAGACCACTTGATAATGCCTGTTGCAAAATTTAATTTTACCTTTTCTTACGTTAACAACTATGAAGAAAAATTTCTCTTAAATATAATCGATAAATCTCCCAAATTAACTATTTACATTTAAGAAGCATTCTTCAGTTAAATATCCTTTTCATGAACTCTAACAAATCAAGAAAGTAATATTATATTGCAATATTTGCAAACGATTAAATTAAATAGTCTGATAAATAGTATTATTACATTTTGAATTTTTTTATTTTTTATAATTACTGAAAATTTGACCAAAAATCTGACCAAATTTCAAATACTGAAACGATCGATAATTTGAATCTAATTTGAATCGCTATCCATTGTATTCGATGAAAGCAATCAACCATTTTCTTTTATAAAAACATGTCAACTTTCCAATTGATACTGCATATATAAAAAAATAAGGTTAATTGCATATAATGCAAGAAGTATGTATTTCAATTTCTATTAAATAAATTATTAGTTTAGAAAAAAACAAAAACCAATTAATTTTGAAATGAATAAATTGTAATATTGGCATATAATAAAATTTATGAATTGGTATGTCCGACTAGTACTTATTGTGAATGGATAATAATTATTCAGATACGAAATTAATTCTAATTTTAATATTTCTATGCTTTCAAATACATGAAACAGTCAATTATATTTATAAGCAGACAAATATAATTACAAGTGGAAATAATAAAAAGAGATTTATCAGTATTTTTTTATTTGCCTTATATAGAAAAAACTTTATATATCTAATAAATCCACCAAAATATATTGTATTTTGTTGTGTAACTGAGTTATTATGAATAATTGTTGTAATTCTAGACATAGCCGTCAATAAATTTCGTTTACTAAATTTCGTTTAATATGCGTTGTCTACTAAGTAAAATTTGTTATCTATGATTTAATAAATAACATAAATTGTTATGTATATATAATTTATATTATTCATTGTTTTAAATTTTCTGAGTCGTATTGAATAATTATGAAGTCTCTTTTATGAGTTCTCATTATTTGATAATGAATCAGTTAGTTTGATAAACAAGGATAAAGTATACGATTACATGAAGTTTTAAAGAATTTTTTAATTTTTAAGAAGAACAGAAGGTTATAGAGAAGAAAAATGTAGGAAAAATAAATTTATTTCACGTTAATACTGACTAATAAAAAGAAGACAAGCTTAAATTCCTAAAGTAGGCGTACATAGTATTTTGCCACATTCTGCTAGTTCAAAAGAATGAAATAACTTTCTTTTGGAACAATGACTGAAATGAATTATTTGAAAATCAATGCTTTTTCACGTGACCCGACAAGCAATAACCGGCTCAATTTAGAATCCCAGTATCACGAATGTACAAATGCGACTCAAGAGCAGAACTACTTGGAACACACATATGTGGTCGGCACCACATCCAGCCTCCGAGGACCAAATCACCAAATGTAAAAAACGAACATTCCTAGCTCGAGACCTTCATTCACAATACGGGAAGATGAATAAAAACCAGAGAAAAATAATAAAGAGAAACGAAGCGGGGAAAAAGAGGTCGAAGGAATGAGAGCTAAGAACCAAGGGAAAAAGGAGAAAAGGAGAAAAGAGAGGAGAAGGGTTTACAGTGGGTGACAAGGGCCCGAGAGCTCCACGTGGTAGACGGGTCTCGAGTCTTGGGTCCGATACACCACAAACGCGAGGACATCCACAATTGAATCACGCCAAATACATCCTGATCCCTCGCCGAATTTACATATCCACCCCCAAAAGGATAATATGTACTTTCAGAACTTGGCGATCTATAAGGAATTACTCATTTACAGATGAAAAGCATCTGGACTTTAAATGTTTCTTATTGGATTGATGAACGTGATTTAGCGACTCAAATCTTCGACTCATCACTTCATTCACCAGTGTGTATTTATTGTTATTTTTTTACATTTTACATTTAACAACGAAGTTTACAAACGTTTATTAAAACATTAAACAAAATTACCACTTCAATACAGGAATTTCCATTTTGCTTAAATGATAAGATTTTTCCTATATGAAGTAATTAATAAAAATAAAAACGGTTGAGAAATCAATAAAAATTTTAATTATAATTATTAATAAATATTTGTTCTCGTAATGTTTTATCAACATTCATTATCGTATAAAAACAACTTTTAATTGTTATCATCCGAAATTTAACTTAGCTACAAAGACACGTTAATCAGTAAAAAAAAACTTTGCATGGCATTTCACCTTTTTTTTATTATGTATTGTGAGTTTTTTCTTCAATCGTACCCCATGAAGATCGACTTTACCAGAAAATAAGAAAAGAAAAGCAAAATAAAAAGTAGATTGATCTCGTAACCATCAATGAAACTGGGTATCCGTAATTTGAATGGAATTACATCGATTAAAATAATACTCGCGCGACAATCCTGCGAACTCGAAGACAAATTAAAGAGCAAGTCCTCTAACCCCCAACCCCATTTTCAACCCCTAACCCCAACTCCTTCCGCAGTTTTAGGCGACCTCCAAGACTCGCCCAATGGCCCGGCTCTCGCCTTTCCTTCTAGACTATCTTAATAATTTAATTCGTGGTAATTAGCATACCTTCAAGACTTTGGGCCGTAAGGAACTGCGCAGATACGGGTGTAAATATAGGCTATTTCATATTAAAATGGAAGATTAAGGAATTTCAAAACGACGATCGAAAATTTTGAGCCTCGAATCTCCGGAGGTGAGAATGTGAGAGCAAGACTTTCCATGACAACTTACTTCACCATTTAACTTACTTCCCCATTTAACGCACAATGTTTTCTTCATTATTTTCCTCGTGATTCCTGCGCTTTGATTATGCGCACTGCAAGCACATTATCCAAATAAATTATTTTTTTACCGCAACATGTATACAGCTGTAATCGTTGATTGAATTATATTGAGTTGTGGTTCTCTCTCTCTCTCTCTCTCTCTCTCTCTGTCTCTCTTTCTCTCAGTGGAATTTAAATTTTCATTTCATTAAATTATTGGCAAAATTGGTTAAGATAACAGTGTTAGTTTGTTGAAAAAGTTTCTTTAAAAAGCAAGGCCGATTTTTGGTGTGTCATCTTCGGAACACCCCAAGGATTTGAATTTCGATAGCTATGTAAAATGTTGATCGTTTAATACAGGATGGAGCAATGGGGGTAATGGGGTATTTAATTTTACAGGACATTCGCCAAACGCTCTTTCTTGCCCTCTTCTTTCGCGAATCCTCTGGTTTTCGCTCTCGCTTTTTTTCCTCTTTTATGGCAAAGTATTTGTGTGAGGCGAATGTATAAGGGAAAAAGTCGAAGGAGACGAGGATCTCCTGGAACCCTTTGCCTTCGAATGCGCATTCGATCGAGGACATAATTAAGACATCAAGTTGACCATCATCGGTAACTCCTCAGGTGGACCGACGCGAGCTACTCTTCCTTCGTATTTGTACCGATAATTTATATGCGCAACCTCTTGGAAACGTGAAACATCCTGCCAAAATAATTTTTTCAAACGAGTGTGCAATACGGGACTGAATTTGTCGGCTGCTGCACGTTTTAGATCGAACAATGTAATCAAACGCAATCTCTCACTTTTTGATTATTTATAACAATAGAATGAGCATCGTTTTATTGCCAGGTTCCACGTAAAAAGCTAATTCTTCTTTCTTTTTTTTGTAATGGATAAATTAAGACTGAAAGTGTTCATTGCGTCAGATCGAATGATGCAAAGAGAATTTGATCAATCCAATCGATCATCTTTTTCAAGTTAAAACGTGAATAACACTATAATTCTATAATGCTCTCAATTCTGGGATCGCGCTTGTTAATATTTTCGATCAAAACTCATAGTAATGTTTTACAAGGAAGGCTTGGAAAAAAAACCACTAGCTGAGCCAATAGCTGCCCTTCGCGGATTTCTAAAATTTGCATTTTGAAAGAGCGAAGGAAGTTGGGAAGTAGTGCGGAGGCAAAGAGGTAAAGCTGTCGAGGTATCGTGGTATCACCCGAGTCGGTAGAGATCGGATCGAATCGGCCAAGTTCGCGGGGAAAAAAGTGATCGGTGCAAAGGCAAAGGACTTATAAGAGCGAAAAGGCAGTGGAACGCGCCGTAAGACCTTACCGAGAACGGCGGACGCGAGTTTATAGCTATTGACGCTGGAAGCCTAAGGACGGATTCTCGATTCCTCGCTAGAAAAAGCAGGCTTGAGGGGGACGACGGGGGAGGGGAACGGGTAAAGGGAATAGAGCTGCCGCAAAAAAATAATTGGTTAGATAAATAAATATCGAGAGGGCGATGAGGGTGGCACACGTCGTTTTGGCCAAATGGATATTTGCGCCTAATTATCCCTTCGGTAAAGAATTTCAGTCGAAATTTTTAATTGAAATTTATGTTTCGTGCAATCATGTATAGTTTTTAAGGAAATTTATCTTGCACCCTTATCATCCACCCATCCACCCTCTTTGGAATGTATAACTTAAGTGATTAGCTGTGGTAAGCAACCGATGAACAGAGTACTTAGTTTTATGCTTTTAAACACGAATTTCAAAAATATTGAGAATGATCTCCTAATTAAGGGTACGAGTGAAAAATGTGGTAAAAAAATTAATGATAAAAATTAATGTTTTAAATGAAGGCACAGTGGCGTAAGCGTAGGAGCTAAGAAAAGATGATAAAACTAAGAGAAAGGAAGAGAGGTACGAGGGAGATTGAGTGTGCGGGGATGGGGGTGAGGAGTTGAGAGCGCAAGGGTTCGGCTGACCTCGGCGGGTAATAAGAATGAATGTGATTCTATTAAGGGTTCAATTGTTACGGGGCGGCGGATGGGGTGCCGATCTTTTGGTGAGCGCGAGAAAACAGTAAAAAGTTAAGGGTAGATGCGATCGCGGCCGATAAGATTTGGTGTGGGCGCGCGCCTCCCGAAGTCTCTCGTGAACGTCGATTTTCTACTCTATTTTCCACTTCTCTTTGGTAATATCCAGGAGCCCCATTACAACCCTGCCCATGAGAATTTGTCGTTTTCAATGATGCAAATTACGCAGGAAGAAAGGAAATTTTTCTCCACTAAGAGAAAGAGAGGCAAATACAGAGAGAAAGAGAGAGAGAGAGAGACAATTGAGAATAGAGTCGAGTTGATGTGAGTGACCCTCCAGCTTTGTTATCAAAATAACAATCTATCTTTTATCACTCATCATACGATGATATACCTCGGATAAAAAGAAATATTCTTTTATCAAATTTGTCTGATAAAACGTTTATATTAAGTTATTAACTAACACCTTATAATATTTAATTGTTTGCTATCGCGCATGAGGTATTCACTGTACTATGTTGAATTTGTTAAAGCAACCAATGAATTTTAGATATTTTGCCCAACGATATTTGCCAATTTTTATAAAATTAAAAAGTATTGGATGCGTAAAATACGCTTCATAGAATGTACAAAATAATTTGTATGCATAAGTTTGAAAGTTTTATATTTAAATTATTATAAAGTTATTCATATCAAAATTCATAATTATTTAAAAATTAATTAACATTAATAAGAAATACAGGTTATGGTGTAAAAAGAGATAAAATAAAGGAAATAATTTTATTTTAAACATATATTAACTTTCTTTTTCGTAAAATAAATAGAGTTTGAATAATAATTATTAGGTTTTTATTTATTGTATTTATTACAAATTACATCACATATCTAGTTAATGGGAAAAGACTTCTACTTGAATCAATATAATTATAAACATAATATTTCTATAATAAGATTACATTAAATTAAAAAATGAACTGAATTTTTTATTTTAATTTAACAAATGCAGCTTTAAAATAAAAATGATTTCTTTAATTTAAAAAAATATTTTTTAATAATTTATAAGCAAAAATTGTAATGTTTTTACATAGTAAAAAATATATATTTAAAATTACAATATAAATGACAAGAAATTTATATTGTAAAGGTACAATGATATATTTAATTGAACAATTATTAATAATCACTAAAATAATTTTTAATAAATATAACTTAGCATGCAATCTAAAGATTATATAATAAATTTTAAGATTTTTAAATATATTATAAAAAATATTACCGAAAATTCTGTTTTTTCCTAAACATATCAAGGATACGTAAAGTAAAATTAACAGCAACAAAATTTCTATGATAAAATGAAATATTGATAAGTCAGAATTTATATTAAAACAATCAGAAAAATAATAATAGTGCGTAGTAAATTAAAATTTGCTTAGAATAACTTTATTCCTCGCGCATCTTTAAAAAAAATAATTATTTTACCATTGCATTAATAATTTTTTTTTTTTTAAAGTCAATTATGAGTTACTTAAGAATTTGAGCCAAAATGAGCTAAAATAGGTTCAGCTCAATTTTGTTACTAATTACTAATTTTTGTTAATGCTCCAATGTAAAACTAAAAGGATTTTCGAGTAAATATCAGGTGTGTGTGGTGAAGGAAATCGCGACTGTTTGTCAGATTATTGATAGTGATAAATATACTGATGCTGCCACATGTGTATAATAGGGTTGCAAGTGCTGAGCTGGTGCACTCGTAGCAGGAAAGCCAGAAAGTTAAAAGGAAAAAGAAAGAAAGACAAAAGCGAAGCGCGAGCAGAGGAAGAAAGTGAAAAATGCGAAAAATAAAAGAAATAGGGGGCAGAAATAGGGCTGCCCTTTGGAGTTCTTGGTCCCGAAACTCTGATCGAGAGAAAGCATGAAGGGCAGTAGTGAAAGTCTGAGTACTCACCGAGCGTTGACGGAGTTGGGGTTCCCGAGGTCGTCCACAGACGGTTTCCTAGAATGAAACCACGAATGTAGTTCGTTAGTGTTGGCGCGGAACTGCATCGCAATCGCGGGGTGCGCACTCACGAGTAAATTCGGAAGATTAGGAAAATTGGGTCCGTAACCCCACCCACCACCCCCTCGGTCGAGCGTTTCCACGTCCATCCCCAGCACTGAGGGTGCGGAACGTACACGCGGCCGCGTTGAGCGCGTGCGATCGAGTGCGGGCGCGTTCTATTCTCTCTACCGGAGGGGTTGATCTCGGCGACGACTCAGCCCCTCCACTGGTCCCTTGCCCTCGGGAAATTCGATGCTTCAACCCCCAAACTCCCCACCCTATCCTTTTTTCGAGCCGCCACCGGAGCTTATGTATTATGTAGGCTTCGACTCGCAAACTCGGCACTAGGCACCGACACACGTGGTGCTGCCATCGCCCACGCGATCTCAATATCCTTTTGCGTCCTTCACTCGCGGTTCATCAGCCCTCGTTTTTACTCCTGATCTCCCCCACCATTACACCTCTCATAGAGGGAGGATTTTTGCTTCACCGCGAATACGCGAGTTGCTTTCTAAATTAAATGCCGTGATTTTTTCGCCGACGACCAATGTCCATCGCTTATCCGTAATTCATCGATCCCTCCATCATCAAACGTATACAATAATACAAATACTCATCATTATTTTATTATTATATAAATATTTATTGATCACTTATTGTACGAACTCTAATCGACCCTTAATTTAAAATCCATTCATAAATATAAATTATAATTACTAATCATCTTTATCATAATCTTTATCACCATCACATCATCATTATTTGGGCATTTCCTACATGCAATACCCTAATTTCGTGTAAAAGTATGATTTTCTTTCAAAGAAAATCATACTTTTACACGAAACTATACTTTGGATATTTATTCATAATATACCATTTTATTTTATAACGACATTTAGTTTAGTTCGTGAATATAGAAACAAAAACTATTAATTCGATTTTTATTTATCTGGATTTTTTTATTATCATTTTGGTATATAGAGAAGCCTTAATTTTTGGTGTTATAAAATTTATTTAAAAAAATATAAATATGAGTAATTTTTCACTATCAGTAACTTTTATCTACCAATAAAATATCTATTAGTATAAAGTGTATAATAAATTTCATTTACTAAAATATATGCAATGTCTATCAATGATTCCAATTTTCCTTAAATTAGCCTGGTATATTTTTTTATATCAAAGCATAAAACTAATATTTAGTGTACTAGTAAATGACATTTATTTTTTACAATTGGCTTAAAAATCAATAAATTTTATTATATTTCCTGTAATTTTAATATATCTTTCTATGATCATTTTTAACAAATTATGGTTTTAATAAAAATTAAATGCAATAATTTTTAATTTCAACTAAAGATTATAGTAATTATTCTAAATAATTGTTAATTTTTTAGTAAATTCATATGATACTTTCAATACTAATGCTTCAAATTAATTTAATATTTCATTAATGAAATTTATTTATATTTTAAAAGTTTTTTTATTAGAATAATTATTATTATTATTTGTATCGACAAAATAACTATTTTAAAATGAAATAGATATTATAAAATAAAAATAATAAAATATTTTTTATTATCACATTTATAGTAATGTTTCATAAAAAAAGAATTGAATTCGATATTGAAATATATTTAAAAAATTTTTACTATCAAAACAGTATCGTTTTCTTTTATTATTAATATGTCATATTTCGTGTCAAATGTGAATGAAATAATTAATTTCTTTACGTAAAATTTCTTTATAGTAAAATTTTAAATATTGAATCTTAATTAGGATAGGATAGCAAAAAGGAGTCAAAGATTGTAATAAATTTTGTATCATTAAGCTATTGTTAATTGTGCAAAGAAATTGCAATTGTGATTTTGTATTTTGTAATTAATAATCGAAGGCATAATTTTCGACATTATGGCAAACTCAAAATTAAAATAGGTATTTCAAATTATTAAAATAAAATGTAAATTACTGCTTTACAATATGAATTCGTTAAGAATAATGATGCTTCGTTATAATTATTACTTTTACACGTATGTAGTGTTGAAATAATTAGTTACATAAAATTTCTTTTAAAATGAAATTATGAAATATGTTAGAATATCGGATAAAAAATATTATCGTGATACTGTATAAAGCCTTCAAATTAAATTATTTTATTTCGAGTTTATATTATCATTACGAATTGTTAACCACAAAATTCATTTTAATTTTATATACGCGAGTTATTAAAAATAGTAAATAAACTCATTGTTTTATATACAATATAATTACAACAAAGTTGCTTGTAATGTAAAACAGACCATAAAGACTCAATACTCTTAAATGATTATTTATCCTTATCCTTATTTTATCTTTACTTTGAACGTTAATTTTAATAGCCAGTTGAAATGATTGACCAAAATCGTACAGTGTATGTTTGAAAATAGCTGCAATCAAAAAATCTTTCGCTAATAAACGACACTAACTTCCGTCAGCACGATTACGCAAGAATGAGGATTATTTGACCATATTAGTTTGACAGATTTAAATAAAAAATAGATTATTGTTATGGGTGTCTCGGAGCTTGAGCATGCAGTAAATCTTGATAATTTTCGGCGAACCTTACGGATGCTTCTGTAATTCAAGTTGAGATTGATCGTTGGAAGAAAATTTTGGTACGAATCAAAACAAAAAGCTAAGTGGGAGATTATGAAATTTAAATTTATAAAGAGAAAAGCGCGAGGAACGAGGAGTCGCGGGCTTTAAGGAGCCCATAAAAGTAGTGCCTCCGATTATTAGGCGGTGGCAAAGAGGGCGGGGAGGGTGAACTCTCGAAGCTAAAGGTCGCACGCGTGCTGGCAGTTACGCGGAGTTACGGAAAGGGCCCCGCCCCTCCCTAAAGGTCGAAGGGTAGAGGTAGCGAGGCTCTGTCTTCATTTGGAGCCGCCAATAAACTCTCGGTTCGGCATCCCTCTCCCGCGGCCGCGCTACCCTTCCCAGCTTCCAATAATTCCTGCGGCTCGGTCGAGATCATCACTTCGGGTGCGCCGAGAGATTATCTCCTCGGGCCGATTAGTCCCGAGTGGGGGTGGGAGTGCGGAGCTCGATGTCGCGAGATCGTAGGTCGTCTTCGAGGGTGCGGCTTCATCCATTTTTAATGCTGGGAGCTGGCTCCGTTTAAGGTTACGTCAGATTGCTGGGGGATTCCCAGCTACGGGTTTTAATTTCCTGGATCTACCCGTCGCTTCGCCTCTCTGCCTCGACTATCCTTTACTCTGTCCCGGATTTACTTCGATTGGACTTGAGAAACATCATTCCTTAAAGTGTATTCCACCAAAGAATATTAATAACCCAAACATCTATTTGGATTTTCTATGCATTAAATTTAACCTTTCATCAAATTTTTTTCCTCGTAATCGACCCCCAACTTTTCTCCCATTTCACTGGTCTGCCTAATCTAATCATAAATTTTTTAACAACTACTTTTTTATCCAATTCTTATTCTTCTGTTTCAAATTATACTTATTTTTCGATAAGCATTTTTTTTTAGAATTTCACGTGTATTCTACACTTGCAATCTATTTCACACCATTGATCTATTATTATATCTTAATACTATCATTATTATTATTATTTCCAAGTTTAAGCAATTTTATAAATACATATGACTTTGCTTAAATAATACTTTAAAAATTATTGACTTTAAAAAAAATTCATTAGTAAGAAATATATTAATAGTTGAACATTTTTTAAAAAAATTATTAACCAAAAATGTTTGTTTTTTACATATAATAAATATAATAAATGTAATAAATAAATTTATAGTAAATCATCATTGTTAAAAATCATAAAAAAAAACTATTTTACACACTACATAAAAATATTAAAAAATTTGATTTGTGCAAAATATATGAAATTGCAAAAAATTGTCTTGACAATCAAAAAGTGAAATCTGAAGCTCGCAGTGTCATAATTGTTAATTATTCTTATTTTCTCTCTTTTTTTTTTTGCTTTTTACTAACAAGTTGTCATTTTGATACATTTTTTTCTTTATTTTATTAATATTTTTCATTTTTCATTTATTATGCATCCTTTTTATGAAAATAATATGGAGAAGTGAGTAAAAAGTAAATTAAATATTGATTTTGATTTTTCGGCAAAAATTCGGGCTCGAGGACAGTGACGCACAATTACTAATCACAAGAATACACAAAAAAAAGGAAAATTGTTTATGTAACATTATTTTCTAAAGAATTTTGATAACATGAAATAAGTTTATTATTTCGTTTTATATAATTGGAAATATATTTTTATGATTAATATAAATTTCACATTCGGTAATGTTGTGTTGGCTACTTTCCTATATTTAATATTTAAAATTTCTACTCAATTTTTAATACAGTTGGAGTGATTCATTTTTATTTATATAAAATAATATAATTTTTTTGATAGGCTTATCAACACATTTAGGATTTACAATTTTTTTTTTAAATAATACATAAAATACAAGACCGATAGTTGTTAAAAAAATTTCAAGAACAAATACTTTTCTCAATTGGAACCATGTAAAATAATTTAATAGTAAAAAATTCGTTTTTATTGACGATTTATTTATTTCATACTATGGGCTTAAAAATACTGTTGATGTAAAAATTGAATTTATTCAAAATAATAGGCAGATTGATAGTCGTATGTATTTTAATAAAAAATTTTAATATGAATTTAATTTAACACAGATTTGTTTAAAGAGTAATCCTAAAATATAAAAGCGAGAAATTTTATAATTTACTTTTTCCAACCGAATTAATAAAGCGTTAAAAGAAAATTCATTTAAAAAAAATGTTTTATTGCATATGTTTAATATTTGGAGCAATTATTTTCAGTAATAAGTCGGTTCATTATAGTCACGTTTTTTCTGATAAGATATAATCATAACAAGGTATTTGTAGTAGTTTGTTTCTAATCTCCTCGTGCGTTTAAATTAATTTCTTACTAAGAAACGAATTTGGGTCATTGATCCCTCTCGGGATTCTATTGGCAACTATTGACTTGTACACAAAAATTAATTCAGTCAAAAAAGTCAATTTTATAACTGCCGTTCGATAAAAATGTAACGCACAGCCATGATTTACGTTACACCGCAATAATCGCGCCATAGTAAAAAGAAACGAGAAAAACCGGATTTACCCGCAAAGTGAACCAAGGAAAACGCTCATAGTTTAAAATGCCAAGGGTTTTTCTACCAAAAGAAAATGCGTTAATGTACCGGCGGACTTTTCATTTTCCAAGCGGTCCACAAGTCTGAAAACTCTGATTACTTCCCCGAGAAGAGGGGAATTTTTCGGCGTATCCAATTATAAATAATTTCGCAAACGATACGATGCCAAAGATAAAAGTTGGACACGCGTTTCAGGAAACAAGGCGAACTTGTTCAACTGGTGGTGGTGGTCGTGTCACCCAACACGCCATTTTTAAAAAAACAACAACAAAATTATTGCCATTTTTTCTCGGTGCCTTTGTCCTCGAGGACGAGTTTGAAAATTTATAATTTTTGTTGATGAATCCTTGAATTTACGGATTTCTGGGATATCCTATTCATTCACGCGCTGATTGCGAGTTGAGATAAATGAACTCCGAGAATTGGGCGAGTCGACACTTCGGATCCGTGGTTTTGATGAATGGTGATGTTCATTTTTTAAAGGTAGACACGTAATAATTTTTCACTTTCTAAATTTAGCGAAAAAAAACTCGAAGAGAGACCCTACAATAGCAATTTAAATTAAGTTTGCGCGATTCAGGTAAAAACGAGATTGATGAGGATGTTCACTTACCAATTAAACTCAACAACTAATGAATTGCTTCATTATGTAAAGTTATTTATCCTCTTAGATTAATTTTAACATTAGGCCTCTGTCGAATTACTTATTGGTTGTCCATTTTATTTACAATTAATGATTTTTGTGCCTTATTTATATTATCGTGGTAGTCATTACCATTAATTAATTATTATATTTTATAAGAATTGAAAAAGTAAATTTAAATAAAAACGAATAATACTTGTGCTTGGCCAAGTCTTTGCATCATGCAATGTATTATCGCATGATTTATTATCATTTTTTGTTTTATTATTGATGTAACTGACTAAATATTTAAATACAAACAAAAAAGAGTTAGCTTTGAATACATAATTAAAATTGTTTCTTTCTTTTGATTAATTTTAGCTTAAATGTATACAGTTAAGTGTATCCAAATTTGTTGTATATTTGAAAAAAAATTAAAGGTACATTTGTATAGAGTACGACATAGGTTTAGGATTTGCCGAAATTTAAATTTAAAAAAATGTATTGGATGAAATTACTCGATATGAGTATGTAGAAAATGACAAATAAAGAGATAAATAAGAGCAATAGTAATAAGAATCTTTTACCGAGCTTAGCAATAGTTTAAAAAAGAAAAACAGTACGTGAATAATTTCATATCGACACATTGTGTGATAAATGCAAAATATATGCGTAGTTAACTTTCTAATTAATTGATTTAATACATTAAAACAGATATGTGTAACACAACATAATGTCTATTATATAAATTTGAAAATTGTGTTGGCGAACTGCTCGCTAATTGCACATACCATTAAAAAGACCATAAAATGGAAAGAAAGAAGGATAGAGGATTCGACAACAAATTCTCGAATGAATTGTTGAGTTTGCTGAGCTTGAGTCGAGTTGGAAAGCGCTCCAGGAGCCAGAGACGGTTATGGCCGTGGGTACACGTTTTCCCGAGATTTCCCGAAAAGGAAAGGGAGCACCGAAAGAAACGCGCAGATTAATAGTCGATTCCTACTAATTACGATCAGCTTCCGCGGATATATCCCATGTACGTAGTGACACTCGCCCCTTTGCTCGTGGCCGTCGCCTTTTTTTTGCTAAGCCTCTCTCTCCGTGAATGGGATGCTGGACTTCTTCGTCCCCGGGCACCTTCTTCTCGGCTTCGAGGCTTCACTCGAGTTCGAGGGAGAAGCTCATTGTGAGCACTCGATTCTTCTCATTTTTACCTTATTTTTATTTTATTTTTATTTTATTTTTATTTTATTTTTACCCTTTATTCATTACCGGACTTCCTCCAGCATTTGTTACGGGATGATTTCTTGTTAGAATGCGTTTATGTATCGCTCTTGGTGTCCTTGCGATTATCCATCTTTCTTACCTCCGATTTACATTTGACTCCCTGAATCCACTCACTGTATTTACTAGGTATGCGGTATTAAATCAGATTGTTTTTGGTTTTTTGACTAAAGTGAACTTTGAAGAAGAGAATAAAATTCAGAGCTATGATTTGTTCAGCGTCGAAAGCGATTTATCTCACAAACGCACCTTACGTATTTTTATAATCAAGAGAATAGTTTATTCGTTCAGTTAAGAAAACCTGGGGGCCTGTCGTTTTGTAATCATGAAATACTGGATAAATAGGCTGCAGGAGTTTTGATGTCAATGGCCATTGTTGATGCGATTGGCGTAAGTTTCATTACTCTGATTGTAAGGATGAATGTTTATCGATGGGCAAAAGAGGAGGGACAAAACGGCGGATGCCTTCAAAAAGATTTAGGTACGAGAACAATTTGGACGCTTGTCAATTATCATTAAAATCAATTAATGATTGCGAATGGCGGCCTCGGGGAGAAAGAAATCGATGAGCCTAATAAGATGAAGAATCCGCTGGAGCTCCAAAAGTGCAATGCGACGGAGCCGAGGGGCAAAAAGGGAGGAAGGGGGAGGGGATCGCGCCACGTCGAAACGCTGACTTGGTATCGCGAGGGCACAACACGTGTGCGTCGTGTCAATTTGGATCGGTGGGTCGGTGTTCCCGGAGTGCTGTAGGTGTGTGTCCGCGATCCGCATATTCACGGATGCCCTCGCTAAATTCAGAGGTAGGGAGGGGGAACTCGGGATCCGCGTCCTGGCGATGAAAAAGTTGAGCCGGGGAGGGGGTGGAGGTGGAGCGGCTCGCCAAAACAATCGCACGCCACTCATCGACAAGGCGACGCAAGAAACTCGACGTCAATTAAACCATACGCGACGGCATTATCGGTTCGGCCTCCTCCTCCTCCTCCTCCTCCTCCTCCTCCTCCTCCTCACCCCTTCCCTCCCCCTATCCTCCCTCCTTCCCGTCCGAACCTCATTTTTATCACGAGTGAAAATGTCCTGAAAGAAAACTAAAAGGCAAAAAATTGACGGTGTACCAAGACAAATGGTCGAGGAAAAGGACCAACTAAACGATTCCGACCGATGTTCCCAATAAATTTATTTAAAAACCGATGATTAGTTTACGAGCTTCTGTTTGAATAACTACTTGCTATAAATTACGATAGCTTCCTACCTACTTTTGCTTACAGTCAAAGCTTTTCTTCAAAAAAAAAAAAACTTGCAATTATTTGCGATAATTTCATTTTTACAAGATATTCTATTGTTAAATTAACTTTTGTTTGTTTTTTGTACCCGACTTCTTCTCAGCAAACAACCAGCATTTCTATAAGATTTCTCATTTGAACTAATAATTACGATTTTCATAAAAAAATTTCTATTCTTAATTTTTCCTGTTTTCAAAATTACATTTTATATAGTCCATTATTTGGATGGTTTTGAATATATATTTCCAATGTGAAAAAATCTTTAAATTTATTCAATGGAACTTGTATTGTTAATTTATAAAATCAATTTTCATAAGACAAACATTGTATACATGAGTAATTTAGCAAAAAAAATTATTTCTAACATTGCTATTGATTAAAAACATATTGTAATGAAAAAGTCAAGCTAACAACTCATATTTAATAAAATTTTCATATCTCTATTCTATAAGTATTTTTAAATTATCATTTGGTGAATTTAATTGAAAAATATTTATTATTAATTTTGTTATTTATAATATAAACATATATATATTATTAAAATAATTAGTTTATAATTTTGAAAGAATAATAAGGTTCTTTTTCATTAAGCTATGTCAAGGATTTTAATTTAAATTCTTATGTTAAATTGAAAACAAACATGAGTGCTAAACGTAGTTTAATTTCAAGTATAAACGGTCAGTATCTAGAATCGGTGTGCGATTTAAAAAAAAAAATCTGCGTTTGATATTGCATAGAATGGAAATGAATCAACTTGAACTAAAAAAAAACATGGTTTTCACATTACTTAACATAGGTGGATTGTAATTTATTATTACATTGAGGATAAATGGATAGGATATGTAAACATTTTGTGTAAGGTTTTTATAGAAAGAGAAACTTGAAAAACCTGTGAGTGATGCAATAGTAAAGTATCTAGACTTTTAATAAAATGTTTGATATTAAAATAGATAAAAGTAAATTATATCAGAGATAGAGTAAATAGACTACTTAATAGTGAAATCATTCAGGTTATAAGTGTGACTGAGCAAGATTTAGCAGTAAATTTTGACTTCGTGTAGTAGCTTTTAGTTTATTTAATCAAAATAAAATTGCGTAAGACTAAAATATTTGTAAAAAAGAAATGGCGAACGTGGTGCAGGAGACAAATAGAGAAAGGGAAAGAGAAAGAGAAGGGAATGCAAGAAAAGGAACACGCCTGCCGAGGTACCGAAAAAACAGCGGAACGCGTTTGCGCACTTGTGAGCTCTGGACCAGTGAACGAACGAGTCTCGTGAGGAAGGAAAATAAGTGACTGAGAGAAATACAAAAAGAAGAAAGTGGAGAAAGCGGATGGGGTTAGGGTTGAGTTTCGTTTTTTTTTCTCGCTCAAGTTTCTTTATGGATGTCCGATTACCCTCGAAGGATAAAGAATGAATCTCGGAATCCTCTCGTTAGGAGTCGTACCACCTGCTGATTGGTTCGGAGCTTTTTCTCGTCCACGCGATCGTGAACAAACCGCAGGTTCTCACTTTTCAGGGAATCCATCGATATTCCTAAATGACCTTCCAATTTTTGCCGGACCTCCTCACTCGATTAATATGAGTGGTTGGAGCGAATTTTGGTGCGACTGCGTTCTAAGACTTTTCGCATCCTCGAATTTCGGTTGCCTCAAGCTCAACCTCTTCGTGACAAATCTTTGGAGGACATTACGGGTGACTCAGGTTTAGATTTACATCTAATAAATATTCCACCCAAACTCCAAATATTGTAAACCCTTTTAGTTTGGGGGCTGTTACAGATTTGATGGGCTTCGGAGAACTCGTGAACAAGACAGTCGCAATAATTCAATAGCGATGTTATGAAAGAAATTTACGAATGAAAAGTAATTGTTGCACATTAAACCTGGATGCTGATTCCGATGATCATCTGTGTCCAACCAAAGTGTGAGGCGCAAAAACAAGTGAGATCCGGGGACCGGCCGGAAAGGTTGGATGCTGCCTGGATTGGCAGCGCCAAGTACGCGGATGCACGTGGCCTTAGTTCCATTAATTCAGATCTCGTTCCAAAGGTTTGGTGGTGGTGGACACTCGTGCGCCCAAAAAAATTCTGGGCGCTCCCTAATAGCTCGCGTCGGCATTCCCGCGATCCAAAAAATCTACCACCACAAATGCCCTGCGAATTCCGTTTATCTGCGTATCGCACGACCGAAAAACTTTTTCCCTCCGTACTCGGAGTTCTTTTTGCGCCAACACGTGTTCTCTTCTACGTTTTATGCATCTCGATCCTTCGCTTTTTCCTCGTTTAGTCTCACCGTCTTTTCCAGGATCTCTAAACCCCTCTCCCCCCCATTATGTTTATTGGAGATATTCCCCCCCCGCGCGATCCTATCCTGATTCATTAGCTTATTTCCTCTGTTCATTTTTTATTTTCCTATCGGATTATATTTGAACTCGGGTGCACCTATATCTGTCTACTAACCAACCTCATTAAGCCTGAATGATTCAGGATTTAAATGCGATTATTTAGTAATTTTTAAGATTTTTTGTATCAAATGAAACATGCGTTTTCATTTTAATAGGTACAGTCGAAATTCCACAGCCAACATTGGAAGAGAGTGTGATTTAGACTGACTGTAACCGATTGAAAGTGCGATATGACGTAGTTTTTCTTATGTATAAAACAATCTCTCTCTTTGGAAAATCCTCGATTCACTGAAAGAAACATACAAAAGATTTCATTCCGGAGTGTAAAAAATATTAAGCTCAGTTTCTGTTTTTAGCGACTAGTACAATTTCTTTTTTTTTGTACCACAGTGATCCATATTCAAAAAACTTACAACTAAGTAATGGAATATTGATTGCTATAAGATGTGCAATTTTTCTTTATTGTTCGTTATTATATATACTTCGAATGAAAATAATTAATCTAAAATTTCAAACGACTATTTTAACGAATAGGTAAAAGTAAATTATTTCGATGAATACCGGTAATGGATCGATTGATCAATTCACGATGCATAAGCAAATTGCAATTAAAACATAAATTCTGTATATGAAAAGAATGTGTATAAATTTATTGATATTTTATTAACATTAAGACGATTAGCAATATTAAAATCAGCAGTAATAATATCTTTAAAATAAACATTTGAATTTAATCGAGTGGTTGCATCGTGAGACATAGAATTGAGATTTGTCGATAAAAGTTCCCAGAAGTGCTTTTCATTGAATCTTAGGCTTCTTCCGCTATTTCTCGGATAAATGTAAGCCTGTAGTCGTAACTCTAGCGAGTCGGCCAACAACTCGAGGTAATTTATATACTCGAGAGTCGGGAGGATGGATCATCAAGGGTAGAAGATTGGTCATTTGAACCAGTACTGATTTGTACTGAGCAAGTACTCAAAAAACGTAATGGTCAATCAATCCAACGACCAGTGGTTTTCTTATTTTTACTTTGAGGATAAACAAAACACATACACACATACACTATTTTTATTTTAATTTACTCAGTGAGAATTCCTTGATGAATTAATGAGATGTGTGTTTTAAAACAAGTTGGATTTTGAAATTATCTCTTATAAAAAATTCATTTGTAAAATAAAATTAATTAAATATAATTTTTAAATACAAAGGCGAGGCTTATCAATCTTTTGTTTATTTATTTTGCTTTAACCATTCATTATATTATTGTTAAAAACGTAATAATAAAGTTTATATAGTTGTATAATGCTTAAAAAATTTTTATGTAATTTTAACTTATCCTTGACGTAACAACATTAGCATTAAAAATTGATTCATTTAAAAAACTATTTCAACGCGATTCTTTTCAATAATTACATTTGAAAATTTGATAAATTATTAACTTATATCTTATTTTATTTATTTACATATAAATCTTTTGAACTTAAAACTATTGTTAACAACATCATTTTTATTCATGTACATTTTTATTATTATTAATTTTATTTTATGGATTATTAGCTGGTGTTGATTTTTTTAAAACATATTTGATCCAAACTTTGTAACTGCTTCTTAAAATATTCGTGTAGAAATTTTGATAGCCTACATGTTCGTATAATTAACTTTCTAAACAACCTTATGTAAATTTTTATATGTAATTTTTTATGTGAAGTTTTATATAAATTATCAATATAAGAAAAACGGATGAGATAGGTTGATTTTGGATTGACGTAATAGTGAAAAATACTTGATTTTTTTGTTTTCTCTCTATATATTTATTAATAAAAACAATAGGAAATACATTGATCAAATTAATTTGTTGAATAATTTTTATGTATTACATTATAAAAATATTAATGTATGAGTTTGATTAATCTAATAATTAGATTAAAACTTTTATTTTGGTTTTTATGGGCGCATAATTAAAATAAAAATTCAACATTCTCTTTATTAATAAATTTTGTTTTAATAATAGATTATTTACGTATCTGTAGTACTGCATAATTATAAATATTTTATATAGTTTTGAAACTAAATCTTTTATAATTTTACTTACGAATAAATGTGAAATAAGGAACAACGTCTCAAATACTTTATTTAAAATGGTTCAATCTTAGAGAGAGTATTTTTAGCAAAAATTTTTACAACTATTATTATTTTTATTGTTACTATTGTTGTATAGAAAGAAAAAAACAATCACATCAAGATACAATCTCATAACAAACCAAGCAATGGAACACTTTTTAAATTATGAAAAAAGGAACTAGTTATAAATATAAAAATTCGTAAAAGAATCAGTAGATTCTTATTTTCTAAAATGTCACTCATGATATTCAGGGGATTTTTTATTAACATTTTTAAAGAAAAATACATTTCTTTTTACTTGTATTATTATAAAATGAAAAGTCTTAATCTTATAACTATAGTATCAGTAGAAGATTTGTAGCTAATAAAATTTTAAAAAAAATTCATTTTTATATAAACTGATTGGAAAATTAAAAATTAGAAATTTTCCAAATACCGGCAAATTTTTAAATTAATTAAAAAATTTGTAACTATTTTTTTTCTTAATATTTAGAACTCTAGTTTTGGGGAATTAAAGCGATTAATATAATTTATTTAAACAAAATTTTAACTTTATCGGATTATTTGTTTTAGTATAATAGTATCGTTAATTAAATTATGCGAAAATTGGCAAAGTTATTTCCAGCTCAATGCATCTGACGATTTTAAAAAATATAAGTGTTGTACAATAAATCCTGTATCTAATATTACAAAAAAAGTTAAAAATTTTTTAATTAATTTAAAAATTTTCCGATTTTTGGTAAATTTCTCATTTGGTTTATATAAGAATGAATTTTCTTTAGAATTTTATTATAAATCATATATTGACACTATATTGTTAAAATTACTAATTTTCATTTTATATCAGAAAATGTAAAAAATAGATTTGTTTAAAAAAATTATCAATAAATAAAAAATCCCTGAATATCGTTAGTGGCATTTTAAAAAATAAGAATCTACTCTTTTTTTTACGAATTTTGATGTGAATCACTAACTACTTATTGCTCATGACCTAAAAAGTGTTGTATTGCTTGGTCTATAACAGTAATACGTACGATGCAATGATATGTTTGTAAATAAACGGCAACCTACAGATAACACTTGACGAGATATTGTCGTAGCTAATTTGCATAGAGGGTTGAAGAATGAACACGACATCAAGGGATAAAGTAAATTAGCGAATATGGTAATGGGAGGAAAATATTAAGAGAAAAATGAAGCTGGGAGTAGGCGAAGGACAAAGGGACGAGATGAGAACTGATGCAGAAGGTGGCGGAGAATTGGCTAGGCTGGGCCTCGGTGATCCAGGGCCTTGATCACACGCTGGGGCTTCGGGGAGGCACAAGATCCAACAAGGCGGACCGTCAACGGAACGACAGACAGAACCGGAGACCGCTCATTACGGTGCCGACGCATACGCAAGGAATGCGGCCCCCTCCTCTTCCTTCCTCCTCACCCCCCCCCCCCCCCACTCTCCCTATGGACCAATAAATGCAGCATTCAGTCGGAGCTGACGAGGACCAAGCAAGAGAGAGAGAGAGAGAGAGAGAGAGAGAGAGCACACGAAACAAAGACAACGGACTCGACGATCAACGCGGAAACAAAGGGGGGCACGGATGAATACAAAACGGTGCTCCGTCCCGAGAGTCGAGGACAACTGAGGTGAAGCCTACGGTCACCAACTGCCAATGGTCGCTGATGCCGTGATGACGGCAATCATAGCTAGTTCACATCATATCAAATTCATATCAATCATATCAAACTCGTGCTTTCGACAAATGATGCAAAGACCGAAATCGGATGAAACCGAAAATCGATTGCCCACTCATTGCTTGTTTTCTCTTCATTGATACGTACAGTTATCTTTTTCTTTGCAGAATTCCTTTTCCACTTCAACCTCCATTTTCATCATTTGTATAGTGAGAGATTACTTTCAGAATATAGTTGTATCAAGATATTAAAGGACAAATTTTATTTCATATCGTAGAAAACGTCATGGATCACCATATCAATAAAAAATAATAAAACACCTAGTGCTGTATTGATTGTATGGCATTTATACATGTATACATTTATTGAATTATTTAATTCAAATATAAAAATGGAAAAGACAAAAATTAAGTCACAATTATATTGGTCTACATTATAAGTAAAATTTTGATCAATTTATCTTTCGATTAATAAACAATTTTAGAAAATTGAAAATAAACGAATGTAAAAATTAATAATTACTGCAACGTAAAGAAATAAAATATTCCCTATCCATCTTTTTCTAAACTTTAGTTATTTATTACGATAAAGTGCGGATAATATATAATTCCAAGATGCAAACCGTAAAAAATTTGCTGATAAGATCCGAAGAGGTGTGGTCAATAATGTGCTAATATTCTCGCTGCACCCGCATCTTGAAAACCAGTAATAAAAAAGTCATTATACTTGCCGAAGGGCAAGTTAAATGTGCTTCAAAATATTCCTATATTCGCAGAATTGTAATTCGTTATACGACGGCTCTCGCTACTCTCAAGATACCTTTAGAATTTTTCTTTAGCAAGTATGGCTATGTTAAAATATGTGTGACACAGAGAAAAGTACAAGTTCTCAATGTGTATGTACATGAAAAGCTCCATCTATTTAGAAAACATTTAAATATTTAAACACATATTTTTAAGTTAATATTGTTTCGACGTAATGTTTGAAACTTGAGTTTTAACGATGAATTACTTTTAATAATTAACTGTCTTAACTGTTTTTTAACCTTATTAACTCAATTTAAACGATTAAGCCTCACCTTCTTGAATTTGTGTTTCGCTAAAATTCTTTAAGTATTGATAAAAACAATACAAAGAAAGACGAATATCGGTCCTCAATTTTTATCAGCATATATTCCAGTATTTATATTTGCAGAACTAAGTCGGTCAAGTACACCGATGGCCCTATTCCGATACTGACAGATGAATATACATACGATAAATTTAATCACTTTCAAAGATTATTTTTTTTACATAGTTTTTTTAAATACGCATTAAAATCTTATTGAAATTTACAATTGAAATTATATTGGTTGGTATTACTTGACATTTGACTTTAAGAAATTATCAATTATGAGTATGAACATTTAAACAATCATTTACTATTATTAAAATTGGAAGAAAATGTTTTTTTGTATTTTTTCACTGATTATGAACTCATAAAATGTATTTTTCAATTTAGAAAAGAATGATTGGTTGGATGTTGGATTAGCAGCTTACTCTTATTGTTATATTAACCATATCAAAAAATTGAATCTTTTAAAAATTTCATTTAAGTTAAAATTGTCAGAATAAAAATGTAATAGCTGTCAGAGCATTAGAAGTATAAAATATGATTATTAATATTAAATTTAATAATAAAGTTATTTTGAATCATTAAAGCATTAATGTTGTTAATAAAATTTAAATTATCGTTAAAATTTAAGAATGCAATCAAGATGAAGTTTTAATTTGACAAAAACTGCCGCGATATGCCTAGATAATTCGACCTGAAAATGTTAGTGTAGAACTGCAATTCATCTTTGCATGTAATGTCTAAATGTCTAATCGCAAATCGTTAATTACATGTGCATACCTACGAACTTTAATCGATGCGTTTAATAATTATTGACCGGGACCACAGAGCAATTTACCAATTTCCAAGTTCGACCAATTTTTGTGTTTTTACGCACTCTTCTCACTTTCTCTTTACGCAGCAATTACCTGTGTGTGCATCTTTTATCAGATTTTATTGATCTTATCGTAATTCGAAAATACCGCAAGTGTATGCGTGTACAAGAAGTTCGAATATATAAATTCTTAGTTCAGCCTATACTCCCAGAATTTTTATTAAATTAAATGAACTACTTAGCAATATTGATATTTTTAATCATTATTTCAATATAACTGTTTTTTTAAATGAAAAACTTGTGAGATTTATTTGAAGCTAATCATAACCCAATATAAGATCTGTTTAATTGAAACCACCAGTCATTTATAATATTGTGGATTAATTTCAAATTAAAAACCATGCTTGTATCCCTAGCAAATATATGAGAAGGAAAGTTTAAAAAGAAATTAGAACTATTTTTTATCTTGAAGCAAATATATAAATAAATACAAATACAAAGAGATGCTTTTATGAATAGTTAAGTAATTTTTTAATCAACTCACGATAATGTATGTACTTAAGGTATCAAATAGAGAAAATGTAAAAGTGAGGTAATTATTTTCCGAGGAACTGTGCGTTCGGTAAAAGTAAAAGGTATTTAAATTCGAGCGTGAAAAGAAATTAAATTGAAGTAGATATTCGGGTTGAAGATACGGCCGATCAACAATACAAGCACTATCAACGTAAAGGTGATCAACGCCGTTGATCAACAGCAACTCATTTGAATTTCGCACTTGGCGTTATCTCCGCCGTCCTCGACTTCAAGTGGCCGCGGCAACTCATTGCCAAACGGTGGAAAGGGAGAGAGAGGGGGAAGAAAAAGAGAAGAAGGAGCACTCGGGAGATAAACGGGGGCGAGCTGCTGGCTCCGGAGATAAAAAGATATGACGGCGGGGAAGGGCTCACCGAAGGGCCCACCGAAGGGCCCACCGAGCGGCTGCAAGAGGGGAAGGGGCGGTAGCTGATAACGTCACGCGCGTTATTAATTACCGCGCGAGGTTCGGCTGTTTGTAATTAGCGTCCGATCATTTATAGTTAATTGCGGTAACGCGCGCGACTCTTATGCACTTACTCCCCAGACCCGTTGCCCCCATTAATTACGTCACCCACCCTTCCCCTTTGTTCTCCTATCCCCTGTCCCCTCGTCCATCCTCATTTTGTGCATTTTTACTTTTTAATATTTTACATTTTTTGCACAAAGATTTTTTAAGCTGCTACGCTTGTGTTTTATCCGAACTTTTTTTACTGCGGTAATAGAGTATTTAAAGCAAGGAAGAGTCTTTCCTGTAATTAAATTGCTTTACATTCGATCAAGTATTTTTTATTCCTAAGAACCGGGCAATAAATTATTTTGGCATCGACTTATTATACGCGTAATTGTTCGCTCGTACGGACATTTTTGCTTTTAGATTCGATTTAGATATGTTATTGCATCTCATTCATCTCTATTAATTATTGCAATTTTCAATATGAAATTTAAGAGGCTTTATTAAATTTGAGTATTTTAAATTGTATACGCGTTAGGAGTACATTAATTTTCATATAATTCAGTAATTAATTATAATTAAAATATTAATAGCCCTGAAATAAATTCCTTTTAAATCTTAGACTCTCTAATTGAAGATGTGAAAAATCCAATAAAAAAATTATTGAATAGAAACTCCTCGATAAATTTTAAAATATCGAAAATCAAATTAACTCTTTCTCGTGGAATAAATTTCTTTCATTGTTTAACATAAAAGTATTGGAAATAAATGAAATGCAAAGCATTAAAAAAAATTTTTATTTACCTAAGCATAGTATTGGAAAAACGTAGAAAAAAATGATAAAAAATTCTTGAGATTAAGAAGATAGCATCAAAACACTTTTCTGCCTTTTATTAGGGATTCCAAATATACAAAAGCTTTAAAAAAGGTATGAAGAAACATTGCTTGAAGTTCTTAATATTTATAAATGATACTGTGTTTGGAAATAGAAAAGGCAAATCTCTCATTATTCGTACGTATTAATGAGCAACAATTATTTAATCAGTCGCAATTTATGGTGGAGATATTGAGATATGCGGTGCACAGGTTTATTAGGTTTATTTACAGGAAAAGACCGACAAATTCAAAACGCAAACGGGATTTTTTGAAAAAAGAAAAATCGGAAGCGGAGGGCACCCGCGACGTTGTTAACGTTTTTTTGACTTGCGATCTTCGTTCCTTGATTTACATCGCGATCCCGCTCCTCTTCACCAAAACCACTTCACTCATACTTTGAACAATGGAATTGCGTCTTCGCATCTATCTGTCCCTATCAATCACTTTGCCTCACTTCCAGTCGGGATGGTATCCCTTCCTCCAACCTTTCATAGACTCTCTCTCTCTCGCTCTCTCTCTCTCTCTCTCTCTCTCTCTCTCTCTCTCTCTCTCTCTTTTTATTTGCTCAGTGTACCTCCGTTGTGCATGTATACAATTTGAAAACTCACGCGCGACTTTATTTTGACACGTTTTCTCGGCTCTATTCTCTCCTCCTTTGCACGTATCCCACTTTTTCAACATCCATTCAAATCTTTATGTAATGAGCAACTTTCAGAGTTATAAGCTTTTTCGACTACATTTATTTTTATGCATTAACAAATGTACTTATCAAAAAATACGTACATGGTTTTTCCTCAGAGTAATGGGTTTTTATTTTTTTTTAATAAAGTTAAAATACATAATCTTCTAATTGAGGATGAGTTCGTTAATTGTGACTACGTATTTTATCTGAACCGAAGCAAGAAACGAATTTTCTCTTTTAGTTCTTCTTGTCCTTCACGCGGACTAAAATTATTTCATACGTTTTTGCCTATTCCCAAAATTTTGTTTTCTTTTATTTTCTAACTAATATTTCGGCTTTTAACACAATATTAATTTCTAACTATTCTACATTTGAGTTCAAGTTTCCAAGTGTACACAACTCTTCTATTCAATCAAATATTACCTGAATTGACAAGATATTTAAAAATCAAATTCAACATTCTAATACTCTAATACGATAAAATAATAATAACAATAAATGCTCGATTTTCTTTAAAAGCATATAAATTCATAATTGTTTATCCAAATCTTGTGTAGTTTTTCTGAAATCAGTATAATCATCTTCAAACACATTCATTTTCGTCATTTTATTACACTTTGCTACTAATATTAACATGTGGAACAAGTTAGTAAGCACAAAAATAAAATTTTAAAACCATTAATAAGTTTTCACCAATGCCTTCCTTGAAAATATGCATTTTCTCAAAAATACGTTAAAAGAATGAGCGAACTCAATTCATGTTGTAAAAAAATTGGATTTTTATCGACACTTGAAATTCTGAAATTATAAACTTACGTCATTGTAGTTATCTATTCACTAAAACAATTATTTATTTGGTTCTGATGGAAAAACTGAACTTCGGTTATTGATATAATATTAACCCACAATTCTAACATTTATTATTTATCATTAGATCTCGTGTGTTATTCAACAACATGATAATTCAATTCAATTCATGGACTTTAAAATGTAATAGTTAAAGAATGTTTAAAATTATAAAAAAACATATTTGTAAAATGTTTTTCAATAATTTTTAATAATTAAAATAACTTACAGAAAAAAAAATTATTGAAATATTAATAGTATAACTGATAAAATTTAATGAAAATAATGTTTATTTAAATAATTGATTGAATAATATGTTTTATTATTTAATAAATTTTCTTTTCAAATTAATACCAATTCAAATATTAATTTCAGGCATATACAATAGTCAAAATATTTAAAGTACTCAAGTTTCAATTTTAATCTGTAATAAGTTGTTAAAGTTATTTTCTTTGATATAAGGGCTTGTTACACAATTTATATAAAATTCTTAAAATTTATTGCTAATAATTTAATTTAATATGAAATCTTGTTATAATATTTTCTAATTAATTTGAGCTAATCTCGATATAAGCTCCATTAAATAAAATCTCGCGCTAATGTAAGCTAAATTAAAATTGAAAATAAGTGCCGAGTAAATTGAAATTTGAGTATCACAGATAATAATAATACTCCGAGAATGAACGTTTATGAATGAAAATGTTTAAAAGTTCGTCTATAATTTTGATTCATATCAATAAATTAGTCAATTGATTGACTATTAAAATACATATATTAGGTATTGGTTAATAAGAAACATCATTAAAAATATTATGTTTAGTGAAGATGGAAGTGAATTACTTTAGTATATTTTTTAACTTAATTATATTTAATATAAATAAGCCTATTGTCTTTAATATGATTTAATCGCGATTAATAATAGCTATAATAATGGATAGTTAAAATTAATTTATGTAAGTGGAAAATATAAGATTTTTTTATTACATTTCGTAATTGATACCGTATTAAAATATCTTGTAACTTTTTCACAGAATAATTTAAATTTCAATTCTTATTTAATTTGTTAATTATTCATAATAGTTTTTGAAACTCTACAATTAAAACTCTAAAATTATTTTAAATGATTTTAAAAATAACAAATATTTTCATGGAGAAAGTTTTTCTAAAAAAAATCAAAATAGCAAAAAGTACAAGTTTCTCAGCAAAACATTGAAGTAAATAAGTGCTTGTACTAGACTGACAAGAGTAAAAATTAAAAATGTCATTAAACTAGGGGATGCAAGGTATTTATGATAAAAAAAGTTTTCCATTACTGCCGCGCTAGTGCATCAAATTACTTAAGATTTATAATTAATGGTAATAAAACACTAGAAAATAACGAATGTCTTACCGATCGGTCCAACATAGAGCCTCTTCGCGATACCTGAAACAATAAAAGATTGAATTGTAATAAGCGCAGTCGTGAAAATTAATGCAATAACACATGTATAATTGATAAATTGGAATAATTAAGCGATGATAAAAAGCAAGTAGCACTGATATGCTTATTATGATGAGCTTAAATTTTCTTTAGCGAGACCGTCGGCCGAGAGTCGAAGTTCGCAGTTTGAACTCCAACTCCGGATTCCCCCCGTTTCTCGAAGTATCAAAAGCTCGTCCGAAACTCATGTCGCAACTTACAGGAAAAAGCTTTTATACGCAGGCTCCAACTGAGAATTAGATGGCCCTCGTAAATTGCGCGCGTAAGCCTAATCTTGTGGCTGGATGAGTGACTAAAGTAAAAGAGCGAGAAGCTCAAGTTTTATTCTTTGGAGTGTGACAGACCTCGTAAACTCCCTCTTCCCTCTGTGAATTACCTTATAGGACGATACAATGACCTGCAATTCTTTCTCTTTCACTTTTACAACGAAAACTATAAGAACTACAACAACAACAAAGTCCTTGTATTAAATAATTTAGAAATTCGTTGCAAATTCACCATCACCGTTATAACGAATTCATTCGAATTATATTCTCATAAGGTAAATGCATTGATTTGTCCATTTGCACTTTGTTTTTACGAGTATCATAAAAGGCGAATTTATATTAAAAAAAAAAAGGAAAAAATAAATTAACTTTTTACAAAGACGAATTTTTTATCTCTAGTGAAAATTAATAACAGTCTTAACATTAACATTACATAAAAACTATAAATACACATTTATTTATATAAACTATTGTAATTATGACATTGATTTTTAATTAAAAATTTTGGTCAGCTATCACGAACGCACAATATTCATTAAAAGCGATAGATTAATTTACGGAAACAAATTAACAATGCATTTTAGCGTATAAAAATAATTATTTTTACGTATTTCAATAAATTTTATGAATCACATTTTCAAAGTCAATGCATTCTTGTTAATTAAAATATATTTATTGCATTGATATGTATATCTCTATGAATATTTAAAATCATAAACATTTTTTTTCATAATTTTGTATGAAATGTCGTCAAAAAATTATAAATGATGAAAAATCAAATCGAGTACAGTGTACATGAGAAGATGGAATGGTAAATAAAGTTCGGCTAAATTGTTTCCCATAAAGTGAGCATTGAATCATGAAGAATGAGTCAAAGCGAGCGTCACAAGTGAGCGTCACAAGCAAGTGGCACAATCGAAATGTCATCAACCGTGACTTATGATCTTGACTCGAAACGTCCTTTCAAATTCGCATACGCCGGCGTGTAAACCAGCTCCAAAGTGAAAAAAGCTCGCATCGAATCGAATATATGCGTTCCCCATCTTTCGTCTCTTTTCAACCTTTTCGTTTTTTCAAAGTACGTGAGTGAGATAGTTCATAAGTTTTAGGACAATTCAGTGGAAGCACAGAGAACGAGAAAAGGAGGCATGAAAAGAACGTGTGTCCTCGTACGTACCGAGAGACGAAGAGAGAGAGAGAGAGAGGGAGAGAGAGAGAGAGAGTGAGAGTGAGAGAGAAAGGGGGGGGGGAGAAAGAGCAAAGACGCTTTCACCCGTCGACAAGGACATGATTTAAAGCCAAATATTACGCCAGTCTCGGAGCATTCCATGGTGGCTTTTCGCGGCTGCTTCTCTCGCACCCTCAATTTCCTATCCTGCTTCTATATAAGCGTCTCTCTCCCTCTAGCTCGTGCTTTTTGCCTTCGGATAATATCTTAAATACGTTGAGTATTCAGCTATAAAAATATCTCGTTGAATACCTTTGAGTTTACTATTCGGAAATGTTCTTTAAATTAAAGATACGACCGAGCAATTTAAATTTTTCATTTCGCTTTTATTTACAAGTAATTTAAACTTGTTTTATCCAACAAAGTAGATGCACTCTTTTGGCAGAGTTCATTGCTCCAAGTGGTAGCTGAAAATCCATGAAAACCCAAGATTCGAGATTTTTTTTATTAATAACGTTATAAGCTTCTAAATATCATGGAATATATTTGAATCGACTCATGAGTAGTTCGGAACACGAATAAAATTACAAGTACAAAACTAAGTACACGGAAGCAATGAATTTTTTTGAGCACTCGTAATGCCGATTTAACTTTCAGAGATCCGATCATGAATTTAAGGATTCTCCTGATTTTTATTTCACCAAGGAATCACAACATCTAAATTCAGTGTATGGACGTGAAGATGGTCCCCGAGAGCGCGAGGCTACGACTCCTTTGATTAAATCAGTGAAAGGCATTAGTGATCCGCGTGGTGGGGCGGGTGGTGCCTTTCCAGAAGTTTCACCGCACCACCCTCGAGCTCTCGGGGGTGCGATATCCGCACTTTAATAATTGTCCATTCCCAAGAATAAGATGGGCTTCTCACTCGGTCCACCTCCTCTCTCTCCCTCTCGCGCAAGCCGCGCGGCTGCAATAAACCCGGCAATAAACTCCTCCATTCTCCGACCTTCCGCATCCACCTCTCACCAACTCAATCCATCTTTCTTTTTCCCTCACCGACATCTGCTGCAATGCGACAAAGCGGAAAAGAGGCGCACGCGACGAGGCGGAAGGCGATGGCTTTATCGCGGACCTCGGACCTCGCCAACACTTCGAGTAGTAGTTGCGGTCGAGGATTGACCAGCCCTCGGTTTTCCGGAGGATCGGAAAGAGGTTAGGGAGGGACTGGGAGAGGGAGACGTGGAGGACCTAGACGGCCCAATTACTAGCGCATTAAATCAATGTATCACGAGCCGTTATGGCTATAAACCCTCGCTGAACATATCTCCACGCACGGATGCCGGGATGCCGGGATGCCGAGGAAATTATATCTCGCGTTCGTCGAGGGTGGACTCAAACCTTCGGAGGAGTTGGAGATCGGTTCGGTGACGTTCCATGACAATCTTACAATTTTTAAAATTTATGAGCCCACGAACACTGACGAGAAATTCAATTAAATAACGCCCATTCGGACATCTATTCACGGATCCTCACAATACTAGAAAGCGATTCTGCTTCTTGCATCTTTACTTCTTATACAGTACAGATTCGATAAAATAACGTTACTAATAGATGGTAATTTAGTACAAATTTTCCTTTAAAAAATTTACATTTAAACAAGTGGATATGATATTAATATCACTATCAGTGACTTATATTTTATGAGTTTTTACAGTAAGAGAATTTATTATTGGGCATTAAAATTAATATCTGCGTTAATTCTTACAGAAAGATGAAAAACTTTCATAACTCATAATGATGATTTTTAAAAATTTTTAAATTAGAGTTATCTCTATATACACTTTCAGTTATTTTAATTTTTTTTACTAGAAAGTTTATCGTAAAGTAATCAAAATTCAATATTATTGTTTCGAATACTATTGAAGTGGGTGACAAAAATCATCGTATAAATATGGATTGATATAATAAATATTTATCAACAATATGCAATATATAATGTAATACAATGTAATATGCATTTAATATACAAGGCATTGAAACATCTTTAAAAAAAAGTTTAAAATATTTTTAACTTTTTATTTTTTCAAATGTTAATATTTTATCTTGCCTCGACTAAATATAGGTTTTTAAAAATATTATTTCCCATAAAGAATTAATTTTAATATTTGAATTTTTAAAATTAAAAGCAATGTGTTAAATTTAATTTAAGACCGAGTAGTATTCATTTCAATCAATCCATGTGTGAATTTCATGGAATGTAGAAAACAAATTTTTCATAATTCTACAATTTTCTGTATTTATAAAGAATTTTTTTTTAATTTTATTTAAAATGTATTATTTATAGTTGAGCAGGCACCTTCCATCAATTCAAAGCAAAATATCTTTTTATGAATTATTTATGCCTAAATAATATTATAATTAAGTGTCCATTGAAATGGAAGTGCAGATCAGTGGCAACAACACAACGGCCCAAAAATACAAAAATAAAAAGTTTTGTAAACCGCGGAATAAACGGAAAAGAGCGAAGAAGAAGAAGAAGAAGAAGAAGAAGAAGAAGAGCACTAATATCGTGCGATAACACAAAGAGAAGCGCGATCCCTTCGCAATTCGCGATTTGAAATTCGCAATCGGCGAGCCGCAGCCCGTGCTATTAGATATCGGAGCCAATATTATTCGCGCATATTTTTCCGCCGTCGCACTCGGATCATTGACCATTTGCCGCCTCCACCCTCAAGCGTCTACCCCCCTCGTCACCGATGCGCGAGTACGTGCTTTACAAGTGCTCATAATACGTGGCGGGGCCTTTGCACCACACATGGCGCGATCACGTCCTCTCCGAACCCTCCGAAACCCCGAAACCCCCATCCCCCGAACCCCCGCTGCCCAAGCAGTGTAAAGTTTAACATTGAGTTTAACGCCGGGTGCGCGAAATGTCCGCCTCCCTTTCCCCCAGGGGGTGAGAACCAGGGTGCATGGATGTTGGCGCACGCCTCGCGTCTCTTACGTCAATCTCTCCCAAGTAGTGGAGCATCTTTCTTTTCCTCCCCATATCCATCCCTATCCCGAGTCATTCCAAGAGGACCATCATTCCATTTCGTACCTCTAAAATCTATCGTGTATTGGAGCAGCCGGAATGGTAAATCTTTTTTGAGGCAATGTCGCGTAAATGGCAGCCTCTCGAGCCCTACAAGCACATGTAATTAATTTTTTTTTTTTTCAATTATATCCAACTATTGTAAAGGTATTGCATCAACTTTTATGCCCAACATCAAAGGACATTTTTTAAATAAAAATAATAATTTATCTAATTTTGATCGGCTATATTAGCATTATTCTTATCGTTATGTAGATAAAAAAAGTAGACTACATAATTGGGAAGAGAGATCGATAATCATTCAGCGTAACCATTTATTATTATCATACACAGTTTACTATTTTTTATACCATACGTCTGCTGCCAAACGAAAAAAACTAATTTATGCTGTAAATTTGGGTTCAATTTTTTTAAATAAAGTAGACCCGAGTCGGGTAATAAACTATTCCCTCCTACAAACACGCACACGCATATACACGTGGATCATTAATAAGAGTTGCGAAAAGCAAGGCAATATCAAGTTCGTAAATCTGCATTGAGAAAAAGGTTATGTACGGACATCGTTCCTATCCTTGATCGACTTTTTCTCGATGTAACTCGTAAACCATACCAAACTATCGGGGAGATCATCGTAGATCACATTAAGCTTTTTCTGACATCGATGTATAGATCCGAATGCATCGACTCGATATTCAATCTCCCAACAACTGATTAATACGATTCAGTTCATTAGTTCGAGGCTAACAAATGATGATAAGTCATTCATGTAAATTAACTGTTGTATCGAATATTTTTCGATTCTCGCATGGCTCATCTTATTTTTTTCTCCCTGTAAATATTGCAAATAATATTGCAGTTTTTTTGTATTGTTTCTTTCTATTATCTGGATCTTTTTCTATTAATTAACTCTGTAAATTATTTGTGTAAATATTCGTAAAAAAACTAAAATTTACTTCTTGAATAGACGACCTTCATAATAAAATTACGTATAGATATTATACATTTAATTAGGGAGATTTATATTCCGAATTTAATATACTTTTTTTAAAAGAACATTCAAATATTTACACATCTACATACACATATACATAGACAGCTACTGATCTTAACAGGTGATAATATTTTTTTACAAAAATATGTATAAAATGCAAAAATTAATATATAAACGCTGATGAATTATCGAAAAATTATTTTTAGCCTAGGTAAATGTTTAGGTAAAAGAGTTTTTGTTGAAAAGTGTATTGCTAGTACTCTTAAAACTTTTTTAGATAAATAATTTATTTGAATTATTTCATGGGTACAAATCAAATGCTTTATTCTAAGTGTATTTGTATTTTTTTTATTATTATATTGTATTCAATTATTGTATTATACATTTAATTTTTGAACAATAATAAATTAAATGTATTCGTATATTATACTTGTATACATGATAACATATATTTAAAGATATATTTCATTGTAAAATTAAAATACTTTTATAAAATATTTACACTTAAATATGCACATTAAAAATGTTTCTCTCGCTTATTTATTTTAACAATTCATCGTATACTATTATTGATATAATACAAAATAAATAAATGCTGATTTTGATGCAGTTATGAATACATGTCTTAAAAATATAAATTGATACATCTATATCTAAATTTTGTTAAGTATTTATTTTAATTTTTTTTTTTTAATTGTACATCAAGATATCCTACACGCAATCATCATCTTATCAATAATAAAATAAATTTAATCATTAAATTGAGAAAGTATATGAGTGATGTATGAAGATTATAAAAAATTGTTCAAAAAATTTAATAATGGAGTAATTGTAACCATAACTAAAATAATCTAAAAATTCATAGAAAATAAAATAATTACAAACAAAATTTGATCTAAAATTCTTGAACATTCGCGGAAATTCCTGACAGAATCATAAAAATTAAATGTAAGATCCAGTTTTTTTTTTTATTTTAAAACAGGTTATGAAAAAGTATTATGCCATTCATGAATCCTAAAGTATTTCCTAGAATTCTTTGTTGAATTGTGATTTAAACAACCTTTTCCTATATATTTTACAAATTTTATGGATATGCTAAAATCTAATGTCTCATATGGTATCTTCAATTTTTGGAAATTAGTAAAACAAGTAAACTATAGAATAATGAACCGATAAAAAAACCTGATAAAAATTTGAACAATGTTTTTTGTTTTAAAGTAAATTAATAAAATTCAGAATAATCTCGATAAATTCTTGACATATTTTAGATTTTTTAAGTAGTAGTTACATATTACAATTTTCTTAGAATGCAAAAAAGGGAATTAACTTTTAATTCTTACTTTAGTAAAGCTGTAGGTAATGGTGGCGGTAACTATCAACATTATAAAATCATCACATCATAGTCCGAAGAAAGTTGAAGAAAAACATAAATCTTAAAAATTCATAGAAATAAAGGAAAATAGAAAATGGAAAATGTAAACGTAATGTGAAAAAATAATCGTGCAGAAAACCGAGATGTTAGTAAATAAAGCTCCATTGAGAAAAATTACCTCCATTCATTCGAGCTTATTTTGTGGAGATGTGATCAATTCTCGAGGTAACTGCACGTGCACTTCTTCGACAGAATCTCGATTCTGTGTCATTTCTCTTCCTCCGAGCATTTTTTAAGGGAAATTGAAATGCAAATAAAATGAGGGTGAAATATTGAAAAAAGGGGGAGGGTTTTTCCGCCACTTTACATGCATTTCGAATCCTTTAGAGCTCAAAAGATTCACAATCGGAACTTTCCCGAGGTCTCGAGCTCCTTCGGTTCGCGACCACTCGTACGTCTCCCCCCTTTATCAAGCATAACAACCAAAAATAAATTAGCAAATTATTCTCTTTTTCTCCATTAGAACTTATTTCATGCCAACACAGTTAAAATAAACTTTTTGCTGCGAGAAACTCAGTTGGCTCAGTTTCATAAGCAGACGTGGCTTTCACGCAACTCACTCTACTTACCTTTTGTTACATTATAATTCTTGGATGTTGCATCATACTGTTAACTTTAAATTTATTAATCTCTTTGGTAAGATTTTATGAATCCTCTGCAAAAAAATAAATTATTGAACAAATTGTTAAAAGTAGATGCCAACAAGATATTTTTTAAATGCAATAATCTTTGTCATATGCGGTTATCGATCCGTAAATCTATGCATTTACTTTATAACGATTCACTGGTGCATATTTAATTATGAAAAAAATAGCCTCGTTGGTCAATCGATGTTTGGAAATTTGATTTCGCGGCAACCAATATTCAATACTCAACATTCACATTGTTCTTTTTCTATTCTTACCGACTACTTAACAGATTAAAATTGTTATTATAAATAAAATACCAATAATACAGTTTATAGATGACAGTCGATAATGTTTAATAAAATTGTGAAATTTTGGAATGCTTTTTTAGAAATAAGTAGGTTAAATATGGGTCTGTAGGCACATTCTCGAAACGCTAATCGAGTGCAATATAGAACTTCGAATGTTCGTCGTTTGCTAATATACGTGGACGGGGGGTTTTATCATCCCCCACGAGGTGCTCAGGGATAAATCTCACTCTGGCCCTGCGTCACCTGCGTGGCGTGAAAACGTCAATTCCGCAATCGAAGCTCAAATGCGCAAAAGGAAAAAAAGTCGGGCGGCGAGGGTTTATCGGGTTGCGTGCAGCAAAACTCCTGAAAGCGAAAGAGACTTTTCTAGTTTATCCCCGCAAAGTGAAAAAAGGGAAAAAGTAGGAAAAAAGTGCAAAATGAGAACAAAAACACGACGGGGGAGGGGAAGGGGGAGGGGAGGGGGGGAGGCAACAAATGCAGGAGCGCGAGCATCTGTAAATCGCGTGTCGTCTGGTAGTCGAGCCTTGCGCTCACGCGTGTTGTGCGTTGTGCGTTGTGCGTTGTGTGTTGGTGCCGGTGCTGGTGCCGGTGCCGGTGCCGGTGTCGGTGCCGGTGTTGTCCACAAATGGAAGTGAATTCAAGGAACAGATATAGCTGACATACCGAGCGTTCCAATTATTAAATAAAAAGGGAGACATGCTGCGGAGAGCGGAGAAGGCCGATAAGGAAAAGGACGCGGATGGCTAGGGTTACGGGCGGAGGGGTGAGGGGTGAGGGAGCGGTCCTTCTTGTATGCTCGATGGTAACTCGCCAGCCCCCCACCCCACCCCTCATCTGCAGTCAAAGAAAATGGAGTGGGAGGAACAAGTGCCGATTCACTCCGTCATTCTTTATCCCTTTTATTCCCTTGATCCTCTCTTCTTTTACCTCTGTCTTATTCTCTTTCTCGTTGGAGAACGTTGATTCGCGATGACAGGAATTCCTGTCCAGCAGCAGCAACAGTAGCCAGTTGAGTCCAGCCGAGCAATGCTCTCTCTCTCTCTCTCTCTCTCTCTCTCTTTCTCTCTCTCACACACACACACACACACACAAACTCTCTCTCTCTCTCTCTAGGACTTCGATTTGCCGCGATTAATTACTTCCTTTTATTTTGCCGATGAAAAACGAGTCCACGCTTGTACAATGATATCCATGTAAGTGAGGGAGACGGAGTGAGAGCGAGAAAGGAGGGGGAGGGGGAAAGAAAGAACCCTTCAAATCGACTCCCTGTCCTGCTCTCGCACGCTTCCTCTTTTTCTTGTATGCTCTCTACTTGTCAGAAGAGAATAAGAGAGATAAAGAGAAAAAGTGAGAGAGAGAGAGAGAGAGGGGGGGGAGAGAGAGAGAGAACAGGTATGTGTAAAAAGAAATCGACTTCGTGTATGCGATCTGGCAAGGCGCTGAACGCTGAGAAAAAAAGGAGTATATATCGGTAAGGAGTTATACGTATCCGTGCGTGCATGTACATGAACGTATGCCTTACGTAAAATGCACATCTGTGTATGTATGCATGTGCATCTGCGAATTTTTAATTGTTGATACGTGGGTGGACGTATCGACTTGGACGTAGTAATGAGTCCGATTTGTGTACAAGTTTATATGTACTACTTATTTACATGTATATCTCTGATTATTGTCCACAGTTTACTAAAAAGTATCTGAACAAATATGCATTGAATTTTACTTTACTTCTATACTAAAATAATCAGAAAAATTTAGTTGTACCATTTCAAATTTATTCTCAAATGTTACTGTAAAACTTTAATATGAAATGTATTGACTGTAAAATACAAATTTTGTTGGAAAAGCACTTTATAATTATTAAAAATATTGGTTAAAAAATTTTTCTCTTAAAATAAATAAGAAAAAAACGCAATTGTAAAACAATTTTACATTATTTTATTAAAAGAAATATTTATTTTTGAATTTAATGAGTAACAAGTTAATTAGACCAAATAATGTAAAAGAATGTGTGATCAAGTAATGTAAATCATGTAATCATCAAAAACAAAAATCATCATACACTTACAATAATGTATAATATTTTTCTCAATAGGATAAGAAACCATACTTTTATTGTACTATATATCAAGTGGATTTTTCGTTGATTAAACTTTCATCCATATATATTGTATGCATTTATTTTTTATTTATGTTTATCAATTCATTAATATTAATTACTGTAAATCTTGTAATAGCTACTATTAAAACTAATATATATAATTAATATCTTTTTATCTTTCCGTTGATTGGTTATAACATACATATACTTTATAAAAATTTGACTTAATCATTCAATTATATATTAATATAACAATACATTTACAATAGAATGTGCACTATTAATAAATAAAAATTCATGTAAATCTAGATTTTTAATTACATTATTGTATTTCAATGTTTTAAATTATTTATAACCTGAAAAGTGACATCATCGCTCATACTTTTAATCATTATGTTATGATCATTATATCATGATTAAAATATTTATAAAACAATACCAAAAATGTTTTAATCGGTAATAATTTCCTGATGAAAAATTTGACACTCGATAGACTGGTTGAAATAGGAAATATAATTCCAATCAAACACCTGTTCACCCAAACGTCCACGCTTATAATGCAATGCAAGTTTTTCGCAAAAGCGAACTGAACAAAAGGCAAAGATAGTTGGAGAAGGAAGGTAGGCATAACAATTATGTCTGAGATAAAAAATTTTAGAGGCGGAGGATTTGTGTGGCATGGAAATGGTTTCGCGAGACGAAGTAATACGACGCGTACTAACGAGTAGGACTCGTGGGCCCAACTGTAAATTTACAACTCAGGCAATTGCATAAATCCCTCGGTTTCAACGCATCGGCGTCGTCCGGGTCTCCAGTTGGGGTGCGAGTGCGAGTTGGAGTCCGGGTGCACAGGAGCCAAGCGCAGGTACACGTGCACCAGTTGAAAGCTTACGCGAACAAAATGAAGCAGGTAAGTCGCAGAAGTAAGCGGGACGGATAAGTGGAAAGTTTATTACAAGTGACGGGTGGAATTTAATATTAAAGCTTGTAATATATGGTCGGGCCGAATCGACCCGATAGAATCGATCAGAAGTTAACAGCTTTAGACTTTACGCTTTGACGCGAAGGCACAACAGGCGCCTTTGCATTTCCCTCTTTCTCCCTACCCTTCTATCCCATTCTCTCTCTCTCTTTCATCTTTCATTCGGTACCTCACGCTCCCGCTCCTTCCTTACACTTATACAAACTTATTTACCTTCCTTCATCGGCTGATACTCACTTTTTGATTTTTGTTTCCATTGTCACATACACATTTATCCGCATTCTCTTTCAACACGTGTTCCATTTACAAACACTACGACACGTTAAAACCGATCTTCTGTCATCAGCCAACCTCCTTAAAACCCTCAATTTTTCCAACAATTCCCATAGTCCATTCGTAAAAAAATATCTTAAAGAATAAACACGATTCTACTCATTTAATTGAGAACTGCATTATCCGAGGATACTATTTTGCTTATTTACGTATCCAATTCTTAATATTATAAAACAATATATTTTACTATCATTTTTTTAACCACATGGTTCAAAATATTGTTAAATTATCTATTTTTCTTTCATTCAGGGTAAAAATTTTGATTTTTTAATCATAAACATTTTTAAGCATTTAGTTTTTTATTGAGATGAATTCACGTTATATATATGCATATATTACAAAAACATTTTTTAACTTAACAATATACATATAAAAAAAAATTGTTTACTTTTTTAACAAGTCCGAAAAAATATCAAATTTTTTTTTTAATAATTGAAATAACTTCTTTATACGTATTAACAATTTTTATTCAAATAAATTAGCTAAATTTGATTTTAATCTTTTATTAAATAAATTAAAACAAAAGATTATTTTTTATCTTCGAATACAACTTTTTACTTTTATTCAAATTAAAACATAACTATTTCAATTGATGTGTTATATCCAATTTTTATTTATGTCTAAAATCAAATCTTCAATTTAAATATTGAAAATGTTTAACTCAATAATAACCTACCGAAATGATTCATATAGTACGTACAAATCATCTACTTTATATACATAAAACCAACTTTTTATTATACAATAACAAACAATAAATTCTTACTTTTACTCACGGTGATCCTATTTTTTAAGTTAACGAATACTTCACAACATAAATATAAAACCAAGTAATTATTAGTTGTCAAATCAAAAATAAACGTTTTGATTTATACTGGAAGCCCTTAATCAAATATAACTATTTGTCATCGAGTACGGTCATAATTTAAATTCAATTAACAAAACAAAGTATTAGTGTTGAAAAATAATTTATTATTTACTGACATACGTAGAAACTGGTTTTATGCATTCACAGGTGCCCGCGCTTGTACACGCGTACTTGTATACACGTACACAGTCACGCGTAGGTAAAATAAATTTTATACATATTATAGGCTACTGTTGGAAATAAAACTAAATTTAAATATTAAATGAAAATATTATTTATATTTACATTAATTTTTAAAATTATAGTTGCCTTATTCGATCATCATTCGAAGATCACAAATTAATTAATTCATTTAACTGTTATTTTTATAAAGTATTTAATTCATGATGATTTCAGAATAAGAGAAATTTTTTGGCACAATGCATTCATTTATTTTGGAATTGAATTGAATTGAAGTTGAGGGGAAATAATCTAAGAGTATTCCGTCAAATATTAAAATAATTTTCTTACTAAAATATCTGCAAATTTCCTTTTAGAAATTCAACTAAACTAAGAAAGAAATTAAAGAAAAACATATTCATATAAAAAAATAATTACTCTTTATAATTGATAATATATCAAAAAATTTTAAGCATTTTTTATAATTCTCTATATTTTTACCATTATAAAAATTAATTATTTCCATCTATTATTACTGTACATGGACATAGATTTTTTTTATAAAGCATACCTCTATGGAGGTACGTATTTAAAACTTGATTAATTTTTTGGTTTTTTAAAAATATGTATTTAGTACTACTAAAAATAATTGATTAATTAAGGAATTACTTAATAAGTATGTATAAAACACTTTTGTATTTCAATTTGATTGTATTGGCTTATTAGTTATAAAAATTATATTTTGCATCTAATAGGATATTAAAAAAAAAAATTATTGAATTTTGTGCTAAAGATAACATTTTAATTATATCGTTGAAAAGCAAGTAAAAACAACATTTTTACTCATCTGTGCGCTTTTTTTTTAATATTTTTTCAAGGTACGTTCATCAGTGTATATGTAAATAAATTTCAAATTATTCTTTCAATTAATCGCAAATTAAATTATTATTTAATGAATAATTTAATTAGAGTGAAAATGGAAAGTCGATTGTGAAAGTTGACTCATTTAATTTTGTTAGCGTAATACTTAAAGTTCTGTAGGTATTCAACTAAAAATATAAATGAATAAAAATTAACATAGAGTCTAAAAATTACGGGAGACTAACGAGAAGTGTTTGGTGAATCTTTTAGTGACCTATCAAGCCGAGCTGGGCAATGAAAAAAAATAATGGCTATCGGTAAGGGTGTGGGTGTAGGTGTGGATTGAGGTGTCGGCTATCTATTGATAACCTGGATTCCAGGAGCCTCGATTACCAGTCTCGACCATCCGACACCTCTGTCAAACTGCAAAAGGAAGCCATGGAAAGTGTTGAAACGGATTTTTTGGATCGCTTTGAGCCCTACTACTCGTTTTTGTTCCGCATCCTCTTATCGAGCCTCCTCTTGAGGTGTCGCATGCATTTTAGGCAAGGAAACGTGGAAGTCGGGCAAGACTCGCTCAGAGAGTATTTCATCGGAAAAAACACGAGACTTCAATTAAAAAGACAGGATTAATAATGAGAGCCTCAACCCATATTCCCTCATGTTTAATAATTAGACTGGTGGAGTTTCCGCTTAACCGAGTTAAATATGAAAATAATGAAAGCAAGTTCTTTGCATTTTTACAAAATCTTTCCTTTTTGGATAAAAGTGATAGCTTCTATGTTATGACTACGTTGTACATCTATATTGATAAACATTCAAACAGAATTAAACGCATTGAGAATTTTTGATTTCTATTCCAAAACCAACGGTTTAACAAAATAGCTTACGAGAGTTGAATACCTAGGAAAAAGGATATATATATATATATATATGTATATATATATATAGAGAGATAGAGAGAGAGAGTGTCTGACTTTATTTAATTAATAACAAACATTATTCATCATATTATTAATATTGTATTTTTAAAAATAGTATAATTTCATTGATAATTTGACTATAAATAAACGAATATTGATGTTAAAAAATTATTAAAAATACAGCAATAAAATCTACAACGAACAATAATATAATTATATATATATTACACATGAACTTTGGTAAACATAATTTTATAGCATCTACAAGCGTAAAAGTAATATAATAATCTCCACGATGAGAGAGAAATATTTAAATATGTACACTTATTATTTTGCAGACCTTTATAGTTATTACAAATAGTCCAATTAGAGAAATTGTGACTGCATTAAAATAGTATAAATAAAATAGTATCATAATTAGTGTAGTTAAATTATAATATAAAATTGTAGATAGATAATAAAATAGTATTTAGGCATACAACGTCTCTTTCAATTTTTAATTTCAATAAATAATGAATAATAACTAATAAAAATTATAGCTTCTCATATATAGTTATAAATTATTCTTTTCATAAAAATAATGAGTATATGAAAAGAGCACTGAATCTCGATAAGAAAATGATGGACGTGCGTGAAGGCTTTGAAGACGCAAATTGAATTCGTTCATAGTATCAATTAATTTTAAACATTAATTTAAATTATTCCTTAATAATCACTCACTGAGTCCTGTAAAATTTATAATTTTTTTTTAAATAAATAAAAAAGGTAGAAGCCCATGAAAATTGAATAATGTCTGATGACTTTTTTTCTTGACGCGACGACAGCACAATGATTTTTCGATGACACACGAAGAAAATAGCTTTTATTCGCGAGAGGAAACAAAAGATGCGTATTACGAAAATCTTTCCTCGGTCTAATTCTTAAAAAATAAATACTTGGCTCTAAAACTTTCCATTATGTTCTTGATTACCATGAACGAATTTGACAATGCCTGCCTCGTCATATACTACCGTGAATATATAGTACAACAGCAATGAAATAAGTTTCTCGGTGACTCTTGTAAATTTTATCACATTTTTAGGAAAGATCATTAACTCCTTTCTCATTATTACATTATTTTGCAAGAGCTGTATTCCATAATATATATGTGTGTGTGTGTGTGTGTGTGTGTGTGTGTGCGCGCGCGCGTGCGCACATACATGATTTTATCGAAGTTTAATTAATAATAATCAATAATAATAATGAATAACTTGAGTTATAATTCATTTTTAATTCGTTCAAATTAAACTTTTATATTAAATAAATGTATGATCTTTATATATATTCAATATATTATAAAAAAACTAAAATATTGAAATTTAAAGTCATTTTTATAAATTTAATTATTGTAATTTCCTCCGGCATTTATTTATTGCATTAATAATTAATTGAATAAAATATCTATAAGAAAAATAACTACACTTAAGAAAAAATAAATTTAACATAATTTTTGTTATTAATAAGAAATTGTAATATATTTGTAGAAGTTTTTTGATGGTTTGAATAATAGGATAGAGTGGTAATAATCGTCGTAGCAAAACCAACGGTAAATAAATTCATAAGCTTCTTATCGTTTCGTACATTTGGTCACATGCGTTTGTGTGTGCGAGTAGATGTGTTAACTCGAACACCTCCCATACATGCTTTCTTCATTCTTTTTCTTTTATGTCCCCCTCTCTCTCACACACACTTTTCTCGCATTATTAAGCATGATTTCATTCTATCTTGTGTTAATGGCCGAATTGATACGTCGCGATTTCATTTGAATTTCTTTTGTGAGTACTATGGGAGTTGGAGGTCACAAAGCGTTGAGGATTTTGAAATCGGATTTGAAATATTTTTAAAAAATATTGGTATTTACAAGAAATTCTTAGCGAAAGTTTAACAAAGAAGATAATGATGTTAATGATGAAAAAATCATGCATAATTATGAAAATAAAGATTTTAATGACACACACGTGTTGTATCTATTTTAACAACTATAAAAATCAATTATTAATGATCCAGAATTAATTAAATTTAGCTAATAAACGTTTCTTCGTTTCCAAATCCAGCGAAAAGTTGGAGGAAGAAGAGCGAGAGCAGGAGAAATTCAAAATCAGAATTTTATAAATTTAATATTCGATCGAACTAGCTATTGGAGATTGTTTTTAAACTTTATTTTACCAAACTATTATGATAATAATTTTTATTTATATTTATATTTTGATAATCACGCTTTATTTAATTATATAATTAAAATTAAATACATTACCGGTTTCTGGAAATATTTCATTTTTAATTTGTTCCTGTTAGCCTGTTTCATATTTTAATCTTAACGTGAATGTAACAATAATCTAATAATAATTATATTCTATTTAAATGAATTGATTAATTTATTTTGATAAAATTTTTTTTAGTTAATATACAAATTACACCTAAGTAATTAAAACAAATTTATCAAATTTTTACTATGGAAAATGCTAGTGCATGAAATATTGAAAGTAAAATAAAGGATATTATTGTATATGTTATGGACATAATGTGAAATTGTAATAAATTACTTCTGACTTATTGAAAAATAAATATAAAATTTTTAAATTCAAATATAGAGCTTTACGCAATTATTAAAAAATATAAAAAGTAAAAAAAATGGTGATTTATCTCACCTTATTTGCTAAAATATTATGAGAATCAGAAAAAATCTTTTATCGTTTTATCGTTATAGTATTCTATATTTTACAAATTCCATACTTGCATAAACACTAATATTATATTTATTTTTTTTCTAGTCAAAATTTGTCTTTAAAATTCTAAGTAAAATTTATTCAGAATTAACTTAAAAAATATGTATGATAAATAATTCTTTTTATTGACTGGAAAAATATTCAATCAATTAATTAATTCGTTAGATTTAATAATGTGTTTATGTATCATTCAAATGGTATCAATAGTTACTTTGCAAAAATAGTCTCTGGTGTATTTTGAATTTTCGCTGGATAAATTGGGTTGTTTTTGCATATAATAAAAATGTTTATTATATGTTTATTAATGTTTATTAATGTTTTATTGACTTTTATTTAAAAGTTCTTGTCTTTCTTTCATGGAATTGTGTGTTAGATATACTAAAGAAAGTATAATTCGATACGAATGAACGCGACACTGAAATTGCGAATTAGTTCCAGCCTATTATAGTTACTGTCTTTTTCTCTCTCCCTCTCTTTCTCTCCCTTTCTCTCTCTCTCTCTCTCTCTCTCTCTCTTTCTCTCTCTATGTCTTTCTTAGTCTTAAAACTTTAAAAATTAAATTTCGAAAACCTATTCATAGCCCAGTTTTGTATTATACGTGTAATTTACTTCCTTGTTTTTAATTAATCAAATTTTCAATAAGATTATACAAAAAAATTTGAACGAATCATTTATGATATTGTTAATGTTATTGACTTTATGTCACTATGCAAATAATCCATCAATTATATATACACATATGTACTTAAATACGTGGATGTATTTTTGAAACGCGAGTACTTGTACAGCAAAATCCCTTTGTCGCATTATATGACTCCTGACATTAAGTAGTTATCGTTATTATTTTAATAATAATGCTGAGAGATTATTTGAATAATATGGGTTTTTGGTTAAATACGCAAAAAATATTTTATTTATTTTTACTTATTTTTATTTACCGAAAAGATTTATCATTTAATTGTGAATTGAAAATAAAATATGTTTTTTTCTTATGAGAAAGATTTAACGTTACAACTATATAAAAAATAGCATTTTTACAAGTTATAATGATGCTGCTGATTCAAATAATTATTGATAAGATGTGCCGATTGCTAACAATAATGTATTCTCCATTAAAAATATATTTCGAGTTGATGTTTTGTGACAAATAATGAAACGTTTAAAAATAATTCTGCCCGTAAATCAATGCAATAATTAACATAATAAATGAAGCCGACCAGGAGTGATACGATGGAAATAATCGAAGCATAGTGAAACGGAACTTTTGGCTTTCGTCTATCGTTCAGTTCAGCAAAAAAATGATGCCATGTTGTCGTTCGTACTGAAACAATTTGAGTTAGGCTGAGGAATTATGATGACTAAATGTGTCTGAAATGAAATGGTGTAGTTCATGGATGTCCATAAATGGACCACCGTTTTTTTGTCGTTTTTCTCGAGTCTCGGGAGTGCACGTCGAAGATATGAAAAATATTATATGAAGAGCGCAGAGTGCAAGTTTTCATCTGGATTGCTCGAGAAAAAAAGGAAGAAGCCCGGTCGGGTCAGCGGCGGGAAGGGCTTTTTGCCCTGGCGACCTCCCCCAAGTCGAGATCCGCTGCTGCAACCTAGGAAACGGTTCTGCTTCCCCGCTGCTGGAGTCCGGGACGCGATACCCGCTGCGAAGTGCACATAACCTAAAGAGGCCGTGAACACCGCAAAAAGGAAGCCTCCGCCGCGGGCTCGGCCTCTATCCCCCAAGGGTTGATAATGATGATTCGCCGATTAAATTGGATACATCGGAGCTAATTGTGCCGTGCGTGTATTATTCATAGGAGCCCGCCCACCTCAGAGGCTCAGACACGCGGTCACTCATTCGAAGGAGAGTGAAACAGAGTGAAAGGGAGTAAAAGAGAGTGGAAGAGAGGGAAACAGAGGGAAAGAGGTTGCCTGCATCCAGTTAACCTTCGCTCCTGCACTAGTCCCAACTTCTATCCCATCTTCTATTATATTCTTTTCTTTTTGTTTGCTAACTCCATGCACGATTGGTTAACTTGATTAAAGATTCACGAGTGCAGATTTTTAAAAATTTAAAGTTAGAAACAGCATTTTCTATCAACACTACTATTACTCCAAAGAAATAAAAACTTTCAAATTATCAATACAAATCAAGCTTATTCAAGTATTTGAATTATCTTCAAGTTTTTTGTCTCTAGTAAGCAACAAACGTACCAACTTTTTAAACATTGTGCGTCAGTTTTTTGCGACAGGCACGTGTGTCGAGTAGAAATTTTTAAAATGACCGACAACTATGACTGTTAATTAACCAACTTATAACTACTTACCAATAAATTTATGGATTTAACGAACCTGATATTTAATTTGATTCCACCACGTACTGCGTAATGCATCTTCAATTATTACCTGTTTTTGTGTTGACACTGTTTTAGTCAGTTAGCGAGTCAACTTGGGTTCGGTCAAATTATCTACGACAATTAAGTGACTATGACTGTTGTAAGAAGCTGTTCAATAAACCATAAATAAAAATATATTCTGGTCTTATAAATTTTCTAATTTATATTTTGTTCTCATGTTGATTTTACAAATATTTAATGAGGCCGTTGGTCTTTTTATTTAATTTTTATTTAATTGATTATATTCCACTTGCCATTGCAATCTGAATTACAATTTTTTCGGATAAATTATTAAAAATTAAATTTTTGCATAGTTTTATTATCTAGTATATATCATTATTTTAGCTTATATGTAACCATTGAAGAGGTATATATTTTTATGAAATCTAAATCAAATATATTACGACCAACTACCTTTAAAAATAAAAAAAATGACATTGTGCAATGTAGCACTCAAGAAATATAATATCGCATTAAAATTAAACTCATCAATTTATCTCACCAATTCGACTTCAAATTGACCTATAGTGAAAAAATTACATTAGCTCAGAGTCCTTGACTCTGAAACACTTTTTTATTAATTCATTGATTTATATTTTGATTCTTCTCTTTTTTTGTTGTTTGGACATATTTCGTGGTTTGAATTTTCGAAAAAGCATTGTGTGCCAGAAAATTCTCGGTCGTTACTAAAAGACTATAACCCCGAAAAATTTAAAGATACTTTAAAAGTTTAAACAACAACTGTATACAAATTGTACTTTGAGTGTTATTTTCTAGATATAGACCAAATAATAAAGTACTTTTTAGACCATGAACCAATCCGCTAATAATATATATAAAAATTCTTAAAAAAATAAAGTAGTAGATTCTTATTTTTTAAAATGCTACTCACGATATTCAAGATCTTATTTTATTAACAATTTTAACAAAAAAATGAATTTTTTTTTCTTTTTTTGTTATAAAATGAAAATTAGTAATTTTAACACTACAGTGTCAATGGACGATTAATAATAAAAATGTGAAGAAAATTCATTTTTATATAAACCTAACAAAAAATTAGAAGCCGAGAAATTTTCTAAGAACGGAAAAATTTGAAATTAATTAAAAAATTTATAATTTTGTCATTATGATTATTTTTAGTCATATTTATGATCATATTTTCGTCCAGTTCGAACGATTTTACCAAAATGTAAGATACAGGAATTTTTGTGCTATAATTATATTTTTTTAAATCGTTGAAAAAATTGAAATCGTCCGATATTAATTAATTAATCCGATAGATTGAATTGGAAATAATTTCGTAAATTTTTGCACAATTTAATTAATATTAGTATTACTCGGAAACTAATAATCCTTAAAAAATTAATTTCAGAATTTTCCGGTTTTTAGAAAATTTCTCCGCTTCTAATTTTCAGTTAAATTTATATAAAATTAAATTTTCTTCACATTTTTATTATTAATCGTCCATTGACACTGTAGTGTTAAAATTACTAATTTTCATTTTATAACAAAAAAAGAAAAAAAAAATTCATTTTTTTGTTAAAATTGTTAATAAAATAAGACCCTGAATATCATGAGTCGCATTTTAAAAAATAAGAATCTACTAATTTTTTTTACAAATTTTGATACGTATTACTAGCTGCTTTTTTATGGCCTAAAAAGTACTTCATTGTTTAATTTAATAACGAACTTATCAGAACACATTGGTAAAATTATTATTTCTTAATCCTTAATTATTTTACGTTTTTTCTTTTCATAAATGTGTATCATAATGAATAAAATAATCTGCTTCTCATAAAAATTTCCTTTTTATTAGAAATTCTGCATAAAATTATAAAGAACTTGCATTAATAAATTAATATATTATGTAGATTTCAGTTTATTTGGTTTGTTTTTATTTGTTTATTAGAATAATCTAATATAATTGTAAAGTAAAATAGAAATATTTAAAATGTTTAATTCATAATGCTATTTTTAATTTATGCTTCATTAAAAATAAATATATAATTTATTCGTGGATACGGCGATGGTATTTTATTTAAAAATTCTTGGGCTTGATCTAATAGGTATAAAAGTTTTAATGATAATGACACTTGTATTGATCGGTTTTATTTAAACAGTGTAACTAAGAACTCAAATACAACGTTTTAATAGCCAAAAGCTTGACTACTTGATCATAATTGAAGTGGACGTGGAACAATGAGGAATCATCCGTATGAAATACCTCCCGTTAATCCTATTTTTTACTCCTTTACTCTCAATTCTATCTATTTGTAACTTTAAATAATTCAGACAATAAAGATTACGTACACGATGAATCAGAATTCATATCACTTGTTGATTTACTGAGAGCACTAACATGAAATTTGAAATCTTTGATTAATTTAATTTTATTAAAAATAACCTCTCAGAATCAACAGCAATAACAAGGACTGCGATAATAACAAAATTGTTTAAAATAAATATGTAGCTAAAAATACAAATGCGAGTAAAATTTAATAATTTTAAAGGTGACCTATGATTATTTGTAAATGTGAAAGCAAAATTGCACGAATATTTACTAATACAATTGTAGAAAATAGCACTAGCTAAGCGTAAGACGTAAGATAAGATACCAAGTAAACTTGATATCGTTTCATGAATATTCATCAGGGTAGCCCATGCCGTTGAAGTCTTTAATTTAGTTAAGTTAAATTTAGTTAAGAATGTGTAATAAGCATCAAAATGTTAGTGACTCACACATGCGTTGAGTATACAGTAGCTTTTTACCGACAGTTCCCCGATCACTTTTCGCGAAATCTCTCTCGACGTCACAAGCAAAAATAAAATCAGTGGTGTAAAGATTTGTGCGAAATTAGAGGAAGCTCAGATAAAATGTAAGCAAAGACAAAATGTGAGCACAAAAAGGATTGTGTTCACGTTGCAGCGCTACTCTACTGGATCTCTTAATTTTTGATAAAATTGAACTGCCGAATATAACAACAACAACAACAACAACGGTCGCGATCGGCCCGAGCATAACTTTACTTGACTCAATTTCACTTCTCTCCATCCCCAAGGCTAAATCGGAGGAGGGAAAGAGGAGGTTTGTGCCTCTCCTGACTAATATTAAGAGCCAACAAGACGTCGAGGAATTATTCACCATTATATTACCTCTCTTCACCTATCCCAAAAAAAACTATTCGGAATCGTGGCTTTGGCATCATTTTGCTTTCGCACTCATGGCCAAATTTAGAATTGCAGCGTCCGGGGCCATTTATGAATTACAATATAATCATCCGAAATTTACGATGCTAATACCCCCGGAAACATTTTATTTTATATTTTTGACCCACAACAATCACGACTGACTTGCGCAGCTTTTCATCTCATGTCTCTTGTTCTAATTGGTAATTTGCCTTTCGTGTCACTTTTATACCCATATAAATAAGCGACACACTCAATCGACTTGAAACTAGCCCAGATCAGTCTTCAATTTAAATTCAATTTCTAAAGTTTAAATTATAAAACTTTTATATTATTTTATGTATCAACTCTTTAATTCTATATTTTAACTTTTATCGCATTAAAAATGATCCAGAAGCCAAGGGAAAAACGATGTCGATCTTATAAAATTGAAAACAGAGAATGTAGAATAAAATTTAAATGTTAAGAAAGCCACGTCATTTTACGTATGAAAATGTTTGATACGTATTTCGAAGACTAAACCACACGATTAAAAATATAAGTACATAAAACAAATTAATGACCACTTTTTCAACAAATCGAAAATTCGATAAATTGCTCATTATAATTCGGCTGCATAGGAGGCAAGACACTTCTTAAACTCAAAATAGAACAAAAAGATTATGCATTTAACACATCATCAAATACATTTACATTTCACCTTCGGTACATTACGAATTTCTTAGTTTTTCTGAATTTTTTCTTCAAATTATTTGAAAATTCCAGCACACAATTTTTTCACCCATATAATTACGTTTGATTTTTGTATCAACACCTTTTAATTCAGCTTACATTTACTAACATTTTTATTTAATATAATAAAATAATTTTTTTTTTTTTTAATAATTTGCCAACTTTCTTGAAAGATCATGTCTGTTCTTATCAAGGTTGTGTATTAAAAAAAATATTTTATATTAACAAATATTTAAATGAATTTTTACAAGCTTTTATACACTGTTTATTTATAAACTTAAATTTTTTAAGTTTACGAACAAACATTAATTATAATTATCAATAAATGTATAGCAGGTATACTTAAGATCCGAGATGTGTAATGATCTCAACGTCAGAATACAAAATACAAAGAAGCAGCTCTACATACTCACATTTATTTTTATTCTTACAAATCTTTATAATATTATATTTTTTTTGTCAGTTATATCAGCATTTAATTTGTCAATTAATCATAAAAAGTGTAAATTGTAAATGTTAAAAAAAATTAAAAGTTATTATTCTTACATTCAAAATAAATATATTTGTAAATGAAATATACGTGAGCTGAAGATTTTTTAAATTTTTCAATAGCCCACCTCAATATATTTTTAAAAGAAAATTGTAACCTTTATGTATAATTATATAAAATATAAGGATTATTGTTCAAAAATAAAATAATTGTAAGAAACTGCTAAAAATATGTAAAATTTAATTGGATAAACATATAGCAATAAATATATTGTTTCGAAGTAAATCACTATCGGTCTGCTGATATGTGATATTTAAAACTAGTCTAGATGAATGAGAAATGTTGCAAATAAAAAACCAAAAATAAATAACAATTGCTAACAGAAGTGAGAAGAAAAAACAAAGGAGAAATGGAGCGAATGGTACTTAAGAAAGAGAGACAGATAGAACGATAAAAAGAGAGAGTGAAAGTGACGGCGTTTCTCTGTGGTGACGAACTCACATCGCCCGCGAAGTCGCTTGACCTCCTCACGCCCCCGCATCTCACATTTAACCTTATCAACTTGCTGCAACTCATTCTAACCCTTGTCTAATGTAACAGTCTGCACAGCACATAGTATATGTAATCAACTTTGTTTCCTATAATGACTTTATTTTTAGCGATTATATTGTATTTTTTATTTACTTCTGATTATAAATGATTTTTGTTGTACATTTTAATACACATTCTTAATATGTTTAGAAGTTTCAACCAGTTAATTTTATTATTACTGCTTGAAAATAATATTAAAAAATCGAATTAAAGAGAAGATTGTTGTTTGAACGAAAATTAATTGTTTAAAATTAAGTCTTGCTTCGTTGGTGTGTTACCCTCTTGCTCAGGCTTAAAAATATACATGTATATAATTAGATGAGATATCAACCAAATATAAGTTAAATATTATTGAAAAAAATAATTCTGTGATATCAATAAATGTAAAACTCGGATAATTCAATTATTGTCACATCATTAAAATCAATTAATAAACTCGAAACGAAAGTTTAATTGAGGCGTACAAAAAGAAATTAAAAATAATATTACAATAATTTTTTATAAATAAGAAATTTAACAAGTAGGAATAAATTGAAAATAAATTATTAAATTTATTTACAATATAATAGTAAAGTTTCATTAATAAATAAAGTTTATTGGAAAATTAACAAATGATGAATTGGACTCTGTATGAAGTACAACATTGCATTATATTTGAAGAGAATTTAACAGTTATTTTAATATGTAATTAATGATGATATAACAAGGCTATATAGTTTAAATTATAATTTATTGGATTTCAACATTTTTTAGAGTAATTCTGTATTATGTTCATTTTGATTATATAATGTACACTTTGCGTTAAATAAATGAGTACAAGGTAAATATACGATTATATGAAATTTCATACATTTTGAGCTTATAATGTTGAATGATAATAAATCTGTTTACAATTCAGTATAAAAATTTGGTCGAAAAATTCATTAAATAAATGGATGTAAATCCAGAGAATGATATTAATTTATCATAAAAAAAAGTAGGATATGATTTAGCTGTTAAACAAAAAATATATTCTTCTTCAGAGTTGGTTATGCAAACTCCATAAATGGTCTTGTTTGTGATTTTGTAAAATGTTTAAAATGTAGTTAAAGCTCTTGAATATAAGAAATACAAATTTTTATTTGTCAAAATTGCTTACAAATAATACTGACTGTTGTTTACATGTTATCTAGCTCTGTATAATTTAAAATAAAAAATAAATTATATTTCATTAGATTATTGTAAAATTCATGATAGCGGTAATGGTAAATATGTAGATTACGTTTATAAAAACAGGTCGATCGATCTTTTTGAATCTCCACAGTATATATTGAAAATCCAAATTGAAAAAAATTATTGTGAAAGGAAAATGTTGAAATTGTTGAAGAAAGCTTGTGAAGTATTAAGAAGCAAAGTTGAGAGGTTGGACCGGAAGACCGAGTTCGAATCGGAAAATGAAAAACTCATCTATGATGGGATTTTCTATAAAGCGCTTTCCTAAATCGCAAACAACTGTTCATTTATAATTATTTAAAAAAAAATAGAATTTTAATAATAATAAATGATTTCTTATCACCGTTAATGAAATAGGTTTATAAAAAACCTTATATATCACTAATTAAAGATGATTAAGATGTAAGCAGTTGAGCCCGGGTCCGTTTGCACACAAAGATTTCCAATATCTAATGAAGAACGCGCGTTGCTTGTTTCAGTTACAAATATTAAACAAGGATAATCACATTAGGCCCAACCGAGAATGATCTTAAAACTAAATTTACATATTCTCAACAATAATTTCGATACAAACTTATTTCAATAATTGTGGAGATATAGGAAAAAGAGGTAAAATTTTGTAGGGATTCCACAGCGATAATTTGAGGGAGATGTAGGAGTAAAAGAGAAATATTATTTGTATGGAGATCGAGGCTCATATTTTGTGGAGTCGAACGGGTTAAAAGAACGAAGCAAAGGCGGAGGATTACGAGCACCGACCAGAGGGAGGGAAGAAGACATCGAGATATCCGGTGGGCAGGTGATCCAAAAGCTGAGTCCTCCATTCTCGAGTGGAATTGCATTTGTCTCCGGATTCGCTCGAGTGTTGGCTCCACGTGTTTGTATTCCGCGTGAAATACGAGCGAGCGAAGCTGGCGTTTTATTCCCGCGTGTGCCATCGAACCGAGCATCTCATTATCATCTGTGAACCTTCTTGAGTAATGTGTTTTTATATTTATTGGGCTTTGCTATATATTATACTGGCGCGCGCAGCGAGTGGTGAATCATCGGTTACCTGCCACCCCCTTCACTCCTACCTCACTCCTCTCTTTGTGCCCGAGGAGTGAACCGAGACTGCTTTTTCAGATTTTCACTCTTATGGCGGAATGCGCGTGTGCCATCGTGGGACGGTAACGAGGCTTTGCTTTATCCATCTTTATTTCTCATTCGCACTTTATCCGTGCTCCTCGGTCATCAGCCCAGCCCCCTCCCTATAACAGCAGAAATTAATAAATCATCTCTTGCGATCTCATGGTGTAAATTATATCCTTGTATCTTGCACAATATTATGTGCACAAAGTAACATGTCAGTTATTTCGGTTTAAGCTTGCGTAATTCATCGCGCTTTTATTCATTCTAATGTTGATTTAAAATGTGCCTCGATCTCCAGTTTCATTCCCAAAGTTAATATTTTTACGATAACTTCATTCAAATACTCTGTATATTTATATGGCATTTGTTGTTATTATGAAGCACCGAGCCCAATTAATGTTTTACCTCATCAAAATACATGAACCTTATTAATACACACTACCAGACTTTTTCATTCCTTTTGACTTTAATATTCAAATATCCAAGCACACGTAATTACTTTTGATCTTGCATCGTTTTGTTCAAAATTAAGAAATTTTACACAATTCTAATTGAATTATTTATTACGAATCATTCATATTCAATTGATCTACATAATTTTACACATAACTTTGGTAGTAAAATACATTTTTACATGTGTATATTTACGACAATGTGCAAATGCTGCATACTCTTGATTAAAAAGCTTAACAATCTCACTATAAATATTTAATTTTAGTAGGCTACTATTCATTAATCAGTAGCCACAAGTTGAAAAATTATAATACAATCTAAGTTTGTATCAATCTAATAAGAACATTGTGTAGCTATAAATTCGCATTGCTTCTAATCAAAATTAAAAAATCAGAATTTATATGTAATGTTTGGAAATGTCGATTTTCAATAATTTTATTAATCTGGTAATTTTATGGATCTTTGGGATTCGAATATTTTTTATTACTCTAAAGCCTAATGAATACGACACCAACGTAGGAAAAAATGTAATACATGAAACGTTTTTTAATCGTGAAAGACACATATCTATACTTCCTCCAAATACTTCACTGAAGCTTCGACTAGCTTTTACTCAAAAGCGTAAAGTAGTCACTTTTTCCTTTATCAGTGGAATTAATAATTTTTTTCAGTCATGTCACAATCGATATCCACACGGAAATATCTTTTAAGGTGAAAGAGTTCGATTTATCACATTAATTTTTTCCTTGAATAAAAAGGGCCACATATGCATTTAGGTGAGCAGTGGCGTAAGGGAAATCTACTAAATCAAACGGATGCTGTGGAGCCAGAGTCTAAAAACAAAATCGAAATCGGCATGAACCGTGGCAGGGCCATCGTGGTGGCTCAGACGAAGGTGTCTCTCTATTATTCTTCTTATTAGGCATCGCATTATAAAGAGAACATCCACTTTTTAAGGGATGAAAATAAGACGGGGGATGTGCGAGACACCCCGATATACATCATTCGATTGGCATCGAATCCCCGAAAAGCGCCGCAGCGAGCGAAGATAAGGCGACTCGAGTGCGGGCCATACGGGAGGGAACGATCGGCAGGGTGAAGGGGAGGTTCTGCCACCCTCTCCTAAAAATCTACGAATACGGAGTAGAGGGATTGACATCGATTTGATAATAATGAGCGCCGCACATTTTCAAATATACATTATATATGTGCACACCGAGCCGCTCCTATTTTTATTTTTGTACGGATATGTACGTCGTGCGGATTATACGCTTATGCATGCGGGAAAGCCACTCTCGGCATATTTTTCTTTGATATCCTCTCTTTCTCTCTCTCTCTCTCTCTCTCTCTATCTTTCCTGCGATTTGAATAAAAATATTCCGTTAGTCTTGCCAACTTCTTAGGTATATACGACTGTGCCATACTGCACAGAAGCTCATTAAATATGTATAGCTAGCACTCGTTCACTCGAGAGTTCTACTCGCCCCCTCCCCCAAGCCACCCTTACGCCTTACCAGCTCCACTTTTTCTACTCAGCGCGACACCCTCCTTTTTTTTTGCCTTGCTTTTCTCCATCTGATAATGGTGGAACATCCAGCGTGATTAGATGAAACATATGCTTGATTCCGGGTGATCGCTTGTATTAATGTTCCCCCATCTACTCCTCTTTGTTTTATGATACATACTTGTTTGGGATGCAAGATTATCGCTATTTTTCAAATCAAAGTACTCAATGTTACTCTCCATACATCCACTCGTCCAACAAGTACACGTGCCTGTCTGATAAGTTTGTTCCTACTAATTTGCCATTGTTGTTAAATGAAAGTTTTACGCATGAAACGCAATTTCGTACATAAAACTCAAAACAGTACATCTCATTCTCATACTACAATATTTCATACATTATGCAATTTTACAAGATTTTCAATAAATAAATTTGCTTTGATTTTAAAAGTCTTATTCAAAAGTGCCTTATTTTTTGAGTCATAATTTATCAAAAATTTCGTGGGATGGAATTGCAAGATACTTCAGCATATTGTACATGGTGAATGAAGTAAGAAAATTCCAAACTAACTTTGCTGATATGAATATTTTTGCTTTGGTTTTATACATCAAAAAAGAAAATTGGAATAAACCTTGTTTAAATTTAGCATTACTTATGTACATCCAAATGTACCGCATAAATATTTGATAATACCGAAAGAAATTTGTCCAATACGCCATGACCTGCTGCGGATGCTGCACTTGTCTCGCCCACGCTTCGACACGTAAAAATAAAAACAACAACCCTCGTGGGCTCTTTGCGGCGAAAGTATCTTAGTGATGGACACGAAAATCCAATTTGAGCGATTAATATGCTCGGCATCCCACGGCAGAAGATCCTTCCATCGACAAGATTTGCGAATGATCTCTCTCTCACTCTCTCAATGAAATGATAATTCTGACAAACAACCGGAAGTTTCTCCAGGAATTTTCCCAGTGGCGCTCGACATTAATCGGCCTTGGGAATAACGCGTCTCGGCGTCTTCTTCGCCTCCCCATTTCCAAGGGCAATAGGTATTAATTGCTCTCTCCATTCTCGAGATCCGAAAAAGAAAGGGAGGAGGGGGAAGAAATCATTTGGCAACACTCGTGATTCTTTATTAAGATAGAATGTCAGCGGTGGTTTCATTTCTAGGCGCGGAACAAATGGCTCGCAAGTTATCACCCCCAGGGCCAGGAGACGCGAGTCGAGGAACGAACGGGAGGAAAGAAGGGCGACCTCCCATTTAAAAAATGTAAATTCCTTAATGCAGTGGGTGTACACTCGGGAGGGTGCGTGAATTCACCGTCTGTCTCTCTTCCTCGCATGGCCCACGAAACGTGGAGCGGCGCGATTTAGCAGGGCCTCGCGTGTACCCTATTACCTGCGACTATTATCCAATACAAAAAATCAAATAAAGTATGCTAAGCTACGTTCGGAAGACTTTCTGAGGGTAGCCTCCCTCCCCCTCCCCCTCTCTCTTTCTGTCTCTCTCGAATTGGGGATGCGGGGGCATTTTTCTCGACTGTCGACTGTCCCCCATCCCAAACCCTCCCCGACAAAATGCGCACTTTCCTGCCTACCCGGGGTGTTAACTCGGATGTCTACAGCAAGTCTTCTCATTAACTTTGCAACTTGCTCCAAGCAATGTGTAAAAATTAAACCACGCGGGCTTTTCCATGTCCCTGAAATGGATTCCTTTTTTGTCGGCGTTAATTCCTTTTTTACACTAACATTCACACGTACATACATGTATTTCTTTTTTCTGGCAATTCGACATGAATTTTGTTTATGTGGATTTGCTGCGTTTTGCTTAAAGTTGCGTACGATGATGTAGTGAAACTTCACTCCGTAAATTCTTTGCTGCAGCGAGTGAGTGGCAAATTTTTCACATTGAATCGTTCAAAGTCCAATCAAATTAATTAAAATTTTCAGAGAACTTGCATGACTATGTATTTTGTGCTTCGAGCTTGTTTTTTAAGTAATCATTGGAAAAGTGATTGTTTGATGAAAAAGAAAACTCTGAATATTCGTCATTCTTAGCATAAATATTAAGCTTAAAGAACAACATTAACATTTATTCGTTGTTTTAAAATTATAAATATTTTAATAATATTATTAGAAATATTGTGTATCTAATGATTCTACCGTAAAATTTCTTGATTTTAATTTATTCACTCTCTCTAATATATCTTTGTATGAAGAAATGTTTTGAGTACATTAAAGAATTAATATAAAAATAATAAATTCATCAATCTTTAAACGAATGGTTGAAATCTTTTTTAAAACTTTTATAAAATATTAAAAACGTTGCACTGTAAAAGCAACAAAGTAGATTTGATACGATATTAAGACATAAAGGTAATGACTTAATGTTACTTTTTTCAACATTTGACTGTACATTCACATATTAAATACTAATAATGTAACGTTAATCTTAGAAAATTTTGAAATTATTGCCTGTAAAATATCAATTCTTAAAGAATTTTTTTTCTTAAGTTAATAATAGTAAAAATAAAATAACAAATTATAAAAAAACAAATTATAAATACAAATTCAATACATACACTATTTTCGTACTCATTTCTTTCTTTAAATAACTTCTAAATTAATGTTTTAAAGTTTACTCGAACCAAATTTAAATTATAAAAATAATATTTTTATTTTAATCAAGTATAATAAATCTAAAATAGCTAAATTTATTTATATAAAGCAACAAAAATAATATATAAAGAATAGTTTTTTATATTCATGATAAAATTATGTAAATAATCAAAAACATTGGCATCTATAATAGTACATTTCAAATATAAATTATCCCCAACTATATATTTTGTAAAAAATATGTTTAAATTTGTTATTTAATAGCATGATATAGTTACAAGTGATATCTTTATTTTGAATTTTACTTTTCATTGAAAAATGTAAGAAATTACTTGAACAAAAAAAGTTATTAATTTATTCTATACAAAAAATAATTTTTTATTGTAAGAAGATTATTTTATTTTGATTACAATTAGATGTATTATATTTTTTTATTAAATTAAATTAAAAAATAATTATGATAAATTACTTAACATTTTATTTTATTTATGCACACACACTTATATATATATAGTTAATATAAAAATATAATAGATCTATTACAACTTTCATTTATTTTTTGTATAGAATAAATTAATAAATTAATAATTGTAAACAGCATTAGTGTAAAAGTTACTTATATTCAGTATTTGAAAATTTAATGAATATAAAAGTACTTTTTAAGTAATATTTGATTATTAATTATAGTTTATCATATAAATTTAATTTTCTTGGAGGTGCCGATTAAAAAAAAAAGTTTATTCGCGTTTAATATAAAATTGTAAAACCATTGGAAAAAATGCATTGACCTCAATGGAATTAGATATTTCCTCGTAAAAGTGTTTATTAGTTCTCCTACTTATAGTACACCGTAAAAATGCATAAAATTTATAATTGTAGACGAATTATGAAGATGGAGCGAGACAAAGTATATGCAAACAAGACGAAAGGTAAGAGCTTCGTTATGAGCAACTCGAGCCATAAATTTTAATCTTTATTTTATTCAACATCTGGAATACTAAAGCTGGTTTTATGAGCACCAAAAGATTTATCTATTTTTTCATGACTGCAGTCATAGCAAAATTAAATTGACTCTACGTGTTTGAATCAGCGATCGAACGATTTACGCTTATTCGCTCGTTCAATTGTATATTAAAAAAAATGTTCCATTGAGAAGTCAATCGCTTTGCAAAATCCCTCGCATTTATTTGAAATTTTAGAATGGATAAATACAATCCCAATTTACTTATACATTATATGAAATAAATTTTTTATAAAAATAATTCACAAGATTCTTTAGACAACCACAAGCTAATAAATAAAGATCTATATTTTCTTTATCATTGTATAATTCAGTCAAATTATCATTCCTTCTTTGTCATTAAATATAAAACTATATTTTATATATATATATATGTATATTAGTTATGAATTTTCATTATCATTTCTTTTTAATTAAAAAAAAATTATTACTTAGTAAAGTATTTCTATAAAAATACATCGTTTTATTTTAAAGCAAGTTTTAAAGATAACGAAAGATATAGATAAGTTAAATAATTTTTAAAAGAAAAAAATAATTTTATATGAATAACTATGAAAGTGAAAATAATTTATTTTTATTATGTTTGTTGTAAAGTATTACATAATATAAAATTATTTCTTAGTTCTAAAAGAATAATACAAATGTTAAATTTTAATAATATAATTATAACATTTAACATATTAATTTTAAAAATGTCGTAACTTTATTTTATTATATTAAATTATTATGGTTAGTTTTTTTTAAGAGTGTTTATTAGATAAATTATAGTTATATTATATTGTCAACATATTTATTTATTTGTAAAAATTATGACTCTATTATTTAATTATTATAAATTTATTTATTTTTAAATCATTATACATTCTTAATTAACGATTATAGATATTTATTGAAAATATTTTAATATATATTAATAAATTTAAATTTTTAAAATAAAAATTAATAATAATAAATATTATAAAATATTTCTTTTAAATTACATATTTTTACATAAATTTTAAAAAATTGTCTCAATAAAATATTAAATTAGAGCCAGTAATTTGACTTATGTATTTAAGTTGTATACATTTTTCTAAAAACAAAACACATAGATATTTATCTAAACTTGAAAATAAATCGTTAGTATTTAATTCTACATACGTTTAAAATAATCAAAATTGTTTAAATTAAAAAAACAATAATATATAATTTTTTTAAAATATATTTATTACTTATAATATTTAATTTACTCAATAATACTTTAAATATAATATTCAATGTAATTTTATTGCGAGTACGGACATTAAATGCTCAAGTATTTAAAATATTGTTGAACCACAATATGACAAGTTTCATTACAAAATGAATTCTGTTAATTTATTTCAATACAAATCAGGTTAATTAATACACAAGCAGTACCATAATAAATATAATTATCCATTGCATAAATATTATAATATATGCTTAATAAAGCAACCATTTACGTTTCTTAAAATGAATAATTTTATTTTAATCATAATTTACACAGTTATTTAATATAATTTAATTTCTAATTTCTAATTAAAATTTTAATTTTATCTTGTAGTATATATTAATATTTAAGAAATAAATAAAATTCTGTATATTTTCGTTGCATTACTATGAAAAATTTATATAAAATATAAATACATGTGAATCAATTTATATAGTTGGATCATATTAAAAAAAAAAAAATATTTTAAGTATTTTTTATCTGATTTATTTTACTTTTTAATCTTATATATAAATTAGTTTTTATTTCGAAATAATCAATATTTTTTAAAGTTCATTTAAGTATAAGTGTTAGTATTATATTTTTACAGATGATTCAATTCTTCAAAACGTACTAAATATTTTAGAAAATCAATAAGATTTTGAAAATACAATATAAAAAATATAATATTTTATTTTAATTAGCTTGCTATTATAATTCCTTCACATAACTTTAACTCTTATACAAATTGAGAAATGTTACAAGCACTAAAACTAATTCGTACAAACAGCAAAGTATAATCAATGAATTGCTACGGTTTTTAATAATAACTATTATTATAAATATTGAATTATTTAAATTAAAAAATAGACTTTTACAAAAAAATATATATATGTATATATGGTGAATTAATTAAAGCTGTATATCACAATAAGTAAAAGAAACCTTATCTGTATTTATAAATTTTTTTAACATTATAATTATTGATAAATATATTAAAAATATTATTTAAAATTTTTCATTTTTAAAAAATAGTTAAGAATTGTTTTAATCATTTTGTATTTAAAATATATTGTAAAAAATTTGTTTTTATACATAAAAAATTACATATAATCAAAAAAGATAAATATATAAAGTACTTACATTCAGATTAGCTATGCTTCGACAGATACTGTCGTATTATTTGCGGTAAAAAATACCATGAATACAATTTATGTAAATATTTTTTATCCTATAACTCTTTCATTTACTCTATTTTAATATAATTGTATCAATTTTATTTATGGATAAGAACATTTATACATAAATGTTTTCAAAAGTGTAGTGTACCAATGTACCAAAAATATTGTAACTTAAAGTAAAACTTTCGATGGCATGATTTATGAAAAAGATTAGCATCAGCAACTTTAAAAAAATGGCCAGAAAGAGAAAAAAAAATAATTTGAAAGGTTGTTGCCAACCTTAAAAGTTGAATAACAACATTGTGACTATTCTAAATCTTCATTTGTTAGAGAAATGATGCTGATTAACGCAAAAAAAAGTGTTTTAATAACATTTTTATATCTGTTTTTTTCCAATTTTTTGTGTAATATTAATAGACACTTCATTTAAAAATAGTTTTTACATATAATTAATATTTTCATTAAATGTAATCTATGCGCACGTTTCTTAAAAAATATCTTACAAGATTAATTAAATTTAATAGATAATTTTTACGTAAATATTTTATCTAAATACTTTTGTCTTAAGATAAACATTATTCATGAAATTATTATAGATTAACTAACCCAAGAATAAAAAATATCTTACATTCGCACTCTATTTCTTGAATTCTATGTTTAACTATTTACTTCTTTACCTTTATTTCAACATCTAATGATCGATACTTCTAAAAATTATATTTATAATTTTATGTATTAAAACCTTATACATTAAAAATTGTGACTGATTGTAATTAAATTAATTTAATAATTTATTTAATTACTAAATAATACAATATTGCATTATGAATATTAAATTATTTAATAAATTATTAAATAATTGTCGTAAGCTTGCATCTCCCTCTTAAAACCGACATGGACGATGTATATTAATCGATATCGATTGATCTGCACATCAAATATAATGATGAAATTCAAACTGAATTTCGTAAGTCGATCATTATTAAAAATCGGGCGTTCATACAAAAATACATTTCGAGCTTTTGAAATCGTATTGTGATTTTCTGCGGGTTAAACAAGTCGAGTAGCTTCACAAAGTCACAGTGTTAATATTTAAAATGGAGAAACAACTCGAATTTTATAAACAACTGCATTTAATAAAAATCCCAAGAGCTTTTGAATATATTCAAGATTCACATTATCAAACCAATAATGCAATAACTTAAAAATATTAAATTAATCAATAATTTATGAATGTTATTACTCAGTAAATGATGTAATTTCTAATTTAGATAATCAATAAATAAAAATCCATGAATGTTGAAATTTAATCCCATCATCATTTTATTCTACATGTATAGAATTATATATATTATATATATCCATCATTTTTGGGGAGAATTACGTTTTTGTGTATAAGGTATTAATAGAATAAGAAAAAAGTTGGTATTCACTTATGAGGCAGCTTTTCGATATGTAGTTTATCACACTCATCTGACCTTTATTGAAATTATTTTTTAATATTCAAATAACAAATGCATAAACATAAATGTGAGAAAATTTAGAATTATTATAAAATTAACTGTTTTTTAAAATGCCACGAATTACGTAGACATAACGTCAGACTCGATTTTAAAATTTATAAGTAATTGGCATCACGACAACGACTACTGTAATCAAAACTAAATCTTGTACTGATATCAAAAGTTAATTTAGTATTTCACTCAATACTTTTTAAGTTCATTATGAATATGTGTGTATTTGTCATTAAAGCGTTATACATTCTCATGTCTATTGAGTATTCTTTTATTGATTTTATATGTATTATTTCTGAAATTATGAATTTTTTATAATTTATTTTATAATCCAATACTTTTATATTATTCAAATCTATTTGTTGACTGTGGTCATTGGAATTGTTATTATCCAAGGGTAAGAGTATAATTTTTTATACTCTTTAACACGTCTTTTTAATGGACATTAAGTTATTAGAATTCCATTTATTTGTTATTAATTAAAATTTGGCAAGAACAAATTAAATAAATTTATTAATGAATACATAAATAATTTGGTGAGACTAAACGCCATTGTTACTAACACGAATTAAAGGATATAGAAGATATAAAGTAATAAATCTTTGGTTTTATTACATTCTAATGACCATAACCATAAAATCATTAGATTACGAAAAATTTTGAATTATGTCATGAAAGTACGATATATTTGCACACGTGAGGATATTAAGAATGAAGAGATAAAAAACCGTCGGTTATCCAGATCAACTATGGTCTGATATATCTCATAATTTTTTGGATTCACTTTTTTAATTCACCTTTTACAACAGTTTGGTACTTATTTTAACGAAAACTCGCACACATATTAATATTTGCGTTGTTCACAGTCTCTAAATCGAGTTTCATTTAAAAGCATTTCTCAATCATTAATATTACTAATTGTTATTCATTAAGAGTGCTGTATACTGCATGTGACATACCGATAATAAGTTGTACTTTTTATTTTTATGATTTTTTTTTGATTTTTTACGTACCAGATTGAGTAAAAGTTTAAGAGTAAAAGTAAAAGTAAAAGAGTAAAAGTAAAACTAAAAGATTTATTTTATGCTTTTAATAATGATGTGATTTTTATTCGTATTTGAATGAATTGCAAGTTTCCTTAACAAAATTTTTAAACGTCAATTGGCGCTTGAAAATCGCTTCTCGATAAGTATGTAATAAAAGTAAAAACAAAAATTTTGTGAAAAATTCATGTCCGCTCTATATTCTTCTATTATTTTTTTTCACGATTTGTGAGCTTCGATACCAGAATTGGATAAAAGTTGAGCCATTCGATGAATATGAGTAGATGCAAAAAGCGTCTGCGGATATACAGAGGCATTCCTGGAGGGACTCCGCGAGAGGGGCTCCTTTCCCTCCGGGAGTTGGTGCGAATTCCAGTAGGTCACAGTCGTCGGCGCGCGAATCCTCGTCCGGGTCTCCCGTGCAAGAAACGATGATTTAAGGAGCGATTAACGGAGCCCTGCAATCCCGATCGACGCTCGAAATTGGCGGTCAAGTGAAAAACCAATGAGTCCAAGGGCTCGGGCTAATCGGGCTGGAAGTACCTTTTTACTCGGTGTCGGCACGTGCGACCACGACCATCTGGGACAAAAACATTAAAACCGAGTCCCCGTCATCCAGAACCAAGTTCGAGGTGACTGGGCCTCAGTGACCATTCCTGTCTCCTCTCCTCAAAGAAAAGCTTCCAACTCGGAAATTGAGGAACCACAAAATATTTATCTGTTAAGTCCATGTCCTCTGCCCATCTAAGCTTTTTTACTTTTTCCTAGAGCTTCTCTTAATTTATATAAAAAGTTGGGTTATTGATATAAAAAAATTCGTGTTATGATCATCGATTAGAACAAGGTCTTATGGATTTATAAACTATCTTATTGACATAAAATTTCAAGTCATTTCTTTTCAACTCTGTGCAACATTTTATTTTGATCAACCTAAAATATTTTCGATAAAGCATTGAGCCTTAAATGGTAATATTATACATTTTTTCATGTATAAGTATGTATGTACACATTGTTGCCGACGCAATGAAATATATTATATACATATATTTTAATTTGGTTATACTATTCCAGTGCTCGCGCAAGAGAAAGTTTTTGTTCTACACCACAAGTATACTATAAGCCTAATTTGCACAAAACTAAACTTAAAACTTGTTTGTTAAAATGTCTGAGATCGTAGAGAATGAAAAATTGCAGTAAAAAGGGATGAACACAGAAAAGAGAGACAACAAGAATACATAGAGAAAAAAGGAGGAAACCTCAAGAAACGAGGAAGACAGGACGAGAAGCATAAACTAAGGAAAGAAAAAGAGAACAACGATACAATGTTGATGATAAAGAGTCGGTTTGAATCAAGATTTTCGTTTTCGAATGTGTGCGCTCCCAGTCAACATTCTCTTAAATTTGATTTAAGTAAGAACCATCAAACCTAAAATAACGATCAAATTACTAAACCCGATGCATGCATACGGACCGCTTCTGCAACTTCACAAGTTGACTAAAAAAAATTTTAATAAAATATCCCATTGCTATAAAAATACAAAGGGTAATTTAACTACTTTCATTTTAAAAGGAATGGCGTTTAAAATAACTGTAACAGGTGATTTCCTTATTCGATAAGAGTCTTTGATAAACATCAAAATATTTTAATATAAGTGTTAAGCGCAGTACTTTGTAGTATAAAATATAAGATAAAAAGCAATTTTGGGTGATTTCCATATGGTAAAAGTTTTAAGTAACTCTCATTGCAGACCTAAAAATGCCTACAACTTTAGGAAGTTGTCAAAGACTCCGTTAAATTATTTACTTTTCAACAGGTTTTCCAAATTGTCAACTTGATAGAAAAGTTTCAGATAGAAGGAAATCGTTGCGTTAGGCCTGGGGTTAGGTGCCGGGCCCCGTGGGTAGTCACCACTCGGCTCGCACTACAGGAAGGCCCTGGGCCCGCGCACTTTCGCCAGGCTATAATCAAATCTGATTGCGAATCGGCCAGTCCACGATCCACACTACCCGATACGCGCGTGCGCCTGTAGAGGCCTAAACCGGCGATTGGGCCCCGCCGAGCATACAGGAGTGGGGGAACCTCGGAGAGCCGCGCACAAACTTATATTCAGACAAACTTTGTAGATGTGCTCGAGATTGCGTAGACTTATTTGAGGCTGCCAGAGTCCCGAGGAAGGGGGGATGATCAAGTGATAATTATCTCTCACGATCCTTCAACAGAATCCTGGTGGCTCTTCTTGCTATGTGAAAAATAAGTAAGATGGTGCTTTTGATTTCGTCTAAATCCTCAGATCAATGTGTAAGAAAGTCTTGATTTTGTCATTTCTCGTATCGACAAAAATGTTCCAATCCCCATGAGATTTAACCCAATTTTTTGAGAGGTAAATAAAAAATGGGTTTTCATCCTACGCGAATAATATTTATAATGTAAAGTCTACTTGGACCAAATTATTTTCTTATATAAGTTTGTAGGTTTAAATTTTATTTGAATTGATTGGAATTTATTCAGAAGGAGAACCGTTTCAGGTTATAAACAAGGCATTACAAAATGTTTTGCACTTTTTAAAAATTAACCGCATATTTTCAATTATAAAATGAATGATCATTGTATAGAAAATTTATTTGATCGAAATCAAGTTATTGCAAGAATTAAGCATAAATCTAAAAGTACCAATTAATGAAATGCATGTGGACATAGATTGTTTCATACGATTTATATTTGCAATCTATGTCCATAGAATGTAAACACTAATGCAAGTCGGTACTACACGGAACGAATGTTGTTTGTTGGCACGAAGTTTTGGGGGGCTGCGCCCGATTAGAACCACCCGAACAGGAAGCGCATCAAGGCCGCGACTTTGGAGTGGATGGCGATGACGATATCAGTTCCAGCAGTGTTCGCGGTCTGTCCTCGTCTCTCTCTTTCTCTCTCTCTCATTATCTTTATATCTAACTCTTCCATTTTTTGGACCGCGTAACCGTGGCTAATGCTCTCGTGCTCAGTGGACGAGCTGGCGAAATGGGATAAAAACTATGCCACGTTATTTATCGGCCGGTCACTAGCAGAGAATGAGAAGGACAGAAAAATACGGGAGGGCAGAAGAGGAAATCAAACACCCCAATCTCTTTTTCTGAAGTTTAGGTGTTGCGTATTCAAAGAAAAAGTCTCCCGCCTTTTCTAATCGACACCACAATGAGGCCACCTTGATTATTGATTATAAATATCTTGGTGAATGATGTTCCTGGATTTCGCTCGCCAACATTCAATTCGTCACCTAGCAAGGGTCAACGATTTTCATAGTGTTGGAAGTTTTCGCACTTGCACACATTAACCGGTGAATAATAATTCTGTGCGGACTAGAGCCCTTTACACTCTCAGCCACAGATGATACACCGGCTTCTCTATTTATGTTTGGCCATTTCAAAAATGTCAGATGGTCGATCGGACGCCGAGGAACAAAGGAAGAAAATGTGAGAGATGCAGAGTGTCGATCTGCAGAGCCTTGGATGTGATCTTCTCTCCCTCCCCCCCCTCTCTCTCAATTTTGACTCTATGTACACACATCTTTCTCTTTCTCGCTCCGTCGATGACTTCTTATCTTCAGGCCTGTACACGTCTGAATCTGTCAACGCGCGTCCGGCCCTATTAGTAGTTGGCTGTCCCATCATTCAATAATCTTCAATGTGCTACTCGACTACTTACTCCCCTTTCACTCTTTCATGCTCGTGTACCGTCTCTCTCTCTCTCTCTCTCTCTCTCTCTCTCTCTTTTCACACTCCTTCTCTCCTGTTTTCTAATGCCCCATATACTGGGTGTTCTGTGATATCTCTTTTCCTCTTGCTAAAAATATTTTACAACTTTATTCTCTTGTAAAATTTAAAAAAATTTGAGCTATATTTTTAATTATTTTACTATATATTTTAATCCAATGGAAATTTTAGATCAGATTTTAAAAAAATCATTTTTATTCCATATAAAGTGATAAAAATATATTTTATATATATACCAACTACCCCATACATAAAATATAAAAATAATTGTAAGAATTTAATAATAAAATTTTAACCTAGAAATAAAATTTAATTTTCGATAAAAAAAACAAGCCAATGATTTTACGGTAATATTGAAAGTATAGTTAATGCCAATTGAGATTTCAAAACCATTAAGAAACTTGCGTCTAAATAAAATCATGTCTGTGAAAAAATTATCATTCCGTAATATAAGGAACCATACTAGTAAGAAAAGTGTTATAGATATAAAATCCTTAATGTTATAAAATTTCAGAACACGTTTTTATGTTGAATATAATGAAACTCGTGCTTGTCGTTTTCTAAAGACTCTAGTTTTGAAACATCTGTTAATTTATAACGAAAAAGGTCGTAACGTAACTACTTATGCAGTAGAAATTAAATAATTTTACGAAGCCATCAATGTAAAGTAATTTGTACAGATATATTAAGTTAAACAAGACGATATCTTTATTTATTACAAGTAATGGGTACTTGAATTTAATGAAAGGATGTATCTCACTTTCCGTATGTTGAAGACATTGTAAATATTCAATTTTTTTTCTATACTGTTTTATTAATCTTTAATCTTACGTATACACAAATTGATTGAGATTTCAATTTCTTTCATTGATAATTAAAATTTCTATTGTTTACTGAATAAAAAAATATTGTAAAATAATCAATTCTTGAAGTATTAACTTACATTATCGTAAAATTTTATCAAAGAAATTTTATCTGCAAAATAATAAATCTCAATTTTTAAAATGGTTTTTTTTTATTAAAGTACATAAAAGTGCAAATAAAATATATTTAAAACTTGGACTATTAAATATTTCTTTATAACCGTAGAATTTTTTTTTATACATAATATTATCAGGATAATTCACATAAAGTATCTTATAATAAAAAAAAATAAATAATTCTTAATGTACATAGAATTTAAATTCACAACATAGTTAAAGTGTGATTAATTTTAAAATCTAATTATAATATTTTACGTTACTCTAAGTAAAAAATATGAAGAAATTCATGATTTTAAACATAGAGTGTTAAATGTAAATATTTAAATAAAATTTCATTTATTTTTTTTGGATATTAATGAAAAAAATAAACAAATAACAAAGTATTAGACATGCATAATACAGTAATATTAGTAAACACAACAATAACAATAAAAACTATACTTTATAGTCACCTAGTGATAATTAATATAAGCATAAATATAAAGAATCGACTGACTTAGAAAGTATTATTAAATAAACATTTATTAGCAATTATGCTCTTTTTGACGCACATGGTGAGTTATAAAAATAATGAGTAGTTTCTTTTTGACGCGACTATTTGCCGTAGCGATTTAAAGCAAATCGGAAAAATTGCGGGTGAGTTTTTCTTATTCTTTTTTTTGAGATCAGTAGGTTAGACAGAATTTGTTTTCGCGTAGAAGGTGCACTTCTGTTTTATAACACAGAACAATGGACCGACTGGTACAACAATTTAATGCAATAACATTTTATCTGAGGCTAGTTAAAAACGCTATAGAGACTTTTAAATGTTAAAAAAGATTTTTAAAGGTTATTATGTATAAATATTTATATATTTAGGGTTTCATTGATTGTACTAATACTTAAAAGACGGTTCTAACTCAAAATTTTGCGTTGCAACTTAGTAAAGAAGTGGGTAATAAGCATCGCCGACCAGCAAATAGTGCGCATTGTTATTCAAAACGCAAACGAAAAGCTGTCATCCCATGGTGAATGACTCGTCGCCCGCGAAAGAGAGAGAGAGAGAGAGAGAGAGAGAGAGATAGTATCTTTCTTCCCTCTTTCTCTTGGTGCTCTTGGTTCTGTCTTCATTTGATACTCCCCCACAGGATAATGCGCGCGACGTTTTGGACCGGTGCGCGGATCGCGAAGCGATACGGGAGATGCCGATCGAGGGCCCGACACCAACGTCAACTGGTCCATCTTTCCTCTGTCTCTGGTCTGCCTTCCAGTTTCCGACCCTACCCGACCCAACCTGGACCGCATTTCTGTTTTTGCTGATGCCGCCGCCCCGGAGCTTCCTTCTTTACTTTCAGCCGCAGTCTAATTTTCAATGTCCCTCGAGTAGCTCAATCTCCTACTGCCAATATGCAATTTCAACTACAATTTGACCATATCTATGCTTTTTTTTGTGGGCAGCTGATTGGTCATCGAACAAACTTTTTCACTTATCTCAACTACAGTTATATTAATATTTCATCTTAATTTCTTTATGTGCATTCTTTTGCATTGTACTTTTAACTAAAAGCGATTTCCTTCTCCTTGGAAAACTTGACGACAGTTAGTTTGAAAATGTCATTGCCCTTGGAAAACAAGAGCACGATAACGGATATTACGTTACTGAAATTTTTGAATGCGGGTTTTTGTGAATGTCCAATACTAATGTTCCATGTATATGCAATAATAGATAAAGAAATAGTAATGCACAACAGCACTTTTATCAAATTGAATGTTATTTTTTTTTTATTACGTAACAAACTGCCCAACGGTTTTTCATAATTTCTAAAAACATGTGTAAATTCACATTCATTGAGAATCGTTAAACTATAGCGGATTTATCTTAGGATACATTTTTTCTTAAAGTTATAAATTACAATAAAGTTTTAAACTATATCAGTGGAATATTTAATGACTCAAAGACCATCATCCATTCAAATTTCATCAATTTTCTATTTCATTAAGCAGATACATTAAAGTTTTTGATTATATTACAAATGTGTTGTTTGAAAATTTTAACTGCTAATTAGTGTAACTTATTTCTTAGTGGGTACTTTACAATTAATCACTTAATAATCAATCAACTTATAATGTTACAACTACTGCTCAACTAATGTGTCACGAAGTTTCAGGAATCCACATAATATTACATTTTTAGAATTTGACGGTGATATTCATGATGTTTTCGCCGCTAATTGGTACTGACAATATATATATATATATACACATAGAAATTAATACAGATACATTTAACATTATCTATTTCTTTCGTCTCCTTAACTTCGGTAAATTAGCAATAACCGATATTCTTATTTCACAGTATATAACATACTTTAACTCATAACAAAAAGAACATTCAAAACAAATCAAGTACTCAATTTAAATAAAACAAGTAAATCTACATCTTCTCACAAGAACATAAATCATCAAAACACTTGTAATAAATTTAATGTTAATTTTTCATGCATTAAGTAAATATATGTTATTTTTTTCAAAATTAAGAAAAAGTGATTAAATCATGTATATAGATTAGATATATGAGTTGAATGAATTATTATACAGATGATAAAAATGACTCGAATCGAGCAATGAATGAAAAGTAATTATTTGCATAATTTAAATTAAATATCGCTGTAAAATATGATTTGTAATCGTAATATATCATAACAGCAATTCATAAATTAATTGTAAAACATCTAAACGCTTCTATGTGGTCAGTTACAAAGTAATCCTCTTCTTTACAAAATTAGTCTACGAATGGGTCAGTTGATCATAAAGTTGATTCGGCATCCGATAACGCAAAATCTGGAAGTGCGATCAAGGTCGCAAGGATCAGTGAATGGCGACTCAATTATGCATCTTGCCACTATCAGTTTTTTTGTCTTTATAATCGCGCAGATAAAGCTTTAAGATTAAAACGATAGAAGGTCTCTCTTGTTTTAGTCAGAGTGGAAGATCAACGGAAACCGAACCACACTTTCCCTGCGATTTATAGCAAAATCCTGGTAACGTGATAATGCTTCTTTTTCGCTCTCTCTCTCTTTCTCTCTCTTTCTTTCTCTCTCTCTCTCTCTCTTTCTCTCTTACGCTCTCTATTGGGATCTGGCTAGTTTCTCACTCAGCTGATCCATCAAACACAAACAATCTCCTCTTTTTTCTGCTTTTAGTCATGCTTTATGTTCGTTAAAAAGAAAAGAATGCGATTCTTGTCTCAAACGCATCATATCGACACTAGGAAAATACATAATATTTCAATTAGTTATTTTTTCCTGTGGGTTTCTGAAATTAACTGTATGCACATCTCCTAAGCATTCAAATCTGTCGTCAAAGCATTTTTTATTTTACTCCATAAAAACTCACTGACACTAATATTTGTTCGATCGATAACTTTCGCACAAATAATTGTTATTTTAAACCAAATTAAAAATTTGTTATTCTGTTTTTCTAATTTATTTAAATTTTTTCGAAATTAATAAAATTTTCAAGTAGAGTTCAATCAATGCTCAAATCATCCTCGGAAAATCGCTACCACTGAATCTATGAAGAATGGAGTAACCCAAAATTAGTTTTCCATCCGAATTCGTACTTACATTATCATCTAAAACACTAGGTACGTCCTTAACCCACGCATATGCTTTCGAATTCGTTTTACATCATTGTCGTTTGTTTGAATCGATTTCAATAGATACGTTACCGTTACCATCTCATGTAATCATTATTATTGATAATTAAAAAATTCTCGGTCCTTCTTCCTGCTCTTTCAAATGAATAAGAAGCACTTTTAACAAGTATTTAAAGTTTTTTATCTTCAAGTGCTTTCACTCGAGAAACATGAATCTCAATTTACACAGCGACATATTGCAAATCTATAGTGTCAAATATACCACCACATGATCCATAAATGCATATTTTTGAGTAACATAGTTTGGTATAAATTAGTAGGGTAAATCAGACACAGAGACTAGATTTAGAGCTCTTCAACGAATAAAGCATGAACTTATACAAGTTGATGACATTAAAACGTTAAGTAATTGATAGTTTTTTTATTGGACTCAACAATTTAACTCAACAACTGTACATCAATTATTTCCATCGAGTGGAAAAGTCAGTAGGAAGAACCGATACAGACAAGTATCTTGAGCTAAAAAAATTTTAATTTAATAACATATGAACCACATAAATTAAACTACATTTTCTCGAGTTATGTGGGATTGTTACGAATGGAATACGAAAATGACTCCTGATGATTCTTAATTCACTGGAGAAATATAAAATATCACGCCTTCTATTTTCTGTACAAATCATAAAAAAAACCACTAAAAAGAGTTTTAACCCCATTATAATGATTATTATTATGATAATGGTCCAGTAAAAATAATAATGTACTCTTACTGACTGAATAAAATACATAATATTATTGAAAATTTATTAAAATAGCGGAAAACATTATTTAACTAAATAAATAATTGGAAAACTACTTTTACATATAAAGCATCAACTTGTAGATAAACTCTTCTCATATTAATCACTTTATAAAGAACATGACAATATAGTCAAGACAATCACATTGATTCAATTGATTACACACATCCATTTTAGACAAATTTATTATTATAAAACGAAACTGCATGTGTAATTTGCTTCAAAAAGAAATCAACGATTCATGTGTAACCAAAACTTATTTTTCTAAAATATTTTCACTTTATAATATTAATATATTTAGAAAAAAAAATTTTGTTGTTTGCACAATGTTTTCAAATGCTTTGCGCATAATTTATATTGCATAATTTATATTTACAATGTACAATCATTATAATATAGAGTAATTAATATTAATGTTAAAAATTATAATTTACAAGGTATGTTGAGGTACGTTTATAATATTACTATTTTTATCATTGATATTGCTCTGTGATTGTAATTGAATCTATTTTAATAATACTTATAATATTTATATTAATTATGGAATGAATGTATTGTATGTGCGAAATTTTGAAATTTTAATTTAACAGAATTATAAGAAAAATGAATTACATTTATGGATATTATCTGATTTAAAATGTTAAAACAATAGGTTGTTCATATATTAAAGATTTTGGTGATGATTTAAAAGTTTTTAATCGGTAATAAAAGATAAAATAGATCAATTAGCACTGGACACGTTAGACTAAAAATTTTTTTTGGAGTAAAACACAGAATACTGTGGTTATTCATCAATGGATAAGTGAATTATAAATAGAGATTAAGTACTAATTTCATTTTAGAATTCATAAAAGTGCACTAAATCGCAAAGTTAAGAGTACTAAATTGTAATAGATCGGTCAGGAATGATAATTTTTATTCTTTAGTGTATTTCTTATAGTGAATAAACTAACGAATTGACAAAACTGCAATACTTTTATTTATTGATATCGAATTAATTGCAATTACGGTTGTAGGATTGCAATAGTTGACTCACTTGAACGAACGCTGAAATAATGATCGAAAGGCTAACATTGCAAGTGGTTCCTCATTTTTGTAAAAGGATTAGTGACGATCTTTTCTCTAAAATGCCTATAGTAATTCGTATTCCAACTGATTCTTCCCCCCCCCCAGGCACTACCGCTAAGACCCCTGGTACCAACCTGTAGTAGGGAAAGGGCTGCGGCGACACATGAAGGTCCATGGGCATGGCAGGGTGGCCGGGGACGGGTGCACCGCTGTGGTGAGCCGGCGACGGCGTGTAGTCGGGGCCCGGCGGCATCATCCCCGCGGCCGCGTGGTGGTGGCCTGCGAGGACCGCACCCCAGTGGAAGGCGCCCGGTGCACCCGTCATCGGGGCTCCATGGTGGTGATGATGGTGGTGGTGCTCGAGTTCGAGAGCGGCGCGCGTTCCGGCGGTCCCCGCGACCGGGCCGCCGCCGGCTCCGGCGGAGTTGACGGCGGCGCCCCGGTGCATCAGCCAGCCTTCCACCGCGGTCCCGAGTTAGCCCTCGACCTCGACCTCACGGGGGTCGAGAGTGGAGGGTCGCGTTCTCGCCTAGCGCGGACGACACGCTCGGCGGCTGGCGCAGGGCTCGTGCTGCTGGAGGTGCTGCTTTCGAAGATGCTGTGGCTGTCGATGCGAGGACGGCGGCGCGGCGCGTCCGCGCGCAAGCGAAGCAGGCCTCGGGCGCCGAGTCACTGTAGCACGCATGGCGCGACGGACCTCGGACTCTCGCGAGGAGCTCTCGCGTGCGCGCGAGCGAGGGAACGGCGCGGCCTTTGGCTCGGCCATGAATGACGCGGTCGCGGTGAGTCCCGGCAAGGCTCGCGGGGGCGGGGCTACCCGACCACGTGACTCGAACTGCGCGTGCGCCACCCACCGGAGGACCGCGCGCTCGGCTCGTCCGCGCGGGTGGATGGAGCGGCGGCCTCCCTCCCTCCCACCCTCCGTTTCGATTTCTCCGCTTTCCCTCCCAGCACCAACCCCCGTCGGCTTTCAGCTCTACCTGGGAGTTGGAGCACCCCGACCACGAGATACGCCGGAAGAGGCTCGTAGAACACCGAGGAGGGAAAGTGCCGGCTCACCCCTATGAGGAGGGAAGCCAGGAGGCGGAGACGACACTCGGCGCGCGCGTCCTGGCTCCTTCCAGTACTCGGGCGCTCGGTAGCGGGTGGAAGACAAGCCAACGACGAAGTCGTAGGGTGGCCTCGGGGATGCCGCGGGGGTTCCGCAGATAGGCCATGAGGAGGATGAGGATCGCTGCGAAACACTTGTTGAGTCCAGCGCATAGCACCCTCCCTCCCACCCCAGTTGAGCGGATCTTTCCTGATCTGCAGGGGTCCGGACACCTCGAGTGCACCTGCCAGGACTCCGGGAATGGTTTTTGATTCGACAACCTTGTCATCCTCGCATATGATCCTTAACGCGACATTCAAATTTTCTCGCTAAATTAAAATTAATGTCTACGGCATAAACGGGGCACTTCATTACTCGAAAATTCGAAAGAAAATTTACGATGATTGCACAATAATTGTATTAAGCTCGTTTAAACACGTTCTTCTAATATCATATGAACACGATTTCATGAAAATATTCAAAAATTATTAATGAACTAAATCTAAATAACAAAAAAAAATTTCTACTTTTAGAAATTTAAGTTTTGATTTGAATTTTTTTCAATAAACAATATTTTTTTAATCGAAATATCTTTATCTTTTTATAGCAAGTTTTTTTCCAAAAATTAATTGCACAAGAAAAAGTGCACAGAAATATAAGATTTCATTCATTTTCCTTATTTATAATATTATGTAGCTTAAAGTTGAACAAAATATGCTCAAGCAATTATTTATTATAGCCACAATACAATATCAACGCATATATTTACCATCAATCAGATACATATCCGAGCTCCTTAAAATATAAATTTTATACTTTAATAGTACAAAAAATAGTATATCCGCAAAATATATATATTGTACATGTATACAATATACATGTATATATATATTATTATGAGATCACATATTTGCTTTTATGATAGAAATTATTGTACATTCATCGCAGTATATTTTATAAGCATTTAATTATGTTTACTTGAATGTAAGTACATACGATTTTAATTTTATTCAAGTTTATTATAATAATTAAAAATAATAAGTAAATTTTGTTGCATTTATTATAATTTATTTTAATAAAAAAGTATTTTGATAATAATTATTTTTTAATATAGAATAAATATCGTAAATTAATTTTAATCAAACTCAAATGAAATATAAAATACATTTTTTAAAAATTTTTTTTTTTTATGAATAAAACTAAAAGATAAAAAAACTATAGTCTAAATATACGAGATTCAGTTTTCAAAGTGATTAATTAATTATTAATTTTCACAGCTACTTTTAATAAATATAAAAATAGAAATTAACAGTATCTAATTTATACATTAATTTTTCATCGATATATTTAAAGTTTTTATAATAACAGTTCTTTGTATAAAATTTATTCAAAAAATATTATATTCCGATTATAAATAACTATGACAAAGAGATCTTAAGATCAGAATTAAAGTAAATAATAATAGGAGTAATAGTAATAATAATAACAACAACAATAATAGTAACATCAAGAAAAGCAATAACAATAACAATAAAGCAATAACAATGGATTTTGTATAAGTAGTTAATATTTATGTTTCACAGACGATTTGCATATGATAATCATAGTAATTTACTTTTGTAAAACACTTATAATATTTAAAAAAAGTAAAAAACGTACTTGTAAATACGAAATTAGATTGCGGTATTTGTTATTAACGAAAATAAGTTTGTAAGATCCTACGTCCGGATGACGTTAAGCACATCAATTTTTATTATTTTGACCTTTTTATACTAAAGTGGAAACTGACCACCCTAATGGTGACGTCACTCAACATATGAAGTCTCACCCCAAGAAATATTCGCACTTCCAGCGATCAAAAACCATACGTATAAAAATTAATTATATTAATTATATATAATAATTATTAATTATAGATAAAGATATACACAATTGTGTATCTAAACTTAAGAATAATTGACTCGAAACAAAATTGCCTTCCCCCAATTGTTGGTTAATTTTCCATCTAGAAACTTTCGTACTTGCTCAATCACTGTAGTAAGCACAAAAATAAAATGCATTTGTCGATGGAGGTCCTCGGAGATGTACAGCTCCTCCAATAACGTAAACCCAAAGCCATTTACGCAGATCACAAATAAATATATTTATTTAAAAATACACGAATACTACTATTATCGAGGATCCAAGTATGTACATATAAAGTTATATAAGTACATGTACGTGAATAAATTTGTATTTGGCCATGTGCATGATACACAAATTGGTAAAATTTTAAAATTTAGTAACAATAACTGTCCTTATTTATGCGAAATTAATATTATTAATGGATAGATCATATATTGCTTTGGAAGCCAGTGAGATAGCTTCTATTTTCATTCGTTTTTGTCTTAAATGAAATAAAAATGTCTTTATTTAATATATGCAAACTTCCAATTCGGATGTTGTGTTGATTATCTCTCTCTGTCTCTCTCTGTCTCTTACTGACGAACTTGACTTCAAATTACACCATTTAATTAATAACGGAATTCTTTACATCTATGGTTAGAGAAGGGACGAGCACATCTCTCCTTACAGGCGAAAGATATAATGGCTCTCTATTGCAGGACGTAGGCAGAATTTGTACTTATCCTCCTTTGGAAGATTACAAATCTTAATATTCCTGTCTAACCTCCTAGCTTTCTTCTATTTTAAAGTATTCATTTTTCATCTAACGGTAGATGTGACACCTTTGGATATCCCTTCCTTTTCAACGTAGGCGTTGAGGTAATCCTTTCGCATCAACATCGCATATCTTTGGAACTCCTCCCTCCCAGCTTAAGAGACATTAGTGACTTTCAGAAATTCAAGTCGAGAGTATGCGCGCATCTATTAGCTCTAGAAAGCATAAGCGCCTAGATACTACTTGTTATTAGTATGATATTTTAATTATTATTTACTATTAAAATTTAAGTATTTAAACCTGTAGTATTTAAGCCCTTTTAAGTTTTATTATTTGAATATTTTGTACTAGATCTATTTAATATGTATTTTTATAACATAATGTACAGACAATAAAAATATATATCTAATATAATCTAATCTCTCTCTCTCTCTCTCTCTCTCTCTTTCTACATATACATGTATTGTATCTATTTAAGAGACTGAACTCTTATACTATTATGAATTTTCAAAGATATGATAAATTAAAGGGAATATTCAAAAATAATAATTGTTTTATGTGTTGAGTTAAGTATTTGCGATTTTCATATACAAGTTCAAGTTGTCTGGACTATGGAGGGTGGATGGTGACCGGCTGAAAAATCAAATGATCCGATCACTCATTCTAAACCATCATTTTTCCTTTAAATACATCTACAAAAGGTTATAAGATTTAAGGTAAAAATGGAAAAGAACATACATCAAAGGTCGTACGGCTAAATGCTAAAGGGTAAACTTTAATGTGTAAAATAATCGTGTATACATATGTTTTTTATGCACAAAAATTGAAAATAATAAATAGTTTCAATAAGTATCATTAGCACATTCTGACTTTTTTACGCAAAGATAAGAGCACTGTTTTTATGATAAGAAATTCAGCTATATATAAAAATAAAAATAGGAAAAAAATAGGATAAGTAACAAAAGAGTAAAAATATTTCATTAATAAGTACAAAAAAAAAAAAAAATTGAGAAATTGCATTTACCCAGATATTTATTTACTTTTATTTGAATATTCTTTAAGTAATATAATGCATTATTTTATAATAATAGTGTATGTACAAATGTTGGTGATGTTAATGGTTCTGTAGTAAATAAAGGATGTGAAAAAAAAATTATTATGAAATGTGAGTAGCTTTGATATTGTCAATAGGAACAAGATAATTAATAGATAAACTCGAGATAAAACTTTTATCATAAAAATATCATTATATGATATGATATTTAGTTTACTACAGTTAATACGATTTTTCAAATATTTATAAGGGAAAAAAATCATGCATTTAGTTTAAATGAATATTAAAGCAAGAAAATAAAAATAGATTGTTCAAGAATGCAGATTTATGTGTAAAATTTAAAAGAAATAAAAATTTACAGATAGATTATGGTAATTTATACGAGTGGTGATAATTTTTATATCATTACGTTTAAAATATTTACTTTTAATACTTTGTAATAATAGTAAATGTAGTGTATAAATTGTTGAAATTTGTAATTTTCTAATTTTTATTTGTTTCATTTGACTGTAGAATCGTAAAGATACATTAAGGAAAATATATATATATATATATATATATATATATATATAATCAAGGAAAAACTAATTTTCATTGTGGCTTGATTAATTCTAAAAATAAAGAAAAAATAGCCAGAGTGAGAGTAGATTTGAGATTAAAAAGTGGTTCAAGTATAAATAAAAAGATACAATGTTACGGTAATTAAATGAGTTTAAAAATTTTAAATTGCTTGAATTCATGAAAAGTTGTCAACCGAATAAAGGATACCGAAAAATTGTGAGTGTTGAGGTGTGGATAGTAAAGAAATACGCGGCCTTCCGAATTAACGAAGGATGATTGTAAACAGTTTATTACTTAAAAAGTAGTTGGGATAGAAAAGGTGTATAAAAGGCTTAAACGAAGGCTCTCGGTAGTGTGAAGTTGGTTGAGCTTGGGCAAAGCGCAGCAATCGATCATTTCCACCGAGAAGTCTCATATGTTTTTCGTCTGATCCCAGTTGAATGCACGATTAAGGAGAGTCGCTCGGTAGTGCAAAGTTACCGGTCTATTTAAAAGTGGAGAAAACCGGTGGACTAGCAGATCAGCAATGGAATCAGCAGCGGAACCAGCAACGGCCGTTAAATCACCGAGGGAGGTTCGCTTGCTTTCACTCTCCCTCGCTCGGCCACTCTCTCTCTCTCTCGCTCTCTCTCTCGCTCTCTCTCTCTCTCTCTCTCTCTCTATCTATCTATCTCTCTCTATCTCTCTCTATCTCTCTCTCCCTCCTAACGGGGGCGCGCGTACGCTAACGGAGCTACAATAAAAAATTTAATCAAAATGCCCTCTTGGTAATTTACAGCTCGGGTCTTCTGGAGTCTCAACCCTTCCTTCCCTCCAGGAACTTGCTCACTACTCATTCTCCGTCTCTGGTGCTTGTACTACTGCCTTGGCCAACAATCGCCACCGCCAAGAAAACGACGATGCCTAGGGCGTAACTCCCCCGACTCCTTTCCCTTGGCCCTTTACATTGTCGCAATCATTTTTTCTCCTTCATTTCGCTTAGGGTGTAACGGAGTTTTCTTTAAATTAAGCACGAGTTCATAAATACGAAAGCCTTTATTCTCACACGACTTTTAGACTCTTCACGTAAAGTGTTTGGATGCTCGTGGATGGGGAGTCACAAGATTTATCTCAAAATTTACACCAGTTATTGCTACTAGATAATGGCGGGACTTTCTTTTAATTTGTCACAACTGATTTTTAACTTGATCGATTTTTTTTAAATTAATATCAAATATTGCAATACTTCTTTCAATTAGTGAAACCATAATTACCGTTTTACTCGTTCGTATTACTTTAGTAATAATTTTTTATTACACATCGTAGTAACTAAACCTCGTCAATTTTCAATTTTTACATACAACATTTAAATTGAAAATTTTTAATAAAAATTAATATAAAATCTTAACTTTAACATTAAAATATTTTATTCTGATATTTTCACTTCTTTGACTTCCTCCAGTTTAGAAAATGTTTTGTAACATTGAATACAGTATTAATGTTGGTACAAGAAGGTGAATTATTAAATATAATTCTTTATTAAGTAATTAATAATTTTTTCAGCATAGGCTGTAAATTTTTATACATTATTGTAATTGTATATAAATGTAATTTATTTTAGTAATACTGAGAGTAATATGTGATAAACAATTCCATTAATTAATTTATATTATTAAATTATTTGTTTTCTATTACTATATTATTATATTATGTAACTATTTAAAGAATATGTTTAAATAGAATTTCATCAATATAGTTAAAATATATATATATTTGTACATGTTTTAAAAAATATTTTAGATTGCATAAAATATAATTTTTGTTATAAAAATAAACCGCAAATTTATTATTATTATTATTATTATTATTATTATTATTATTATTATTATATTTCAAAAATAAATTCATTTCAAAGTTGCATTAAAAATAATTATATACAAGTAATCCATTTTATTAATTTATACTGGTAATATATATATTTGATTATATCAATAATACTGTCAATTATCAATAACATTACTATAACGAAAATTATAGTTACTGATTATTTCAAGTTAATTGTAATATTTAAAATAGTAAAATAGATGTTCAAAAAGCTATTGAATTAAATTTTTTCTTTTAAATTTTTATATAGTTCCAATGTATGACAGAAAAAGTTTTTTATCTTTATTCTGATAAAAAAAATTACTATAAAAAAAAAATTGATTTGTGCATTTAATCATGAGTTTTTTCATTATTAAGTGATACCATAAATGCAATTCTCAGAACCTCCAGCTAAGAATTGAAGAAAATAATAATTTTTTATTAAACCTCTTTGAAGAGAAATAAATTTTATTGGTAATAATATTCATTCATACATAATGTATACATTTCTTCTTATCGATACTAATATAATATAAATAGTGATTAAGTTAAAGTTTAAAAAATTACTAATTATGAAAAAATATAGCAAAAAGCTCTTATTTGTCATAAAATGATTGTATAATTTTTATAAATATTGTTTTATTAATTGCATTAATTTTTAAAGTAAAAATATTACAATGATGTGCTAAAATTAGATAAATGTTGTGAGTATTGGGTAAGAAATATATTTTATGATAAGAATTTATCAGCACTAAAAATGTATCTTATATTTTGTACACAAAAGAACAGTGGTGTTTAATTGTGAGTAGCAGCATATGATAAAAATGAGTTTAATTTTAGGAAAAATCTCTCGAAACATTATTTTAATTTAGTCTCAGATAGTTTATGATTTTTAAAAAAATTTTAAAAGCTCTTAGAAAGTTATAATTTTCAAAGGTTGTTTTATATGCATGCCTAATATTTATTTACATATCATGATTTTTTAAGGGATTGATATTTTTTAAGAGAGAGAGAAACAAGCGTTACTGGGTTGGGGATACAAATGGCATTTCCCAGTTACACAGGTTCTGTTTGTGGGATGGATTGCATGATTTAGTTGATCTATAAAAATGATGGGCATGTTCATGATACCGTTTCTGGATCAAAAAAGTATTAAAAATAATAAGGCACATTGGTAGAAAAGTGTTAAGAAGAGAAAGGGAGAGAGAGAGAGAGAGAGAGAGAGGTGGGGGGGGAGGGAGAGCATCGGGAGAGTAAAAAGCAAGTTCTTAGAGAAATGCGCGAGAACGGTGGCGTAGGACCGATGCGTGGTAGAAAGGGGGTGAAAGAGGGGAGGGGGGGTGAGTAAAGTCGTAGGATGCGGCCCATTTGCCGACTCTCACCAGGGCGTCCTCCCTCACCCATAAAAATAATACCTCTTGTCTTCGCCCATTGCGCGGCACCATCCCTCACTCACCCGATGCTTTTCCTTTTCCTTTTTTCTTTTTTCCTTAACTCGCGCCCATCGTAAATTGCGAATTAGTGCGAACTTTGCCCATTACAGTGATCTGCTCTCTCCCAGCCACCACAGGATATTTGATGCCATCCTCGATCTTCCGATTGTCCCGGTCGCGATCGAATACTTCCCTCTGCCCCTCCCTCCCGCCCCCCATCCTACTTCCATAAACTTTGTCTAGAAATTTTACCCAATTTCGCTTTCCACGTTCTTCATTTACGACTTTCGAGCTGCGATTTTCCCTATTATTACCGGACTTGCACATTCACAACATTATGCATGCTTACTCTTATCTTACTCCAGTTGCCTTTAATCAAAATTTACTTTGCTTACAAATATGTTTTTTCTTATTTAATAATTATCTATTTCAAAATAATTTTTCTTTTTCTTTCTTTTTTTTTTTTATTCATTACTTGAATGAATTGTTTCGAACCTTTATAAATCTAAATTTAAAAGAATCCTTGTCGATTGAATTTATAAATAAACTAAAATAAATGTTCGGGTTTTCTAGAAATCATTATTTAAGAAAAATCAATATAGATAACTAATTACATAAATACTTTATTTAGCTACGCATTTAAAACTGTATCCATAAATATTGTAATATTGTATAATGTTAGATCTGTATTTGAAATATATATATTAGAATTATGAGTAAAAAAATAATATTTCATACATAAATATGCAAAAACTATAATCAATATTTCTTATTTCCAAATCAAATCAATACAAATTTTTATTTAAAATGATTTAAGTAATACACCAATACTAATATTAAAAACAAAATAAAAAAAAACTCATTATGATACTTCAGAGGATACGTACTTCAGAGGACAATTTTTATGTATTTTTTTGGTGGTTTATACATTAAAGTTAATTAGTATTATAAGCATTATATTATAAACAAAATTTGTTACAAAAAATTGCACAGTAAAATTTATAATATAATAAAAAATTTAAATAATCAGTCTAATATAACGTGTTGTTATTTATAATATTGCGAATGTACCTTATATAACACATTTATTAATTTATACATAACAAAAATTATCTATCTAACAACGAAATTTTTATATACTTTCAATAATAAAATTTGTATAAAAAATTATAAAAATAATAATATTTAAAGCTTATCGATTTATAATAAGAAAAATTTTTAAGATTTATTCCATTTTATTTTAAAATCAATACTTGAGAATTTTACCAGAAAATATTAATTGAATATTCCAATTCACTTACAAATGTTTAACCAATCATTTTTATTATTTAACACTAACAGCATGCGCAAAATTCGTAATATTATGCAAATCAATAAAATGCAATCTAAACTTAATAAAAATTTTGAAGTGAAAATAGTTATGTTATGTTATGTACAGTGAATTCAAATAAAAAGAAAACCAAATTTATTAAGTATTAATTGAAACAATGGAGGCGTGAATATGATTTATCATTCCGGTAAATTAAATATTTAAAAAATCAAAGACATGAGAAAACTTGTTTGTTTGATTTATTATAAAGATATGTTGGAAACGTGTAAACTGATAATATAGGCGAATATCATATTTTAAATAAATAATATAAATAGAAGAATACAAATTGGAGCTTATCCGTAGTTTTCTATGCACTTTTTATGGTTTCTTTTTTATCCTTTATATTTATATTTATATTTATATTTATGCGTACGTGAATCCGCAGAGCATAAAGCGAATAAATAGCCTCAAAGAATGATCACCAAATACCAAAGCATCAATTCAATAAAAAAGGAACTCAATAAAAAAAAAAACTCCTATTACTCCCTCATTAAATAAATCACCGGCATTATTGATTTGTGCATTATTGTATTTAATAATGCAAAAGCACCGCCGCGTAAATCACGTATACTGTTCTTCTCCCGGATAAAGGAGGAAATGTAATGCGATTCGGCGGCATCGACGTCGGTGCTCACCTTTGTGCAAGTGCCAGCCGTAATAATACGGCGGTCGTGCCCTTCGACCCTGACTAGCGCAATCTCGCGCCCTTTTATACCTTTTATACCAAAGAAAAGAAAGAGAAGTATAAAGAAAAAGAAGAAAGAGTGCCGCAATCATCCTCCGCGTCTGTATCAATTGGCTTCGAGGTCCATTACACGATCGGCTCCAGTGCCATGAGACAAACGTCTTGATACCGATTCCCCTCACCTCTCCGCCCCCCCCCTCGCAAAACCACACTATTTATCATTTTCTATTGCTCTCATCTGTAGTCCACTGATCTCTGTACACTGCACATGCAGGCAATTGTACTTTTAGAAATAAAATATTGTGACATTAATAATGCTGATGATTCTTATTTCCGTATTGTAATGATTGACCGTGTCACTCGAGGAATCTCTTTTACATATCTACACATCTCAAACTGTAAATCTCATCTCTACTTTTCTAAATTTTACACACAAGTCTGAGATTTTTCCATGCTTTCTTTTTACTAGTATATCTATTGCCTAAAAATGTTGTTCTAATTTTTAAATAAAATTAACCAACATAATGACACAACAATTCCATATTTTGCTTAGACCTACTTATAAGAAAACCTTAATATTAAATTTATATCAAAATATAGTTTTACATAATACTTGCATAAATTTCGGTAAAATTATAATGTTTACAATATTCATTTGTTAATTAATTAAATCAATAAGAAAAATGAATCAATCATAATTCACATAAAAAAATATTTATTTTTATATCGTATACAGTTGATTTCTGTCTACGTACAATGGTATGGATGTAACTTTAAATTTTGAATTTTATGCATTCAATACAGTATACAGAGTATATTAAAATCAATTAATTTTTTAATTTATTAGTTCTTAGCAATTATTATTAAACAATATAAATACATCTTCATCGTATAATATGTAAACATATGTAATATTATTAATATCTTATTAACTCAATCTTATGAAATGTCCAAACTAACACCGAAAGATTAAGATGAAAATAAGTCAAAATATTAATTTTTTGATGAATTTTATTAAAAATTATATAATATTAAACTTCTACATTTGTTTATATTTCCTATTTCACTTTTAAATGTAAAATATTGAATATACGTTAATAATCAATAATTTATAATAACAATTATAATACTCATAACAACAACAACAACAACAACAACAACAACAACAACAGTTCTATTACTAATTATTAGTTTAATTAATAATAAATTTAAACATATCTTGCTTAATTCTCGAATCAATTGTCCATATGCATTCTTTATTTTTATTGATAACAAATAAAAAATATCCGTAGGTATATATATAAATAGATAGATAGATATTTTGTATTAAATCAAATAAATTTAACAAGTATCTCAGTTCACTTGCATTAGATAGAGATAATTCGAGTTATAAGGAAAACTGAAAAACTTTTTTTTTTCTATGCGCAAGGAATGACGCACACATTGCATATATTCAATAGGATTTTAACCGAAAATGTCTTTTAATGCTATTCTCAAAAAATTTAGGTAGTACATCGGAAGGTCGGTGTTGGGGGTTGGAGGTTAAGGGTTGGGGGTTGTGGCAGCTTTTACTTTTACGCAATAAAGCGAAGCGAACGGGTAGAAAAAGAAGCGCGAAACGAATTGAGAAACGTATAATGCATCACGAGGGTGAGTTCGGAGGTCGGTGTGAAGAAAAAGGGAGGCGCGTCCAAGAGTTTTTACTACTCTTTTTATGACGCAATATAAGAAGACGTCTTTCGCGCCCAGTAGAACTAAACCTATTACTGATACTACCACAACCATCGCAACTCTGTAATCAGGTTCACCTATAAAAAATATCCCTAAAACAAAGTTAAATGAGATGCTGTGATAATGAAGCTTAAGGTATGTAATTCGATCAGCTTCTCCATCGATATTATTTTTAAGACTTTAATTACCTTTGAATAATTATTTTTTAATCAAATGCAAGATACACAGTACAACTTAACCAAAGGATAATTACTATTAAGAGTTTTTATTCATACTTTTCTGAAATTTTAAAAATGGAATTCTCACTTTGTTTGTAGTAAATTTTTTTCTACATTAATTACACTAAAACAAAATTTTTTTTATGTAGGTGTATAAAATAATAAAACAAAATTATATTTTAAAGTATCAATAGCGATTCGATAGGATTATTTAGACTTCTAACGCATTAAAGTTAAATATTTTTTTAAAAAAATATTAAATTTTATGGAAGCTTTTTCTTTTAATTTGATACAATATTGCAAGTGCCTATTTTAATTATTTTGAATTAATAAAATTAACCTGTTTCATCTTTATCAAATGTTATTAATTTTTTGTAAATATAAGTACATTGATGCTTTCCCAGGTATATATTATTATAATTAATAAAAATTTTCAATTAAAAACGAATTATACTTTGTAAAAATATGATATAATACAAGAAACAAAATAATTAACGACACTACAAAAATGTACGCATTTTCAGATATGATACTTCAATAAAAAAGAAAATTAATTTATACAATAATTTTTCTCCTTTTGAAAAAACAAATAAACCCATTAATTATGTATTAAGACATAGATAAGATGGAGATCAAAAGCAAAGTTTTTGAATTCGCATAATTGATCAATGGACAACAATGAATGGAGAATTAAACGTGTTTATTTTTTATAATTAAAATAGTAAAGAATTAACTGTTAAGTATTACAAATGTAGAAAGTAATTGTTACGTAAAGTCTAGCTAAATTTAAAAAGTAATCGAATTCCGGTATCTTCTTTAATAAGGATGCTGTAAAATGAGGCTTATTCATCAAGTGAATAAGACTTTAGAATGCCGGGGTCATCAATGCATTGATAAAATATTGGCATTAAAATGAGGTCGAGAGGTGATTCTTTTCTTCGAGTGCGGGGGTGGGCAGAGTTCGAGGTAAACTTCGAATCAAGGCGTTTAGTTCGGTGAACGCATTGTGCCTGCCCTCGCGTCCAGGATTCCACTCGTTCCCGTTCCCCAGGCTCGAGAGTTGGCATCAGGGCCCTTCCTCGAAGGGACGAGGAACGAAAAACCTTTATCAAAAGCCATAATTCAATTTTTCCAGATGCTTCGAGCTTTTGGATTCTCATTAAAGGGCTCGCCCGAAAATTTACGGATAACTCTCGCTCTAATAAACGGCTTCTATGTCAAAATTGCATAATGCAGTGCATTTTAATTATCTTCCAATTGTCTAAGTCCCCTTTTAAAAATTACTTCCGAATAACTATATTCACACAGTGTAATCTCGAATTCTATTTTCAAGGCTCTCAATGAATTTATTATTACGTTTACTTTCTTTTATTAATGTTTCAATTCAAATTTCCAATTCAAGCTAGTATCAGCCGCTCTTCTCATCGATAAGCAACAACCCCCTGAATAATTGAAAATCAAATTTTCAAGCATTCATTATAGAAGTTTGTCGTTATAATATAAATAATATTAAAAAGTACTTAGATTTTTAAAGTTTAAAAACAACTTTTAATGTTTATCTAAAATAGCTATAAAGTACTCATTTACACTCAATTCGAAATAAAATGAGGAAGGCCATCTGGCGCAAAGAACTTAATTTAAATTTGAGTAGTGTGTATATATTTCATATATTTCACATTTATGATATTTTCTTTTATTTTAGTATTTGCAAAAATAAAACAGCACCAGTACCATAAATAATATTTTTGAAAGCTTCAAGGAACGCTATTTTTTATTATAACTATAAATACTTTAAAAAACATAATTAAGGCGCCATAAAAATTATATTTACAATCAATATGCATTATACATTGAAATTATTTTTATTATTTTAGGTCTTTATTTGAATAAAATACAAGTCATTGGTTATTCTTAAATTCTAAATAATAATTTATTCTTTGGATATACGTAAGAAATTTGTTGTAGAATCGCTTAGATCACAGAAGTGACATCATTGCCAATTTATTTGTTTTTAGAATTTAATGAACTTACATCTTGAATTCTTTACTTTAAAGAAAATGGCTAAGCGTAATAATTGATACGAGAAAAATCAGCTTGAACATTTAAATCTAAACGTGTATTAATTTGAGTTACTTAAACTCCAACAAATTATCATGGGAGGTAATAAAAATTGAGCAAGATTCCGAAGTTGTCTGAACTTGTCAAGGGAGAAGAAGTCAAGTCTCTAAAAGTCGAAGACGAATGCCAATACCGTAAAAAGTAACCGATGAGCCTCGAGAAGCTCGTGCCTGTGCGTGAATCGAAGGATCCGCGGGGTTGGAGGTCAGCGCGACGACGCAAGGGTAAGAAGGCTAGAACAGAGGGAAGAGGGAAGAGGAAAGGCTAGAGGGCGAGAGTAGATTTAGGCTGTTTGCAGCAGTAGAGATGCGGGAAACGAGCCTCTGGTAATGAAAAGCGTGAGCCGCATACCAAGTAGCAACCTCTAGAGCTCCACACGTAGAGAGAGGGAGAAAGATGAGGAGGGAGGGAGGCCTCGGGTCTTCGGAGGGTCTGATACGAGGAGCGTCGCATCTGCCCTCTCCCCCCCCCCTATACCCCGTCCACCCCTCGAATCACGTCCAGGGACGCATACAAGGGGCACCTTGCCACCGTCCTTACCTTCCTCATCCCCTTCGATTTAATCGCCAGTGTTTAGGCTTCACAGCCCCGCGCTAAATCCGTGAAACAGTGCTTTCACTCAGTTTCACTGAGTCGTCTATTATTTTATGCCTCCACACTTGTGTGATATTACGTACTCGATAGATACGCAAATGAACTTATGATTTATGTGTCTTAATCGAACTGATCTGTTATCGTATTAATTTGGTTTTTTGTTTCAATAGTTCCATGTTTTAGGGCTTACACAACTCTATACATTCGAATGAATACAATTTCCTAGTTGCAGTAATCGGCAATACTGTAAGACTAGACATTTGCAGCAATCGATTTTAAGTCAAAATACTGTAGGAAGAACCTGTGAAGCCAAAGCCAAGTGAAGTTAAACAAATGAATGCACACAAGAATTACATACTCTATGTACCGTTCAAACATAAACATTTTCACAGATATATTTATATGTATTAAGTTATTTCAGAGACAATTGTGCTAACTTTTTATTTTTTCCCAGGCTTCACGAAATATTTGTGAATGTGAATTTCTGTTTTCAGTAAAACTGTAAAAGCGCCGATCAAACGGGCTCGCAATTATTTTTCTGTCAATAATCTAAATTTGTAAATAAATGATTGTTGTTATAAGCTAACGTTTTTAAAATGTGCAATATAGAATTAATTTTATAAATAAAAAAGAGAAAGAGAGATGTAGAAATAGAAAAAGATTATTATTTTGTTACTATTATTTTTTGTATACGTTTGGATTTGTTCAAATATCTACAAACATTTTAATATATTATTGGTCAATTTAAATTTTATTAGGAATTTTGACTAAAATTTTGAGTAATCATAAATCAGATTCTATTTTTAAATTAAATTAAATTTCAGGTAACTTGAGTACCTTTTCAATTGCAGAACAAACAAAAAATATTTCTGATTATTACTGCATTACGTAACGTTTTACGATTTTTTTTTGCAAGACCGCACATTATACAAAATTTTTCTTTTAATTTCTGTCTAACCTTTAAATTTTATCGATAAACAATCAAGAAATTACGTAGTTGAAATGTCTTTGATTTCGATGAATATCAAGAAAAAGCCTCTACGGATCACCTACGATGCAATATACAAAAAAGTTCAATAAAGGTAACAATAATCGTAAAAGTTTAAATGTTGAATTACTTCGACATAGGAAGTATGAAAGTGTAGTTTCAGTTTTCTCCTAAAAAGAACTAAAAAAAAAAAAAAAATGAAAAAAAATGAAAAAAAATGAAAAAAATGAAAAAAATGAAAAAAAATCGCGAGACAATCGGCATCCCGCGCACCCACTGAAAATACAATTTTCCGCGACAAGTTCAGGAAGCCGAGGGTGAAGAAGGGAGGCATTGGTCAGTGAGGGCAGGAGCAACGGCCACATTAAATTTGTATTTTTACGCTGATTCCACGGGTTATCGTGGTACGTGCGGAGAAAGAAAATCGCCCTGGCGATTAACGATCACCGCCCTCCTGGGAACGGCCGAGGGGACCAGGGTATTGCCAGCAGAGCAGGTGATACCCACCCCTCAGCCCCGACCCCGGAAAAGATGCTGTACATCCATCTTGATCGACCGATATTTTATTTATAAAATTATGGTTATGAAAATTTATAAATTTATCAACGAGGTTAACAATAGCGGCGAGAAAAAGCTACTTATCGCTCCTCTGAATCTCGATGGATTCTTGACCGGAGGTGTCGGTGGCGAGGGAAATGTACTGGACCTCAAAAAAACGACTGATGTTAACTTTTTTTTGTTGGTCGAAGGATCGTGAAAAATGCATAAGTATTTTTGATGCTCTGGTTAGCGAACAATATTGCCTACAATGAATAATCAATATTTTAAGTAATTCTTTAAGAATTTATAGGCTTTATATTTTTTATAATTAATAGATAGAAGTAACAATTAGAGATTATATAGAAATATGAAATTTAATATGATTTTAAGCCAATATCTTTGATATATATATTTACTTTTTTAAATAGATTTCCATAAAGGACATTAGATTTTTGAGACCAATTCATCTATAATATAAGCTAGTATTCCATTCAACAAAATGATAAAGTCATTGATAATTTCGAATAATTAATTTTATTTTAATTAAATTTCACTTAAATTTGAATTTATCGTGGAATAAAATATGCGATGGAACAATATTGCGACTACTAATAAAAATTATATTTAAATATCTTGGGCAGCAGGTAGTTGTAAACAGGTACTGATTGGACTTTAACGTTGGGTCATTGAAACTGTGATTAAGCGTATAAAACTAACTAGCCCTATTATTCTTAGAGTAATTGAAGTAATGCCACCGATATAATCTTTAAATCTTTAAACGCTTTCGCAAATCCGACACATCCATCGAAACAAATTTATCCTCGTCCTATTTAGCTTGGAGCGGATGTTATCTTACATCTAATCGGTAGATTCGCGTGTCAATGTTGAAAATATCGCGCGTGTAAATAAACAGCTGATAGCAATCCTCGGAGCAACAGAGGCTGCGGAATTAATTTAAAAGTTGATACATCACCAGAGTGAAATACGACTAATTTATTCGGGAAATCGAAAAAATGGCCGCGCGAGAGTAGCAGCGATTTATAAAACCCGATGCAGGGTAGGGAAAAAACGCGAAATAAGAAAGAAACAAAGATGGAAGTGGAAGGCGGAATTATTCCCTGGTGTATTGTAAGCGCCTCGCGACTTGTGAGGACGCGAATCCTCCCCCGCAATCGGTAGCGAATTGAACCTCGAGAGTTATTAGCTTTTGCGAAGGAATTTGCGCACCGACGGTTGCTTTCTTTGTCTTTTTTCATCAACTCAAAACAAAGGCGAATTTGCCGGGTTTTCTCCGAGGGGGAGTCGAGTCGTAGTTCTGCGTCCTTTGCTCTTTTCCGGGCAAGACCTGGTATTTTAAAAAGACAAATGGGTAATTTCGGATAATTAGTCTCGAGAAGAAGAATGGAGAGAATTTTTGGACTAAACGGAGAGACTACTGAGGAATTGAGAGTCGATAAAGCCGAGACTCTCTTTACAAGCACAATTCGCAAATAATTATTTCTGGTCATATCATTGAAATTCATGGAAAACACTTTCCAAGCATTAATTTGCAATTTGAAAACTGATGCACAAGGTAACTCTGTGTTTTTATGTGTACTAAGCCTGTATGTATTCTGGCCCTTCAAATAGCCAATCGCGTCAAAAAAAATCGTTTTACACCTGCTTGTAGTAGTGCCCGGGGGAATCGGTATATAATGTCCATTCGACTCTGAATAATTGTTGGCTACTTATTCTTACCGATGAAAATCAGACAAATGTGATAGTCGTTTGAAATATTGTATCTGTAATTGATAAACGATTTATGTTGTAAAAGGATAATTTATCTCGTAATAAGTTGCCTCGCAATTGATGTACTCAAAAATTATATATAAATTCGCTTATACCTTTTAAAAGTAAAACTTTCATTAAATTGTTTTTTAATTAATTTATTTAAAAATATGAATATAAGAATAAAATTTTGAAAAATAAAAAAAAAATGTTAAACAATGACATAAATAAAAAATAATGTTATAAGATAAATAAAGATTGTGCTTATGCAACGAAAATTAAAAAATAGATTCGATTGAGTAAGGCTATTAGAATCTACCTACACGCATTCATCATAATATCTAATATAATCCATTTTACAATATCTTTGCAGAATTATGAAAACAAAAGCATTTCATTCAAGATTTGAATCCCAAACTGCTTAGTCGTCTGTATAAATAAATATCCAGTTGCTTTTTCTCGTTATTAAGGTAAACACTGCAAAAATAATATCTTTACTTTCCGCACATCTTCTTGAAATTTCATTCCTTCATCTTGTTATGATCTTTTATTATAATTTCCTTTTGAGGAATAAAAATCCTTTGGAGAGCAAAGAAGTGAGTATCATTCTTATCAGATTTACTTCGTTTTAGAGTCGTCGAGATAATGCGCAAACATTTGTAAGGATGTTGACCACATGTATGGGTTTAAAAGGTTGACCGTGTTTGGGTATCGCTGTGGTCAGCTCGTATTTGCAAGCAAACAGGCTTTTAAATTCCGATTTTAATTTCGTTGCGAGCACTTGATCCCCCCGTTCCTCGTTGATGAGGGATCAAGTGATTTATTCATGCAAAGCTCATGGACTTGACCACTGACCCACTTGGGGAGAGACGGGGAAGGGAGGAGAGGGACACGGCATGGCATCTAATGCCAACCCCCATATCATCCCTTCGGAGCGTCCCTTACGCTAGAACGATTATTGTATTTTCCCATGACTTTTCATTGCACCACTGAGACTGTGACCGGCTTTAAAATAAATTTACCTCTGAACAGATTACATAATTTTTCTTTTTATATTTATTCACCGAACATTTAGTTACCATTATTGATATTTTCCGTTGTTGTTATTATTACCATTATCATTATTGTTTTTGACGAGAATTTTATTTTAAATATAAATGTTTTGTCATTATATTATATTACACATTGGCAATACAATTAAATAATATTTTATTTATCCTTTTGAATTTCTAAACATATTAACGGATGCCTTGAATTAACAATCAATTGTTTTATTATAATAAGTAGTTAAGTTTTATTAATCTTTTTATACATTAGAATTTATTTATTATTTATTTACTTATATGAATGAATGAAAAAATAAGGTACCAAAAAACGAAATTAATATAATAAATGTATTTTCAAAAACTTATTTTAAAATATTAAAAACATATTGAAATATTGAAAACTAAATTGTAAATCCTGTACCTAATTTATAGTATTAAAGTACTGCTGAGAATCAGTGATTAAAATTCATAAAAAATAATATAGTTCAATTTAATTTTCATGGTGAGAGGACCCTTCGAAGAAAAAGGAGAAACCAATTTGGTATACCCCCATAACTAAATCGCGGTAAGTTACGTACACATTTGGATGAACATCGAATCCCTAGCAAATCAAAAATACTCCTGACCGATGAGACCAGGACTTGACTCTGTATAAGCATTTGTGATGCTTGTACAAATGTTTTCATAGGTAATGAACCCATGAGAGTAAACGCCATAATAAGCCATCGGTTGATAGGGAATTGAGAGAAAGTCTTTACCCGTGTCACGAATTGCCAAAGGTTTAGCCAGGCCAATCCAACTTTAATCACGTACCGATATCCCTAATACCAAAACAATCCAGGGGAGCAAATTCGCAATTTGGGAAATATGCCCAACAATTACGTGCATGTATTAATGTTCAGTTTTATCCAGTAATCGTATGCATGTGTACATCTTTGCGCGAATAAAAAAATATTTGTATTATAAAATAAAAATGGATTGAAAAAGTGGAGAAAGTATTTTTATTAGAGGATTCATATTTTATACAATTTAAATGCATAAATAATGCGGATAAATTTATTTCGTGTTAAATATAATAAAACATTTAAAATAAATGTTAGTTTCCAAGAAATGATAATATTTGCTTTAAGAGACGACTGCCATCTATTAAGACAAAGAAGTATGAATAATTTAATTGTAAATTCATGTATATGTATTCATGGATATTTTTGCATATTACGATAATCAATATTAATGCTTGTATCGATGCTCAACTAATAAAAAAATTACATAAGTATATGTGAAATAAATGCGTTTAATTAAAACGGAAAATAACGATGGACTTGTTAAACAAAAGTCGAATACAAGCAAAGTAAGATGGATTTATTACCAGTATTTGGTAAAGTTTGGTTAATAATCTGTCAATTTCACCTGTTGACCTGTTCAGCCAAATTAATTGTCTCCCAGCGATTCATCATTCGAGATTGTGAAGGACATGGACGATCTTTTGCAGAGAAATTGAGAAATTTCATGATCTCTTGTACAAAGAAATTGGCTCGTAAGCATTAAAATTATTAAATGACCGATGCGTAGAAGCCGTGATTGCAGAAAAAGTAGCAACTGTGAGATTCTGGAGCGACGGGAAAAAAATGCGCGAAAACCCGGTAAAAAAGAGGAAACATCCCGGCTCTGGTTCGTTGGTTCGTTCGTTGGTTCGTTCGTTGGTTCGTTCGTTGGTTCGTTCGCTGCGTCTCGGCATCAAATATGCATTTTTATTGCTGCGCACCATGTCCCTTAATTCAAACAAATTACCCCGATCTTTGTAAGTGCGGTAAGCCCTTAGGATTTCCCACACTCATACATCTACCCGCCCACTACTACCACCCTTCACTCACTTTTTCGCCATATCGATTTTTTCTCGAATCTACGTTTGAGTTAAGACCCAATTCTTAATTCGTGTTTTTTTAAAATAAATACTTGGACCAGAAAGTTTATCCTCATTTACGATAAGAAATATGTATGTAGTTGGACCAAATTTTATGCTGACCCAACTCCGACGCATTGTACATATATGTTTGTGGATTCCGATACTAAAATTGCGATTTATTTAAAAAAGTCTATCAAAAAAATGTTCTTCTTTTAATATTTAATGTTAAATTATTTTTATTCTATCGAATTAAAAGCAATACCTGATTTATTTTTAATGATAAAATGGACATGTTATATTGAAAGTAAAATATTCTAATATATTAATTATAATCAAGATATTATTAAGAACAGTAATCAAACTAGTATTTTAATTTTTAACATTAATCAATAATATTCGCTTTAAACATACAAACAACAAAAGGGGAAAAAAGCAATTAATTTTCAACACCGAATAAGTATTGAAATATTTGATGTAATGTAATAATTGCCCTTGAAAAGGATAATATAATTAATTCTATGATTAATAATATATATTCATTAAAATTTAAATATTTCAAAGTACTTTCCTATAACTGTGATATCAAACAATGATTTGTATATATTAAAAATGTTTTTGCTCTTAAGTTAAATAATCGGAATTTTTTTAAACGCTTTAAATTGAAAATATTTGCTATGAAATCAGCCAGAAAATTGCTAAAATAGAAAAAAGTTGATGCTTTTTTTGTCATTGGATGTGCAGCTTTTAACGTGAAAGCATACATGATTCTGTATTACAGCATAAATAATAAATATCGTATAAATGAGCTAATACATGTAATTCGTAAAACTTTGGATTATCTGTGAATCCATACACTTGTATATAGTATATGAGATTTTCATATAATAGAGTGTTACAATTCATGTCTGTGTGTTGGGACTTGAGGACTTGGCAAGTGATATATTTTCGCTCACAGGTATGTAAAAATGATAATAATTACCCGCTCAAAAGGATAAGAGAAACTCGGAAGCGACGAACCCCAACATCCTCGCTGAAACGACCCCCAATACCGCTAAATTTTACTAATTTTTCCGAAACAGAGAATACAAACAAAAAGTCCATGGGTGCAGGTCCCTCATTTCCGCCATAAGGTAACCGCGTCACGTTGTCCCATCCTCGTCGTTGCTCGAGAGCAGCATAAATAACTTTAGAGTTTACGAGCTCTCTCCGCTATCGAAGAGCGAATATTTTCCAGCCTTTTCCTCTGTTCGACCAACAGCTCCTGGTGTGACATCTCTCTCTCGGTCATTGAGGTACCCCAGATTGTCTACAGGAAATCCCGGATATCCCAGCTCGTCTTCTTCAGGGTCTAGGAACATGGACTCTCGCGTGTGATTCACGTGGATGTTGTCCTCGAGGATCGTCGTAGAGTCACGAGATACGCTGCTTATCACGTAGGAGTATACGACTCTTTCATTGCATTGGTCAGATATCAGAAGATTCTTGTTTTAGGGTCTTGTCTTCAGGGCTACTGATTTATGTTATTTGGAAAAAAATAAGCTTACTTTTACGACTATTTACTTAAAATTTGATTTTTTTTCTATACTTACGTCGCTCAATTATCACTTATACTATATACCTATTTTTTTCATTCGAATTACAGTTTCTTGTACATTAAATTTTTTAATTCCAAACTAAACGATATATAATACGTTTCTTAATTAAATTAAAACAATAAAATTTTATAATTTGTTCTTTAACTTTATTTTTTACTCCATTTAAAATTAAATGCATAATCATATTACAATTTTTAATTTAACTTCAAAATTTTATTATACTAAATACTATTATCTACTAGGTATTGCCTATTTCTTTACTCTTATATGATATAATAAAATTACTTCGCTTTAAATACATAACAAAGCTTATTAATAAAACTTTTCAAATAATTTATAATAATTCATTTATAAAATTATAAATCTACGTTCAATACAATTTTATTTGTAATATTCAAACGATATTACATTTTTAAGCTCACTTCATAATATATTAAAAGAGATAAAAAAGGTGAGCGGCAGAGAGAGAAAGAGAGAGACAGAGAGAAATATATAAAAATTAACATCACCAATTTTACGATATTTGCTATTAAATTTTTCAAATAATGATTGATTCAATTTAATATTAGCAAATATTTTTAAATTTAATAGAACAATTATAAATATTTTGCATATTTTTGAAGGCATATTTATTCATTTTACAAGTTTGTATAGTACTCACGCACTCTATAAAACCAGATAATTACATTTTTACGCCCCGTAAGTTTAGAAAGATATAAGATAATACTCACAGTTTAATTATAATTAGGCTTTTTCAAAATTATGGCGTTTCAAATAGCGTCAGATCGTTCATATAAACATAAATTCCTTTTTCAGCGTCTTTTCACTTATGTAAAATACGCAACCAAACAACTAATTCTTCAATAGAGAATTTTCATTCAAAAGTATCGGAAAAATGTATCATAGATGAGTGTTCAAATGCGTACATTTGTGAGGAAAAGGAAAAATAAGTAACAAAACTTCATTCATATACAGGATTTGCCTGATGAGCATCAAGATGAGCATAATTAATACTACACAGACATACATACGCATATAGATTTGTTTTTTTTTTTTTTTTTTTAAGATTAATTAGCCTTTAAATAATAAGGAATCACTATGTCGATATATGTCTACAAGCTTACTAGTAGTTTTGCTCAAGTGATCATTTCATTTTAGCAGCTTTATTTTATCGATTATCGAAATTACTTTCATTTTAATATTGGGATAATCGATTTATAATAATAAAAATTGGATGTAAATGTAAACTACGAATTTAATATGTATTAGTCAAGTTTATATAAAATGTACAAAATTAATTTACTTATATATTAATTCTATGTATAATTATAATACTTCAAAAAATTGTTTGAATTATTTACAGTTTAGCATGTTGAAAATTTAAATTATACATCTAAATACGCGATAAAAATAATGAATACAATTTCCATTAATGCATATTAAATATTACTTTAACTCGAAAAGTATTATTATTGAGGAAAAATGTTAATAAAATACGTAATAATGCACTCTTTGCTTTGAATACTTTTTGTGTTGTCGAGAGGCTTAACAGAAAATACCCCATTACAAATAAAAAATCCTTGCAAGTACTCTCTGGAGAAAAGATCGAAGGTTGAAAAATTTGTCCGCAATGGTTAAACTCAAATTAAAATGGAAAAAGATCCGTTGCACTTACCGTGATTTAACGAAATCCATGATTGGACGACAATCCCAAGATTATGCAATGAATAAAATAACCACCAAAAACACAACAATTCAATTTGGTCAGCTGCTATCTAACTTAGGAAATTATAGGCACACAAATGAGAGATGGGTAGAGGTTAATTAAATTCACCGGGGATTTCATCCCCATCCTATGTAAAATTTTGAATTTGCGTATTACTGCTGCGCTGGAGGCAAGATGTACAAATACGCTAATTATCTTCCATCGATAACTACTCGCCAATTCTGTTACTCTTATTTGGTGATACGATGGGCCACCACCTTTCATCTTTTGTTTAGACAGCCGGGAATCGAATTTCCCCCTTCGTCGTCACCTCCAACCAGCTAACCCAATTTAAAAATTTCAGCCGTTTCCTTCCTGCTCTGATCTTTAAAACTGTAATTTTATTATCAATCCCTAAATAGTACAGTCGACCACTTGGTCATTTTTTTTACTTATAACTATACAGCTATCTGTAAATTTTAAATAGAATAAATAATAAAAGTGTAAATTTTAAATAGAAAAAATTTTTTATCTTTATTGTAAAGCCACTGTATATCTATCATTATTTGATACAGATGTTTTCAGTTTTATTGAGATTTCGTGTAATGAAATTTTATGTATCACCTAGAAGTAAAAATGAATGAAATAAAAATGTCTTGCATAAATCATCGTACGTAGGCTAGAAGGTGAGAGAATTATCCGGAATTTAATTTTCTTACAATTATTCTTTTCAGTATTTTTAAAGTATTAAGTCTTCACTATGATATATAATGCTATTTAAATCTATCATTTTAAAATATATGCTCAAATATTTTATATTTAATAAAATTTAAATATTACTCAATGTTAATAATAAAATAGATTATATAAATACAATATGATCCAGTAACAATTTTATTAATTTCATCTATTAGCATTATAAACTGAAAACGCGAACAGATTTTTAAGAATTAAATGAGCTAAAAATGAAATAATTTTCGTATTGAAATGGAAAAATAAAATTTATTCATAGAATATAATTTGAAAAAATAAAAAAAATAACTAATTTTTTTTTAACATTAGAAATATATATTATTAACCATGTAAATATAACGAAAGGAAGGTGCATTTTAATTATTTTTTTTAAAAAATGTACCGGCTTTTTAATTAAAAATTTTTTGATTTAACTAAACTTTTTAATGTAAATTTAAAAATATTCAAAATAATTCATAAATTTTAATTCACGCGTACTATTTTTAATACAGAATTTTTTTGTATTTGTCAAGTTATTTCTTATTTTTCAAAAAATTATGAAGTGAAAGTAAAAAATTCTAATTCAATTTTATTTGTACATTAAGTTGGTATTTTAAAAAATATACAAAGTAAGTTAAATGTTTTCTTCATATCAATTTCGTTTTAATTATCGCATTTAAATTAATTCTTAAAAAATCTATAAATTTTTTGTAACATAATCTACAATATTTAGTTAAAATTTAATTTTTATATCACAATATTTTTCGTAATATTATATCAAAATTCACAGGTGTATAATTACAAATTCTGGATAAGTTAATAAATTTAAGTACGAAAGGCTTATTGCGTAGTTGTATCCAGAATTTTCATGCATTAATAATTAAAATTTATGAATACAGCTCAAGGATAAATGCTAATTATAAAGATGAAGATCCTGAGAAAGTTGTGCATTATGGATAGGACGTCACATTAATATTCTAGTTGGTATAATTAGTGTAATCAGGTGTTGCTCTAATACAATTGCAGGTGTACACATTTGGATCTTGTTTGGATTGTATATGATCTTGAGCTCCAAACTTTCTGTCCTTTTTCCTATATTTTTCTTTTGTACATTAGAGTATTGGTATGTGTGCGAGTCAAATAGGCGCCTTCTGAATAATGCAGTTCGTCCAGCAAATTTTGGACGCTAATATATCTCGATGATAAATAGCAACGTTTGTTCAATCTCCGAAATGAGCTCCAGACTATCGCGACACATGGATGGAAGATAATATAACTATGGGATTTCCAGACATCGGATGATTACGAAAAACAACAGAAATTTTCAAAACAAAAAAACACCAAATATAAAAAATATAAAAAAGCTGTACTTGCAAGAAAAGTACTGAAAAAATGAAACCGAAACGAGTGGAAATGATGAAATTAATAATGGTATATTACGACAACTGATTATTCTATTGTAAATATAATGAAAGAAATTATATTTATAAAAGCTTTAAAAAAACTATTGCAAATTAATTTTTTTTTTTCAGTTTCATTAAAGTCCACTTGTATAAAAAAAAACATACAAAAATAGAAAATCTAAATAAAAAGTATTATCTGGTTTTGAAGAATAATACAAAAGCAAAGACTTTTTATACAATGTGAATAATTTTTATATCTATTAAACCAAAGAATTTAAATATACTTTTAATTGATTTTACATTCAAGTATTTTTGATTTTCAAATTTTTGGTTAAAATTATTTATATTAAAACAATTTTTGTTTCTAAATAGTCATAAAAAAAGCATACATCTTTGCAAAAATTTGTCATTGTTCAGAAGGTATGTTGTTTACTTCTCTAGAGGATTCTTGAAATTAGACCAAGGCAAAAAGAGTATTAATAGATCTGAAAGTCAGTCGTCAAGGGAAAAGATATAGCATGCGCGTAAATACACCCGCACATATGTTTATACATAAAATAAATAAAAAAAATGACATGTAACATTGAAAAAGAGAAATAAGATTGGGGGGAGGGAAAGAGAGAAGAATTGGCCAAGAAAGACAGAGGAAGAGAGGGAGGAAGACAAAGGGAAAGAAGCGAAAATAAAAAAGGAAAAGGAAAGAAAAGAGGGGGTGATAACTGGGAATGGAGGGGTAGTCGGGGGTTGGTTGCGAAATCGCCGCGATTCGCGATGCAGGGCACGTCGCTGTCAGACGAGCGTACGTGCGACACGACTACGCTTTTACGCCGTTCGCTCTTTTTCTCTTCTCCAACCCCTTTTCTTCTTTTTCTCTAGTCTCTCTCTCTCTCTCTCTCTCTCTTTCCTTCTCTCTTTCTTCACTTGGAAATTCGCGTTCCTTCTGTCCCTCTCGGTTTCTTCGGCCCCGCCACTCCTTTTTCTTCCTGCCACTGCTATTTGCAGATCCAACAAACTCCCTTACAACTCAGCCAGGGCCTCTACTTCGTCTTCATCAAGTCTTCGTATTCCTCCTTTGCGTTTTTTACTACTTCAACACTGATATCCACAAATTATTTCCAAATATAAGGACTTTTCCACTCGTTAATTACATTTGGACGATTAAGAAGATTCCCTTTAACAACCGAATCCCATGCTGCTTTATTTTAATATCCAAATTTTTTTTGAATTATTTTATTTAATTAAATACTTTATTTAATAAAAATTCATTTAAATTAATTAAAAAATTTTATTCGTTTGATTTTTTAGACAACATTCCTTGAAATTCATTTTTTTTTAATCGTTTCAATAAATAAAACGTAATTCTTTTTTATCAACGTGTTTATAAGTAATATGATGGGCAGATAAATTAGAATTCTACTTGAGGAATAGGAGAAAATTATAAAATGACTCATTTGAAAACCATCTGCCATCTAGCTCAAATCAATTTTTTTCAGTTTTAAGTAAAAAATAATATAAAACGATTAATTTAATATTGCTCGAATTTTATCCAAAAAGCTATGAATTTGATACTTAGCCCAATCCTCAAAAATAAATAAAAACCATCCCGATTTTACAAATTCTTCAAGCATAGGCAATAGATAAAAAAAAATCGCATTTACAGCAAACAAAGTGATATTAAAAAAATTTATCCAGCACAGCTCAAATTTGATTCAGCAGCCCAATTTTATAATCATCTATAATTTTTTATTTTTATACGTAAAAAATATAATACAGCAAGGGGATCTACTTATCCGATTACCATGTTTTGCATTATCATTAAAGCACATCGAATCAGTTCTACTAAAACCAAAGAGATGGCGCGAAGGTACAGATTTTACAATTTCATCGCTAAAAAATAAATAAAGCGCTCAAAATCAAAGGATGTGAAAGGCTTTGCGTGTATTGTGTCGATGTGTACGGCTTCAACTGTTGTTTCCCATGCAATTTCTTAATTTTAGTTAGTTTGGTACGCCGATGGAGAGATAGTCGAATAAACGCGTTAATATAGAATAATTATTATACAGATAAACATGAAAAGTATAAATTATAAATAACATATTATTTAAAACAATAAGAAATTGTTCAAATTAATGAGGTTGTAATACAGTGCTCGTATTAAATCGATTCTCATGACGGTGAATAAATCAAAATCCAAAAATGTCCGATATAACCTTAATGTAATTACAAAAAAACTATAACTTAATATAATCTGTTGAATGTATGACTTTTTTTCAAAAATTAATGAATTTTTTTTAATGATAGGTTGTGAATTTTAATATGTAGGTACATGTAAATATGTGAAAAATTTAGCGTATTTCTAAAAGGGTGATCGACCAACACCACATCTTGTGGAAAGTTTTAATGTCGACTGCCTATGTGTACTAAGTAACATATTTCTGAGGAACAGTATTGGGATTGATAATATTAAAAGAATAAATAATTAAAATAATGATAACAAATTAATGAATAATAATTAAATAAAAATCAATTAATAATAGATGATAATGATTCTCCCGTCTATATGATCTAAATAATTACCCTTTCTATTGAATATAAGTCCCAGGTAACTGAAGCTTTCTACTATTTCTATTGTTTTACCTTTCCATTTCCACTCTTTCTCTTTTCTTTTTCTGCCTTTCTTAATTACCATTATTTTCGTCTTTTCCGGGTTCAATTGCAGTCTTTTATCTTCCAAGAATCTTCTCAGCGTGTTCATCATCACTTGCATAGCTTGTCTGTTTCTAGCCACTAGAGCTAGTTCATCCGCATATGCAATTGTCCATATTCTTTTGTTTCTTTTCTTTACTCCTCCTACTTTGTCTTTTATAAACCTTTCTTCCAATTCTGCCGTATAGATGTTAAATAATAGCGAGCTTAGGCAGCACCCTTGTCTTAATCCTCTCTTTGTCCAGAATTCCTTCGATGTTTCCCCGTTTACTGCAATCTTGCATTTGGTCATTGTATATATATATATCTTTAATTCTATTTATTAAATGCTTGTCTATCCTTCTTTCTTCCATGATCCTCCACATTTTTCCCTATCTATCGTATCAAAGGCTGCCTTGATATCGACAAATAGGATGTATAATTTTTCTTTTTCTTTTATGGTTCTTCTAATTATATGGTCTACGATATATATATTGTCCATAGCCGATCTCCCCTTTCTAAAACCTGCCTGACCTTCTGATATTATTTTCTTTTCCTCCACTTCTTTTTCCAATTTTTTTCTTATAATTCCCGAATATATCTTATATCCAGAGTTTAGCATCGACAACCCCGTGTAGTTTCCAGTTATTCTTGGGTTTCCTTAGTCCTCTGGAATACTTTCTCCGTTCCATATCTTTTCTATTATCTTTATTAATCTGTTCTTGATGTCCTATCCTCCATATAGCCATGTTTCATTTGCTATTCTATCCGTTCCTTTTGCCTTTCTCTTTTTGAGTTTATTCCATATCTTGTTTATTTCTGTTCTCCCCAATTCTTCTATTGCCCCTTTCTCTTTCTCCTGTTTTTCTGCTGTATCTTCGCTTCTGTTTTCATGTCCATTTAATAGTTTGCAGAAATGTTGCTTCCATTCTTCTATAGGTATCCTTTCTTCTGTTTTCTCCTTTCTTTTTCTGTCCTTATTCAGGTATTTCCATATCTCTACTTCGTTCTTCGTGTTTTTCAAATCTTCTTGTTCCTTTCTCTCATTCTCTTTCTTTTTTTGTTCACATCTATTTTTCCATCTCTTTCTCTCCACTATGTATTCTTCTTTTGTTGCTTCACCATATTTCCATTTTTTTAATATCTTTTTCGCCCTTCTCTTCAGTTGCTTGCATTCCCTGTCCCACCACTTTCTCTGACCTATTTTCCATTCCTTTATATTTATTGTCTTGGTTTGTGTAGCACTTCTTATCTTTTTTTAAGCGTTTCCCAACAGCTTTCTATGTTGCCTCCTGTTTCTTCGTTCCTATCTCTGACATTTGTCTTTTCGTTACATATCTTTCTGCTTTCTTCATCCCATAGTTCTATAGTTTTTTTTCATTATTCTTGTTCTTTGTCTCACTTTGCTGTTATGTCCCATTCTAATCTTTATTCTTATGAGAAGGTGGTCCGATTCTATTCTATTTTTTATCTTCATTTCTTCTATAATTTCTTTTATTTTTTCGTCCCCTCTTGCCAAGGCGATTACCGTATCGCCTCTTGTTCCTATATACGTATACATTCCTTTCTCATCTCCTTTCGTGGTTCCATTAAAGATGGTCTATCCATTACCTTCTATTCTTTTCACTAGTTTCTTACATTCGTTTTCTGTTTTTTTTTGTCTTCGCTTTTCCTCTTATCCGTCTTTCTTCCATCATCCTTTCTCATATACTTTCCTATCTGACCTATTCTCGTGTTACAATCTCCCATTATTAACGTCAGCCCATTACTTTCTTCACTCTCTTCTTCTATCATTTTTATTTTCTTTATTATATCAGTTGTGTTGTATATATTCCATATCTCTAAGTCTGTCCTTTCTTCCTTGTGTGTAATCTTCGTTGTTATCAATCCGCCTTGTTTTCTCGTTCCCATTTCCGTTATGCTTATATCCCACTCTTTTTATCTATGCTCACAATAAACCCCCTCTTGGCTTTGCCTTTCTTTTTTTCTCTTGTGGCTTCTATTATCTCCCATCTCATTCCTTTGGGTAGCCTTTTCTTGCACTTCTCTTTCTTTCTTCTCCACCCAAGTTTCTGAGAGGCATCTATGTTCTGGATGTTCTTAGCCTCTGCTTGCGCTCGTGGGTTCAGCCTTCTCGAACTTTCTTAACCTCTCTTCTTAATCACTTGCTGTTCTCTTTATTTTCATTTTCACTCAACACTTTATATCTTTCTATTTCACTTCACTAGATTCCTTTTTCAAAAACCTTCCTTAACTACACATTTTTTCTATTTATATAACAAGCTATAGTAGATTTACTTATTTCACCGATGCCGGTAAAACGTGCGATGCTTACAGTTTTCGATACCAATACAAAGTCCCTAATGCGTTTTATAAATTTAAACGTAAATATTAGTGCTGAAAATAATTTTTGATCAAATTTATTTTTATTTTTTATATAATTCAACACATTTTTCCAAAATGTGATAGACAAAAGTTGTTAAAGCTAAACACAGCTTTAGATAATGAAAAAGTGATATGCGCAATTTTTCCTATCTTACCAAACAGATAATCAAGCATGGCAATGCTTGAATAGATTTTACGAATCGCAAGGATTCGGTGTGACTATGACGGCACGAACTTGTAATTCACAAAGAAGCTTCTTTCCATTGCAGCATCACTTTCTATTCTATGCTATCAAGTGGAGAACCAGTAAGTTTTAAGAATATCAATAATAAATAATAAATAAATTTATAATTTATTAATTATTTAATATTTATAATTATTTTGTTATTTATAAATTAGTTTATTGTTTATAAATTATCTTTAACTTTCTTTTTTTATAATACTAATCAATGAAGGATTGTCGGAGATCAAGAAAAAAAATTTAGCATTCAGGGAAACGATTTCTAAAATGAAAAAAAGCAAAAGGTATTATGACTTGCTTTTAAATAAATATTCAATATTATTCACAAGTTTTAACAGGAATTAAAAAAAATAAATTAAAAATTGAGCGTAAAAAACATCATAATATAAGTTCTATGATTCCAATTCACTCGTAAACCAACGAACACACGATTGAGTGGTACAATCGCATCTACTCTGATCCTCTAACCTTTGGGATGACGAAGCGTTAACCGCAGTTGCGCTCGCTCCCGCGTTAATCGCTCGAGATTCCCCGACGTGCCATACGTCTGCCCAACTCGCGCTCCTTCATTAAATAGTTCGTGGTGAACCCTCTCAGACAAAGGCGCATGTCTGGGACTTGCATTCATCTCGACCTAAACTTAACATCCTAGACTTAAACATTTATAACACAAACCCTGCCGTCTCGCGATTGTCAACCAACGGTCGATGCTGTTTTTCGCGAACTCCTTGCATTTAGATTTTCCATGTCCGCGCCGCTCGGAGCCGATACACCTCACATCAAGGGACGCTTGTGCCTCTTTATAATAACAATTCTTGATAATCATAGTCGTGATCTTTTAGTTTTTAATGAAATAAAATCAGTATTCCACGAATATAAATCATTTTAGTTGCTTTCAAGTAATTTTAGTAGCATTCAAGTAAGCTATTAAATGGAACGATTTTAATTGCTTATTCTGGAAAAAAACAAAAGAATTGCGATATGCAATAGGAGGGAGCTTACGACGAAAAGTTCATTTGTTGTAAAGCTCAAAATGTCCAGTCGTTCGACAAACTTTTATCGGAAAAATATTCAATAATATCTAGGTTGAGCTTGACGCATTCGAGGAGTGTTCTTTTCTTTACGCAAAATCCCAGCCAAGATAATTAACAATTTACAATAATCATTCTCAATTGTTATCATCTATTATTAATTGATTTTTATTTAATTATTATTCATTAATTTGTTATCATTATTTTAATTATTTATTCTTTTAATATTATCAATCCCAATACTGTTCCTCAGAAATATGTTACTTAGTACACATAGGCAGTCGACATTAAAACTTTCCACAAGATGTGGTGTTGGTCGATCACCCTTTTAGAAATACGCTAAATTTTTCACATATTTACATGTACCTACATATTAAAATTCACAACCTATCATTAAAAAAAATTCATTAATTTTTGAAAAAAAGTCATACATTCAACAGATTATATTAAGTTATAGTTTTTTTGTAATTACATTAAGGTTATATCGGACATTTTTGGATTTTGATTTATTCACCGTCATGAGAATCGATTTAATACGAGCACTGTATTACAACCTCATTAATTTGAACAATTTCTTATTATTTTAAATAATATGTTATTTATAATTTATACTTTTCATGTTTATCTGTATAATAATTATTCTATATTAACGCGTTTATTCGACTATCTCTCCATCGGCGTACCAAACTAACTAAAATTAAGAAATTGCATGGGAAACAACAGTTGAAGCCGTACACATCGACACAATACACGCAAAGCCTTTCACATCCTTTGATTTTGAGCGCTTTATTTATTTTTTAGCGATGAAATTGTAAAATCTGTACCTTCGCGCCATCTCTTTGGTTTTAGTAGAACTGATTCGATGTGCTTTAATGATAATGCAAAACATGGTAATCGGATAAGTAGATCCCCTTGCTGTATTATATTTTTTACGTATAAAAATAAAAAATTATAGATGATTATAAAATTGGGCTGCTGAATCAAATTTGAGCTGTGCTGGATCAATTTTTTTAATATCACTTTGTTTGCTGTAAATGCGATTTTTTTTTTATCTATTGCCTATGCTTGAAGAATTTGTAAAATCGGGATGGTTTTTATTTATTTTTGAGGATTGGGCTAAGTATCAAATTCATAGCTTTTTGGATAAAATTCGAGCAATATTAAATTAATCGTTTTATATTATTTTTTACTTAAAACTGAAAAAAATTGATTTTATTGTTATAAGATATTATTTCTGATGCACATACATCGAAATTATGTTATGCTTGAAGAGTATTTATTTTTTTTAAATTTGATTAAATATAAATGTATACAAATACTATTAAGGGCTTGCTTAAATTAGCAATAGTGCAATATAAAGAATATTTTTAATCTAAATGAGTTGATGAAAAAATATAGTTTTAAAAATAAAATCATTATACAGTTTCATAATAAGTACAATCGAGTTTTATGTATTAATAATAATGACAAGAATTAATTGAATAATTGCAAAAACATTTTATTAATGAAACGAATTTTTCATTGTTGAAAAGGGGTAGAGTAAAAAAATGAACATCATTTGAAACATAATTATTTTATTTTTGAAAATTTACCAAAAATACATTGTATTATTCCATAATATTGAAAAATCGTCAGTTTATATTCTTCATTACATTTCTGAGTTAGTAAGTATATAATAAATCATAAGAAATGGCACAGTACAATAAATGTATGAGAATTGTATGTGTGGGTGAGTTACATGATTTATTCTCTGAATGAGCGACAACGTGAAAGAGGTCAAAAGTGTTACATACTTTTACATATGCACAACGCGATAATGTAAGATTTAAGAAAATTGCTGAGGAACAATTGCATGCATTGGGGTCGTAAAACAGCGCACCCCATAGTAGTATAAAATCCCATAAGTACGCATTCGTACGGAATTCATAAGGCATAATTACGATGCAGAATCGAAAAATCTGCACCATTTACTTGCTTACTTTTTTTTATATTTTCGTATTTTATTTGTTTATTTTTTTATTTTTATCAATTTTTTGTTTTGTTGGTTACTTTTATTTTTTCTTTAAACCGAGAGGATCTCCCTAATTCCAAAGGAACATTCGTAGGATTGCTCCTAAGCAAACAGAGACGCGAGACTCGGCATTTTTTTTTTTTTTTTATTTTATTTATTTCTTTATTTCTTTATTTCTTTAATTATTTTCTTTATATATTCTCCGTTCTCTTGAACGCAAATAAATTTTGTTTAGTGATCGTTCGTTGCGAGGGTAAAAATATACTCGCTCGTTTAAGGTAGTCTTAGGCAGTCCTACAGTTACGTGACAGTTGCAGTCGAAAATCGTTCGGATCGAGGGTAATGATGCTTTCCCTCCTACTTATCATCATCATCATCATCATCATCATCATCATCATCATCATCATCATCATCATTACTCTCCTCATCGACATTCTCCTCTCGTCCTCGAGAACGAGACTATAAAAATCAGATGCAACGCTCAGAAATCAGACACTTTCTACACAAATGAGCGCTGCGAAATCAAAGGATATTATATAGATAAGCTACCGCGACGACTTTATTAGTTCACACATCAATGTTTATTACGTGGATATCTTAATATTCCTTAAAATATATAGTTATAATGTGTATTTGTTAGATATTCAGTTTGTTGAAAATATCTATCTACATTATTTACAATTATTTAAGGCTGCATTAAGGATGTGTGTAATTTGTTCGAATTCTCTGCAGAATTTAATTATTAATATTTTTATGAAAATGCTTTCTATTATTTCGTTCGAAACTCGAGATATTTTTTTGCCTATTTCAAAACTATTTAAAACTATAACATTGGACACTAATAAAATGCCCAGGCTCAAACAGTCATTATCCTACTTGAAAGGTTCGTGTCTTTTTCATCTGTGAAATTAAATTCTTGATAATCGAATTCTTAACTACTTGAGTAAACATAAAAAATTTAAAACATTCAGTTCTAATCTGTCAATCTTGAAATTATAAAACATACATAAATGTAATTTACTTCGTAGCAGCTTGACGTCAGGTCAAAACTAATACAGACTATAATTATTACCAAACTCTAACTGTAAATCTCAACTTATTAATTTACAAATCATTTATTTGCAGTGAAAACAAAGCTCGTTTACTACGTTTAAATCAATCTACCTGTTGTTCATCTATCTGCTTTTTTACGTAAAAAGCTCTTACGCCAACATAAATATAAGTTATCTGTAAACACTCTTCATTTGCATTTTTTTATTTAAATTTTCGTGATTTTTCTGTACTAATAGCTATGCTATAAATAACACAGTGTTTATAGCAGAAAAAAATTATAAATGAATAAAAAAAAAAACTTAAAATGATAACATGCAACATTACACGAAATACATATATCGACGCAACATCATGGCACATAAAAATGTTTATACGCTGATGCATCGCTTTATTTTTCTTTTTCATCATTATTACATATACTTATTTATATACTCATAATGCGAATAGACGATAGAATTTCTGACTATCATTCAACAGTCGTGAATTTTTTCATTCAGATATTCTGCGTCAATTCATATTTAATAATTATAAACCTAAATTCTTCAAATAAAGTGAAAGTAGCTGACAATAATAAAATAATAATAATAATTCATCGTACCTATTACGATTTTTATGACCAATATAAATATTATTTCATACAAAAACTAAATAATAACTTTTATTATTTTCAGGTACTTATTACACCCAATATCATGATAAACAACGTAGATTTGCGTTTCACATTCTACAAAAATAAAATATAAAATTATTTTGTCAGTTTTATTCGTTTTTTTATTAAATACTTTCAAATTTCAATATTTCTTAACTATTTCTTATTAATATTCTTTCATATTTTCTTTAATTTATTACACTTTAATTTTATAAAATGTTTTAAAGCGTTAATGCATATTTTTAATTTTTCTTTATTATTTATTTATATTTATTTTTCTTTGTTAAAAATTTTCTAATATCTATATCTTTCATTTATACTTGATAAGAAATAATTTAAAACAAAAGTACACAAACGTATCTATAATTTACTCTATTTAAATGTTTAACAAATAATTTTAATAGTTAGAGTGATAATTAAATATATGTTTGCTAAATATACATTTAAAATTTGTATAAAATATAGTTTAAAATGGTGTGTATCTTAAGTACGATTATATAATATATAATTTTATTTATTTAAAACAATATTTATAATGATTTAGGATTAAAATTTTTATATATTGTTTACATAAAAAAAGAATAAAAAATACTGAGAAAATAATTTTATCGGTGAGATAAATCAAAGGTTATATATAAACCACTCGACAAAAAAATTCGAAGCTATGAGTTACACTAAGCTTCTTTAATGTACGTTTATAAACAAATATTATTTTCATTATTTTATAAAATGCATTTTTTTTTTCAGCGCATGTACTTCAAAATTGCGCGATTCTCAAAATATATCATATACTGCTTTATACTGTATTTTCGTAATTTGCCACGCTGCAAATACGTAAGTACTCATTTTCATTCCACATATATATACATGTACATATCATGTATAAGTCTCGATACATTGACATCATGGTCATTGAAACCTTTTCATTCAATGCATTTCATTCGCGTAAATCAATTATTTGCATAAAGTAAATGCACTTGATATTTGCCATCAAAATTTATCCTTATGAAATGTGAACATTAAGGTCTTTGCTACTTTGTTACGCTAACAAAACAAATTATAAAACAACTGGTGAAACATAGTATGTGCTGAATTTCACCGTGAATTGTGATAAAAAACTTTTCACAATCGATTTAATTACAAATATTTTTATTAAGGAGCATGTTACTATAAATATATATCATAATTGATTAGTATCATAATGATAATTACTGGTATAAAAAATCGTATCATCATTAATCAAATACTTCTTGAAGCTATATACAGCTAGTGTTTACACGGTAAACATTTTTTCGATATTATTTTTGCTTATGATAAAAGTTTTTTTCCCGATAAATTCATAGATGATTAATCTGTTGAACTATCTTTGGATATTACAACAAAATCATCGTGCAAGAGGAAATATTTATAAACAACAGAGCACGGAGGCTTTCTCTTTTTTCGATGACTAGTTTACAGGTTTTGAACACATTGTTTTATTTCATTTTCTTATAGTTATTTATCTTGTTTTATTTGATTTTGTTTATTTAAATAAAAATTTGAATTAAAAATTTTTATTATCATTTTATATGTCAAAATATTTAATAACTATAGAAGTATTATATTTCGGGATTTTGTGTAAAAAAAAAATTATCCCTATTTGTTTTATGTTTGGAAGAATCCAAATTAAAAATATATACTTTTATATCAACCTGCGTGCTGTAGATGAATAGTGATATTAAAAAAAAAAAATTTGCATAAATCTAATATCTATTCAGCGTTTAAGCTTTTATACATTTCAAAAAATATATGTACTGTATATATTACAGTAGAATTTTAAAAAAATTTCATTACAATATTTTCATTCCATCCACAATAATACTTTTAATCAGCTGATTCTTTTGATTAACAAAAATCATAGTCTCGTGTATTATATAAAAAACACGTAAAAAGTTCATATCGTTTTTTTACCAATTTCATGTAAGAATAATTAACAGTTCAATATACAAGGCACGTCTGCATTGATATACATATATTTGATATTTTATTTTAGAAAATTGGCACAGGTCCAAAAGATCAGTCATGTATTATTATTTATTACCGTAGCATTATGTAAGAAAAACAATCCTGATTTATTTTTCATTAATAATTTTTATGATTTCTTAAGAATTATTCTTTAATGTATAATAAATGTCGGACCATGTATTCTCAATGAATATTTAATTTAATTTTTCTATACTGATTTTTAGGTAATAAATTATTTCTTCAATATAGAAAATTCGACTTCTGCATAAAAATGCGATGCGCATTTTCAGTCTCTCTGATGCAAGTATTGTTTGTAAATTTTATCAACATAATATATTTATCGTAATACATGATATACAGATCAAAAGCTAAATAACTTAAAAGACCATTAATTTAAAAAACTGAATAGACGAGAAGTAGGAAAATCGTTCGCCGTACTCGCGGCCATGTTAGCTTCTTGTTATCTCCTTCAAATTCATAAGGCTTCTGCTTTATGTGAAGCTGAGCCAAACAATGTTGCTCAAAGACTCGTGGACGTCAAACAGAAGTTCGATTTGAACTTGAGCAGTTTTCCGTCTGCTTTGAGGATAAACACAACCCATGAGGATCAACCTTGCAAAAGGTGTTCAGACCGGGGGTGGACCTCGCACATAGCGCAACTGTGGGGTAAGGGAGAGATTGAGGGAATTAGTGCCTTCGCAGCACTGGGGCTCCAAAAGGCAGGCCGCACACAGGAGCACGACCAGGGCAAGCTGGAAGGGCAGGGCGGCCCTTAGGATACGCCACACCCAGCTGCGCGAGACCCCCGGGTCGCGATCAGGATCGTCGGGTTCTCCAGAGGTTGTGCTGTTCGGTGTCGTGATGGGCCGCGTGAGGGATAGCACAATGGGCACCTCCTGGTGTGGCATCTTTTTACGCTTGCTATTACATAAACAGATATTGGTTATACTTTGAAAAACCATTGATTCATTTATTGAAATAAAATTTAGCACTGAGTCAATCCGTGTATGCAATAAAAAGTGTGTGGAATTTAATGTAATAATTTTTATTTATTAAATGTTTTTAGTTAACTTTTCGTTGGGTATTTTTAAATTCCTGTGTAATATTATTTCCTTCACTTTTCACTTTAAGTGGCATAGTTGTTAGTCAGTTGCATCAGATTTAAACTCGAATAAAGCTTATGATCAAATTTCAATAATTCAAATGGTAATTCAAATAATAAGAAAAGAGTTAAAAAAGGTTTTACTGGAATATGAATCAGAATAGAATTGGTTAATAATACCTAAGAAGGGGATAGTTGGGAGGATTAATTGCCCGTGAGCTGGTGCGGGACTCGACACTGGCTGCTGTTTTGACGATGAGCTCGCGACACTGTTTCTGTAGCATCCGGAGCTCGCCCTCAGCTTCCTCGACACGCCGCCAAAGCTCTCCCAGAAGTTGGTCATCCGGGTCAAGTTGCGCCTCGAGACTCCGAGTGAGTCTGCGTAGCGCGGCGAGTCGACGTTCGCGTTCGCTTAGCTCCTGTTCGCTACCGCTATCGGAGATGCCGCTGTCCGAGAGCGAACCACCCTCGAGGCCGACCAGTGAGGAGATCGTCCTCGAGGAGCTCTCGAAGGAGGAGTGCACAGCGTTTCCACTGTCATCCGAACTCGGAGTACCGCTTGCACTCGATTCCTCCAAAAGAACCTTCTCCTGGGAAATCCAAAAAATGATGAATTTGTAGAATAAAAATTAATCTTAAATAAAAATGATTGAATTGAGTCAAGTAACTAAACCAAGAGACATAATACAATCGATTATAATCGCATTTCTCAATAACTTCTGTCAAAGTTCTTTCAAACTCGAAATCATCATTAATAACTCGAATAATGTTCATTAATAGTTGCATTTCATTAATTTGCAGTTTCCACAATTTGAAAATGACATCATCAAAAGCACAAAAATACTTTGTATCATGTCCAAAATTTGGGCTTTGCAATGCAAATCCAACCAATAAACAACAAATTTATTCAAAGTTTAGACTAATCTATGACCAATGACTGATTGTTGTAAATCGTTGAGTAACGGTTTGGGAGCTAACCTCGTGTTTCTCGGAGAGGAGCCTCGCTACGTCTCGGACGGACGAAGCAACTTCAATCGTGGCTCCGGCCTTTAAGGCCGCATCCAAAACTGCGAGGGTGTCCTTATCCCTTCGTAAAGCGCACTGGAGCTCTGCAAATCGAACTCCGAACTGTTGAACTGCTTGCAACGCGCAGAGTTGTTGATTTCCCCTATAAGAAACGAAATTTTTACTTCATCGTGTTGAATATTAAATAACATTTATTTAAACAACAAACGAAAATGCGTCAAACGTAAATCAACGGCCATCACTCTGCAGGCACTTATCTGCTCGATTTTAAGAACACCGAATATTAAAATCATAATTAGCAAATATATATATGAAGATCAAGGTTTGAACGTTGTTACCTGTATATTATCCCATTAACTCATAATTTAGCAAATGTAAAATAAAATAGTTTACCGACAATGTCATTTGGATTATAATCCAATTATTAACATTAAATGGTGATCTTTTATAATTTAAACGGTCGGTAATTTTAGTAAGCCACAACAATTTTAAATAAAGTTTCATTTTTAAGCCGAATACTTGAAATGTTGTCTTACTTTTGAAAAGCTTCATCCCAAAGTCGGTACAAGTCTGCAATTCCATCCTTCAAAGCAGCAGATGTGGGCGACGACTTTTGGCCAAGATCCGTAATAAGGCGATGTGTGGAAACGTTTAAAGCAAGCATCGCGGCTTTACGATCTCTTAAATTAGTAAGTTCATTCTGAAAGCAATTGTACTCATTATGAAACTTGTAAACCATATGGAAATCAGAGCTTGTATTTTCAATCTCTCCACTTTTAACGATTCACATAAATTTCAGGCCTTGCATCATTACTATTCTATCGTATATACAATATCAAGATTAGTTTTCAACATTTGTTTAAAGAATTAACGCATTTATTTTTAGAGACTTTTTTTTTCATGAGTTGTAAACTTCGTTAATTACAAAATTCATCTTCTACTTTTGATAATTTAATATTATTGAAGATTTATTGTTGAATGTATCGAATAATAATGCATCTGCAAGTAATTATAATTTATTACTGAATAAACAATCTTTGAAAATTAAAATAACTATTCACAAATAAATAAAAATATTAATAATAGTGATTAATAATTACTTTTATTTTAAAAGCTTGACAGTAAATAAATAATTCTAGTTGCATAAAACCTAACAGAAGTAATAATTACTTTCATAAAATTAAAATTTAAAGAATTAACTAGTGTCTAGTTAATGTTATCATTATGATAGCATTATTTACGCTCGATATTTTTCGTATCAAGTTATCTTTTTTTCAATATATGATTTGATATTTTATTTAGAATGAACAAATACTTTATATGTGTGTATACAATGCATATGTAGTTATGAAACTGTTTTACTTTTATTGTAATTAATAGTAGTCACACAATCATTAATTAACTCGCCACACAGAAAAGTTATCAAGATCTTCATGTAAGTAAAAACGTCTTGTAAAAAAAAGTACTCTATCATTCTGACAGTAGCCCTGACTTCACAATTTTAAAAATGATTTTATATTTCTTACCAACATTTTACTTCTACTTTTTTTAATGCAATCGATGGAGACAAATTCAAAGAATATCGTTATTTATATTTAATAAAGTATTTGTCCTTAAATGCTTTCTCTTCCTCTAGAAAGCACACAATAAAAGCTCAACGTTATTAAAAATCACACATTAATGGTCGATGGTTTAATTAGAATCATTTTTCATTCAGAGGCGATCAAGTCAAACCAAGTTTCATGTTAATACGATTGGTCAGAAATGATTTCTCGATAAGATACGACGCTACACATTTTTTCCCAAACTGGACCAAACTTTCTCGGTGTTTTGCTTTTAAAAAAGAAAAAAGTCGCGGTTTTATTTTGACAGATTTTACGTGAACGAGGCAGAAATAACGAGACTCCAAGGAAAAACTGCCCCTCGCGCAACTCTAGTTCTTATCAGGATACATTTTCGTTCGCTGGTATTTGGGGTTGTCGAACTCCAGGGGGAGCTCCCCGGGAGTCCGCGTAAGTAAAAACTGGGCGTGATGCACAACCACTAGACGACTTCTGGAGACTTTCCCGATCGCGAAAGGAACCGGTTTTACTCTAACACCCGGGTGCACCGAGAGTGTAGTTTCCAGTCCAAAATAGTGCATTCGAAACTCATTTTATTTATTTTTTTATGCTTTCGATAACATGTTTTCCATTTATTTTCTATTAATTTATTCAACCTTATAACAGTCATCCGGAGGTGCTCGAAACAAGTTTCTCGAATGCTCTTCCTGTTATCGGTGGTAATGATAACGACGTTTTTTCGTACGTGATATCAATTTTTTGTTGTTGTGCCTATTCATAATTTGAGTTATCCTGCTCTGCTGAATAACCATCCTGTGCACTCATGAATATCAGTTTTGATGAGGCTTAAATGATGTACGAAAATTCACGCAAATATTCGTAGACTAAATTTAAAATTGCACAGAGGTTAAAGTTGTTTTAATTTTCTTACTTGAATTCTACTGATACGAGCTTCGATAACGTGAGACTCCTCCAACTCAATTCGGTAAGACGCTAATCTTTCTTGAGTTGCGCAAAATTCCAATTTCATGGCTGCGATTTCTCGATGAATTCCGCTAATCTTCTGTGCCTCCTCCACTCGAAGTGCGAGAGCTTCCCATCGGTCTATTAAGCCTAAAAATTTTATATTTTACAAAATTAATGTATAAACAGTATTTTACTAACATTAAATAAAAATTTAGTTTCATTGAATTTTTGAAAAGTAAATATTTCAAAGTGTTTACTTGCCTTTATAAAAATATTTTATAAAAATAGTAAAATTATTCAATTTCAGATTAATAAGAGACATTGACCTACGGTAAATCTACTACATTTATTAAATTCTTGCAATGAATTGCTCGTAACTGTTATTCTCGATCATGATCGCATGAAAAAGTGTATAAAAATATACGAGTATATTTTAAAAAAACCTCACTTTTTTCTCCTTTAAAATTCAATATATTTTCTTATCTAGAATTTCGTTTAAAATGTTTCTTTGCCCGAAAATTGAAATACTGTTTCATATATAATAGAAATATATTCGACATATATTTTATAAGCTTGTACAAATATATTTATTAATTAATAATAATAAAAATAATAGTAATTTAAACGTTGTATATTTTTAATTTTTGCATATACAAATGTCCAAAAATAAAGGTTGTAGAAATTCCACAATATTTGATATTCTCGAAAGATAAAATGAAACTTAAAATACAAATATTAATAGCATTGTCTTTAACAATAATGCAACAACAATTTTTATAGCATAACATTTTATTTATAAACGCTTAAATATTTTTTAAGAAAGTTCATTTTTCATTAAATGTTTTAAAAACGATAGATTATGAAAATGAGAAATATTTTAATGTTCTAATATTATAAAATGTTTACTGGTATAAATTTGGCTTATAAGTTTTTATTTGATGAGTATTATAACAAATGTCATTAAGGTTAGTAATACACAAATATAATTTACGATCTAATTATTTAATGCTAATCAATATTATGTAAAGGCTTAAAATCGTCAGATGTTCTTAATGCTTTTTTTAGGGCTTCATTGACCTTGTTAAATCAGAGCTCTAGCTATTTTCGAGATATTTAATATCGAAAACAGTAACGTTTAACTCATCCGAATAATTACACAGCCGAGTATTTTTTTTTAAGTTTTAAAATTACTTGAGGAATTTTTTAATTTTGTATAAATTATTAAAAAGGAAAAATTTTTTCATTACTTTTATTATATCTATTTTTTAGCAAAAAATTATTTTAGTCTTATTCTTTTATTACTGTACATTTATTTATATTTGTCCTAAAAAACAGCAAAACTCGGAGCCTGGATAAGTTTATTTCTCACGTAAAAGTGAATTACCAGAATTTATTACAACTAACAGAAATATATTTTATAATTTTTATCTACGTAAATTTCGCGGTTAATGTCATTGATAACAAAATAATCGATAATATTGATATTTACTGATTTAATTAACAGGTGAAAAATAATAAAATAAAATCGTTTTATAGGAAAATAAAGTTGAATTATCTTTAGTCTTTAATTTTGCATAGATTGTAAAAAAAATTTTTTCAAGACGCGTTTTTAAATTGATATTAAAAGTATAGATGAAAAATAAAGCATAGTTTTAATAATTTAATAATTATAAAATAAGATAGTTTTGAATTAAATGTAAAACTTTCTTTTGATAAAAAAAATATAATAAAAATGTTCTCTGCAATGAAATAAAAAGATTCTAAACATTATAAATTTGTCAATAATGAATGATCAAGAATGCGTATTGGAATGAGTGTTTATTATTTTCCAAGGATCACCACCATTAACTAAAATAATAATAATGGTCGTTATGGACAACGTCTAGTATGAACTTGTGTAAAAAATGTCAAGTAACTGCAGTCGGGAGTGAAAAGAAAATTCAAATAAATGAAAAGCAGCTGTTAATACCGAATATGAGTCAATGATTAAGCTCAATTAACTGTTAATTCGGAAGGGCCAAATCAAGGAATTGAGAAACAAAGTCGAAGATCATAAAGAGCAAACGCAAAAAGGTGTATGACACACAAGTAGAGTGCTTTGACTATTTCCGAGAACTGTCAATGATATTCCGATCGGTGCCAGTGGCACAAATAAATCCCCGCCACCTTAACAAAACCTCTAAGACGCGAACAAAAACTCCGGCGCACTGGAGGCAACGGGCTCGAGGCCTTTGAACGGGAACGACCGGGTTCCAGGCGCCGGCACCAAACCTGCGCCAACGAATCCTCCCCCCGCGTCTTCCCCACGTCTCCCCCACGTCTCCCCCACGTTTCCCCACAACCAGATCGACCGATTAACTCCCGGATTATTTGCACGTGAAACTAGTTTACTCGAGCCCGGATCGATATAGATATTCGGTATTATTAATTTTATCTTACTACATATTTACATTCCACGTTACTTTGCAGTTGTTAGTCTGCATAATTTTTTTTAATACAAGTCTACATTGTGTACATCTTCTTTTATCAACCGCGCACGTCGCTGTTGGTTAATCGTTCTTCTAGAGCATAATTTCTTCGTTTTATCGTTCCGAGACGATGGGGATTATGTCGGCCCTGGAATGTCGTAGCGCACACTAGTTTATTTTTGTTGTTTCATTTTCGATCTCTCCTACTCGAGCGACTCGCGGCTCTCGTGCAATTCCTCATTGCGATCCATCGATTCTTTGAACATAAAACGGTGTGATTTACAGGTTTTTCACGGCAACTTTGTTTTCGATAAGCAGTCCCATGCTATTTATTATTTATTATTTTTAGTACTAATGGGAGCACTGGAAAACATAAATAAACGGTTTTTAATTTTTTCTATTCAGTTTCACAGCAGGTATAACTTATTCGTTTGATCCAAGTATTCTTTCACTCTACCTTTTCAATTTCTCTTCGTTTCATTACAAATGGGTTGGTAGAGTTTTCGTACATTCTATCGTAACTGCTATTAACTGCTACTGCATGTTTTCTTGGTCTTTGTTATTTATTAACAACTTATCCATAATTATACCAATAATTAATATTTACAGATTATGTGTGACTCTCAATCAATTAATACCTGTGCAACCAATTCTGTTTGTACGTAATCAAGTAAGATTAAGCATTCTCCTGAGAGTATATTAATTACAATGAATTATACTAGGTAATAATATTCATTTGGCAAGTAAAGTATATTTACTTTTACCGTATATAATTAAAATATCACTTTTCCTATCATATGACTTTTAAATTTGGTACTGGAAAACAAGTTAGTTTCCAGAATCAATTTCATACACGAACATATTTAAGTATAAATTATTCAATATAAATATATATATATATTTATTTATTTATTTATTTATTTATTTATTTATTTATTTATTTATTTATAAAAGTATACTGTAATACTTTTATATCATCTGTACTATTTAATTTCAATAATTATTCATATTCTACAAGTATGAAAACGCAAATTATATAATATTAAAATTTACTATTATTTTATTATATCATTATATTAAGCAAAATATTATTTTATAAAATAAAGAAATTACGTGAGCGATTGATAAAAGAAGATGCACACAATCACAATGTAGACGTGTATCTAAGAAAATTATGTAGACTAACACAAAGTAATATGGAATGTAAACAAAATTATATCAATGTCAAATATGTATATTGATGCGAGTATTCATAGAAATTGATTACAATTTTTAATATCAATAAAAATAATTTTTTTTCTGTCATTTATTTTTGTTCAAGTTGCGCGCCATCTATGTATATATTATCTCCATCATCAATAGCAAGGTACATTTGAAAAATGAACTACAGAAAACTAAGTTTTCCCCCTAAAATTTAATGTTTGAGACAGGATTGATCAAGAAAAGTAAGTCAGAACAGGGCTTCCTAGGGTAAAATTAAAACATTTAACTTGTCCTCAAATTTTTGATAGTAAAAAAAATTAATTGATTGACATAAATAAAAAAAATTTAATTTACATCACGATTGTTTTTACACTGTTATAATAGAGTAATAAAAAATTAAATATGAAGATTTTTTCTTTATAGTAATATTTTTAAATTAAAAAATATACTTTTGAATGAAGAAACTAAGAATGCTTTGTTAAATTCTAGAAAAATATTTACATCTTTGTAATAAAAAATTTTTTTTTAATTTTTTAGTTTAAAATTAAGTGAATTATCTGCAGTTTCGTGTTTTACATAAATAATATTTTTGTTTATGAAAGAATATTGATAGTTGAACGAATTTTAAAATTTTATGGATTATTGCTCTTACTACCCGCGGCAGGTCTTAACCATTTTCAGATCATCGAGGTCTGGCTTCATTTGGAGGTGTAAAAAATATTAATGTTACTGATAAAAATGCATCCAAAAACCAAGCAAAAGACGAGGTAAAATTTGAGGTGAATGCAAGCGTATTGAATTAAAGTTCCGTCCCTTAAATTCGGTTTGAGGACTCCAACGGGAATGAAGTCTTTCAACGCGTGAAGGTAGGTCCTTTTAATCACGGACTCCTTAATTATTCGATTGAATTTACACACGCATATTTGTACTCAATATGATAACTATCGGATGTGATAGTAATACATGAGTTCGAAAACTCCATGTGTACGTCAATTTACCGATAGTGACTTGTAGGTACAGATTGATCACTTTACAATTACTTTAAAATTCAGACATTTTCTGCTTAAATTGAAAATACTCACACTGGTTTCCAATTCAAATACGGTCTCGACAACAGGGGACTAGAGTTTTCGATATACCAATTATTTTCCACTACATTTACGAATGAAATCCTTACTCCCACAAATTGATTTAGGTGAATTTTGAACGTCCTAGACAAATAAACCTGTTAATTGTGCGGTGCACCACAAACCTCCTCTCCCCCCCCCCACTAAATTGTAACGGCCTTCCGAAATTTCTTCGATAAATTTTATTTTCAGGGCTTCATTTAAAAATAGTTGACGCGATATCGTTAAATATATTTTGACCTAATAAGCGAACGAGCTTGTCTTAGTGAAAGAGTCTACTTACTGACTTGGGTTTGTACGTGAATAAAACTTTAAAATTTACAAATACATGAAAGTTATTGATTCTAAATACAAAATAGACAACTAAGACAGATTTCATGCATTTTGTATTATTTTCACTCGCGTAAAAAGACATTGATATTTAATTGAAGTATAAATGTGTCAATGCTACTTACAATACTTCGATATTCCCACGACTCTCCTCTTGAAATACATCTACAAAACGCAATTAAAAATACTCACGCAGTGACAATCCGTGAACGAATGAAATGACTAAATAAATTTTTATAAACTATCGGTAATATTAACCGAAAGCTAATCGAAGATCAGATTGATAAAGCTTGTAATAATAAACTCGAGGAGAGATTCCGTGATGAGCAATGCTCCTTGAGGATTAAAACGCGAAATAAGAAGCACAAATTTGTGAAAAAGGTTAGTTCATCAGGTGTACATACGATTGTCTGGAGTGGCGAACTCGGTTTGCACAGACATGTTGGCTCGGGATAGTGCGGAGAATTCCGCGCACACGTCGAAACTGACAACCGGAGTAACCGGAACGATTGGAGTGACGCTCCCACTTCGAGGAAGACCGACCAGGGCGCCGTCGCTGCGAGTGAGCGTCGATAGAGGATCGGCTTTGACTCTGTCCTCGTCTCCGTCCTGAGGAAAAGTTGCTCCGGGCGATTTTTGCGACAATCCCCTTCCCAACATACCCCTCCCGCGAATCGAGTCCATCATCAGTCAGATGATAAGACTCGATGTGCGTAATGATAAGACTGATAATTTATGCGAAACCGAGGCTCCAACGATCGATGCTCAATTATAACTGTACATGACGGGGAACGAATTATACCGCATTACGTAAGGTGAAAACAACTATTTGCTATTAATCACTGTCAACACTTTCCATGAATTCTTTATTATCATATACAGTCAACGAAAAATTTCATATCATCACTGGTTTTTTCCGAATTTCTTAGATTTTTTTTAAATGTAACCAAACATTTTTTGAGTAAATTCAATATTCATAAATATGTATTATATATTTTTAATAATATACTGAATCAATAGTAAAAGATTTTATATAAAAATAATATGGTGCGACGATAAAATTTTTTTCATAATAATTCATTTCAATTTTTAAATGAATTATAATATTTTTTTGTTAATATAAACGTCAGAATTTTTTAATTTAATACAATACCAATATCATTTTTTTCTATATCAATAACCATTTTAAATGCAAATTTGATGACACACGTACGTTAAATATACAATACATGAAAAAATAATATTTTTAATATAAATTTCATAATATTGTAATCAATATACACATTAAGGAATAAGAAATGTCAGAAATATTTTAATAATTTATTTATTATAATTCACACATATACAAAATAGAAATCAAATTAACAAATGTTTTAATTATTTTATAATAATTATATTAAAATTTTTTCAAAAATTTTTTTGAAGTTTTCCCATTTAACAAGTACTTTTAAAATAATTTTATTAACATTTCTTTCTTCTTGCTTATCGGATTTTCTATTCATTTCTTAAATTCAATACAAATTGTTAAAATATATTTCTATATTTTATTAAAATTTTTTTATGAAAATTAATCGGTTTAATATTTTAATGTGTATATTGTATTATTTAAATTATTGTAACAGTAACAGGTTACCAAATCTTCTTGAGAATAATTAACCACTCACTAAGCTCATAAATTTAATCTATTAAAACTTAACACCAATATTTAGAAAACTCTTTTTCGAAAAATAAAAAAAAAATTTACCTGCATAATGTATGTAAACAAACAGTTAGAATAAAAAAGGAAAGAGTGAAGCTGTGGCAAAACAAAGAAAAAAAGTAAAGTAATCGGACAATTAATTTAAATCAAATTCCTGTTTGTCATTTATTACTTATTTAGAATTTAAAAATTTTAACAATTGACAATTTTAATGAAAAAATGCATTTTTTTTTACTTTTTTTGTTATATAATGAAAAGCAGTAAAATTAACATTATATTATCAATCGAAAAATTATAGTTAATAAAATCGTGAAGAAAATTCATTTTTATAAACTGATCGCAAAATCTGAAGCGGAGAAATTTTTCAAAAACCGGCAAAATTGTTAAATTAATGTTTAAAAAAATTTACAACTTTTTTATTTTTTACGAGAAGTATATTTTTTTGGAAATTAAAGTGATTAATATGTAATTTATTTGTACGAAATTTTAGCTTTATATTATCATTACTTTTCGAGTAATACTAATGTTAATTAAATTATGCGAAAATTTACAAAATTATTTCCAACTGAATGCACGATTTTAAAAAATTTAATTGCTGCACAACAAATCCTGTGTCTTATATTTTATAAAAATCGTTTGGATTATCTAAAAATGCCAAAAAACAGCTGAGCGTCCAGGGAGTGGGGAGAATAAGAATTAGGGAATTGTAATACATAGTAATAGAAGTAAAATTAAATAAAATAAATTAAATAATTAACCCCTAATTTTTGTTTCTTCCCACTCCTCATCAAATTTCGTGCACTCGGCCTTTTTTGGTCATATTTATCCTGTTATTTTAAGCAATCCAAAATATTTAAACAAAATGTAAGATACAGGATTTGATGTACAAAAATTATATTTTTTAAAAACTCGAAAACTAATAATTCCATCAAGCTAAAATTTTGTAAAAATAAATTGCACATAATCACTTTAATTTATCAAAACTAGAGTTGTAAATATCAAAAAATGAAAAAGTTACAAATTTTTTAATTAATTTAAAAATTTTCGGGGCTTTTGGAAAATTTCTTCGATTCTTATTTTTTGATCAGTTTATATAAAAATGAATTTTATTAATAATTTTATTAGCTATAAATTAATTATTGGAACTATAGTGTTAAATTTACTACTTTTCATTTCATAACATAAAAAGTAAAAAAAATGCATTTTTTTGATAAAATTGTTATTAAAAAAAAATCTCTGAATATCATCAGTGGCATTTTAAAAAATAAGAATATACTGATTTTTTTACGAATTTTGATATGCAACATTAGCTGCTTTTTTTATGGCCTAAAAAGTGCTCTCTCGCTTGGTTTCAAATAATATGCAAAACATGCTATGTGTTTATTCATAAGAACATTTTTAATAATTGATAGTAGAAAATATTTGTTTTAATCTATTTTCTTTTTACTAAAATTAAAAATTGTTCTTTTTTTAGAATTTACTTTAATTATCAAAAATGTTCATAATATAAAGTTATAATGGTTAATGAATATATTTTATAGTATATTACAAAATATACAACAAAATTATATTTAAGACAATAATTTTGATACTAATGAAATTGTAATTATATTTTTATATGTTTCGGAAATATATAAAAATGTAATGTAATAACTTTTATTATTATTTCGTTTTATTAATATTTCACAGTATAAAAGTAAATATCATTAATATAAACATTATTTTTTTTAACAAATATGGTATAAAAAGATCAATGCATAAAAATACATTGAGCTTTAAATATATCTTTAATTGACAAAAAATATTTGATAATCTACAAGTGATTGATGTAAATAGTATAAAAAAGTTCAGACATTGCAGATACATTAAAAATTATGAAAATAATTTTAATTTTTATAGGTTTAGATTTAGTATAATTATAAATTATATTAAATTAATAGAGATTTATTTTGATAAAAAAAAAAATAATGCATATAATAAAAATAAAAAATTATCCTGTTATTTAATTAAAAAATTTAGAATTTTTAGGACGTTCATACTAAGAATAATGAATAGTTAAGAATGTAACTAATTAATATTTCGACAAATATATAAACAAATTTTTATTATCTTGATCTTATCTATCATTTTGTTAACGTCATTAGTAATGATAGTAATAATTAGTCAACATTAATAATTTCATTCTCTAGATTTTGCATTTTAAGAAGCTACAATGATTCTATAGGACTAAAAAAATGTAGAATAAACGTCATTTAAAAAAAAATTAAATATATGAGAGTTATTTTTATTTTTAAATGTTACCCACCTTTAAAATGTATGGTTGATAAAACAGATAAAATCTTTTGTATGTCAATGCAGAAAATATATAATACTTTAATAATTTAAAAAAATTTATTAAATAAAAAGAAAAACATTATTATTATATCTGTAATTTATTGTACTGTCTGTTTCATGAATTAAACGAAATATGTAAATGTGTACAAATAAGACCTGTACAACAATCTCTCAACATACTGGATATTTAGATTTATAGAATTCAGTAAAGCTTTTGTCGAAAAAGACAGTTTTGACGACACTTGTCGCGATTGCAGATCAGAGAAGAAAGAAAGAAAAAAGAACGAGAAGAAAAAAATGAGATACAAGGAAAAAGGAAATCTGTAGGATGGGGATTTTAGCGGTCACAAGGGTTATTGCATAAAAAGATAAAGGATGTGATTATAATATGAGACAGAGGAGAATGAGGAGGGATCGGTTGCTAATTTTCTCCTAATATCTACTCACCACGAATCTGCTTGTTATGCTTGTCGGTATGACGGGAAATGCTGCTCGCCTCGGAAATGGCTCGAAGGCACCTCAGGTTTTCACGGCAAACACGCATGAGTTCGTTCTGAAACAAGTGCCACATACCCTCACAACTACGTTCTTCTAATTATTTTTCCTCGACCGAAATTCTTCACACGCAATACATATAGACGTAAGAATCTTCAAAGGAAAAGCATTTTAAACTTCACTCTTCACACTGAAATTATTGTTAAGCAAGTCCGAAAGTTCGATACAAATACGGAAAGCATTAGTAACACTGAAAAGCCAAATCTATTATAAACTAAGCAGTAGGCATGTGGAGTGTAAAGCAAAAATATCAGTAAATTCATGTTTCACGCAACGAAATTAAAATTTTTACTTGTACGTGGATCCGTGAATGCGTGTGTGCGTGTATGTAGAGATACTTCATGGCATGAAACTGTTAAGGAATAAATTTTAAAATAACAATGACATACAGTGATTCTAAAAAGAGTAAAAAATTCACACATCAATAGGAAAAAAGTATGTAAATCAAAACATAATCATTAGATTAATTATTTATCCACTTTATTTTTTATACGTTTTCGTGTACAATAATTAAAAAATTCATCATAAATAATTTTATAATATTAATTATGATGATGATGATGATGATGATGATGATGATGATGATGATGATGATGATTTTATAAATAATAATAATAATAACAACGATGATAATAAAATAATGAAGTGTCATAAAAATCATTAAAACATTTGTTATTTAAATATTATTTATACATAACATTATAGAAATCTAACATCGCATTAATGTATTAAGCTAATAAAATTATAATAGAATCAAGTTTTATTTATCTAATTATTGCTTGTTTAATTATTCATATAAAAGTTTCTTTCAAATTTTTCTATCAATATTAAACTGTAAAATGAGTTTTAATTATATTCTTTTGGTATTTGCATACATTTTCTTTAAATAATGTTATGTTCCATGTCAATACTAAACTATTAGCAATATTATATAAAAGTTCAATAGCTTATAAGTTATTCGATATTATTTAGATAAAATAATGAAATATATTTATATAAAGAATTTTTATAATAATAACTCAAATATTAAAAAAACTAAGAAGCAAGTGAGCCTTCAAAAAATTAGATGAAGTATTAATACATTCATTTTAGAATCTTTTATTATTTGGATATTTAATATTAAATACTACTAGGCTGCAAAAAAAAAAAATTACACAATAAGCATTAGTGGTTACATAGTACTAAAGCATAAAACTAGCTAATCTTATATGTAAGTACTTTTAAATATATATATACGCGAATTAAACGAAGAAGCTTTAAAAAATTATCAAACAGACCATTTCACACCATTTTTTAAATAAATTTATGAAATACATGATAAGAATTCGTATTTTAAAATATTGTTTTAAATCTACTACGTCATGCAATTTAAAAAAACAATAATTTAAAATGCACAAAATTTGTACATATTGCAACAATACTAATGATAGTTTTAAATATGCATATCATTTGAACAAAATGGTTTTCTTTATTTTACGCTTAGTTAACTATAAACATAAAATACAAACATGCTGAATTAAATTAGGTAAATGGTTTGCCTACGTTTAAACTTAAATATCAAATTTGAAAAATGATTTAAAAATCATTCAATTTAGTCAATAAAATGTAAATGTACAAATTGTCACTACTTGATTGACTAGGAGAAAATTTTCATCCTGATGACCATTACTATAATTCTTAAATTAACTTTAAACTTTTCTTAATCCATAAAAATTGATGGGTTATGTCCAAATGTTATGGATTATTATAAATTTTTCTACGAAGAAAATAATGCGAAGTAAAACGACCAAATTTTGCTCCAATAAGCCGCCAAAAGTTGCAAGCATTCTTTGTTATTTTATAAAGCCAGCGTGTAATTGATAAGATAATTTTGTGAATGAATTTTACTATTTTAATAAACATCGCGAGTGCAATACGTACGAAGCTATTGTCGGCCATATTTCCGTATCGAGCTTCCGAAAGCATAAGTTGGTTGCGCGAAGTCTGTGCCATACGTTTGAATTCCAAGTCGCTGTCGCTGTCCTCCGATGTGACGTTGCTTTTCTGTTAAATAAAAATAATTAACATTAAAAATACTTATTAACATTTTTTAAAATAATCAATACTAGTTCATTACTTTTGTTTAATATTTATTCACCATTCAATTTATTATTTCAAAATCATACCTTCAAATCTTTCAGCATGTTCGAAGATTTAGATTTTTGAAATTTCAATAATAATTCTTGAAATCAAAAAGTTGATAAATTTATATTGATAATTAGTATGTTTTTATTTTTTTAATTATTTATTTATTATTATTATTGTTGTTGTTGTTGTTGTTGTTGTTGTTGTTGTTGTTGTTGTTGTTGTTGTTATTAATGGTAATCCTCATGATTTAATTGGCTTTTTTTAAAATATATACATAATTTAATATGCAAAAATTGGAAATATTCATTCTTAAAACCCTGTTATTTATGACGTAAAAATACATAAGATTTTTAATGATACATACGAATATAAAATGTGTATATCCTAATACCTGCATATTGAAATACGTATATATTATAAACTAAATTTTAAGATAATTTGTCAGACTTTTATTACAATTTTTTAAAATTTAATTATTATAAATATTTATGAGTAAATCTATATTGAATTTTCTTGGTATAATATATTTTATTAGTATAATGTTAGTATATAATATTTGTAGTCATCGGTATTGGTTCTTTAAAATATGTTAAAATATTATATTATTTTAAATTTTATAAGATAGTCTTTAGAATTTTTTAATAATTTATTTTAAATATATTTAATGCCATTACACTTACATAGTGAACGGCACTTAAGCTGGAAGCACAATCTGATTGACTGTCGAGGAAATTTCTATAATCATCTCCAAATTCCAAAAGACGTCTAGCTGTTTCCACATCTACTACTTCACTGTATGGTTCGCTCATATATTTTTCCTTTGAAAAAAATGGAAATAAATGCAATTATTATTTTCTTTTTATAAAGAATTTGATTTATGTAAAAATGAGGTTTTTTTTTTCATTTTATTATGTAAATTAAAGAAGATGAGAGTAATGATACGTGTAATTTAAATATTATAGCATTTTCATATTTTATATTTGATTAAATAAAAATTTTCATTTTTATTAAATGTATTGATAAAATGATCTAACAAAAATATTGATGCGAATAATAATATTATGAAAAAAACTATAAATTTAAAAAAGAAAAAACGAATATATTGAAAATAAAAATATAATAAAATGATTTTAAAAAGTGTTGATATATATTAAAATAATTAAATGAAACAAAATATTACAAGCATGGTAACCGAGCATAATTGAAATTACTTTAATTTTTTCCGATATTAACATAAAATAAAACAATGATATTTTATAATAAACTATTTTATAATAAATATCGAATCTTAATCGATGTATTTTAGTCGAAAAATGTAATTATTATTCTATTACTTTATTTTAAAGATTGATATTGTCACTGATTTATGAACTATATAATGAATCACATTAAATCACATTACTTATATCTCTTTTTGGCATATAAAGGAAACATGTCAATTTGTAGTTTTCATGCACTTGCGACTGTTAAATTAAGAAAGTTTGTATCGTTTATCATTTTCACATCTAAACATTATTTACTTTTTTCGTTGATTTATAAAAACAAAAAGAAAATCGTACCGGGTAACACACCTGATAGTTGTCCCAGGCCTGCTCCGAAAACGAGTTGTTCCCGAGACTGTTCTTTTCGTTGTCGCTGTCCACGACGTTAAACTGACCCGGAAGCATCTGCTTGCCGATGGAAATGAGGCCGGCGTCCGAACGGTTAGCACGCGTGGGTCTGCTGCCCAGGGTCGCCTCCTCCTCGTGGTCCTCCGATTCCGAGGACGCCGTAGAGGTGCAGCAGGTGAGCTTAAGGTGCCCTGGTTGGGGGTCGCTGTTGATCGTACGCTCGCTCACCTCCCGCTGCACGCTGCACCCCGAAAACGAGCCCGACTTCACCAAGGCCAGAGGCCTTGAGGGAGTACTCGTGGTCGAGGCCGCGGTCGTTCGGGTCAACCGCGTCTGTCGACCGCCAATGGACTTGCGCGCCGAGCGCGGCGCGTTGTTACCCGAGCTGACGTCGTCGCTCACTTCCGAGCGCTGGTTCCCTGCGGCAACGCCCTCCGAGCCGGACTCGCTTTTCCGACCCTAGAACAACGCATCCTTCTGAAACCTCCGCCTTTTTTTTTTTTTATTTTTATTTTTATTTTATGTTAGAAACAAGCTCTAAACTACCAGATTACCTTCTCTCTTCCATTTCTTTTTGGATAATTAAAGATTTTTAAAGAAGCGGATTTTTCCAGGGCGAAACTAGCTCTCCTTATCCAATTAATTCTTTTAACGACGTTAATTTCAGTCGGTTTTATCATTAGATAATGCTTATTTTGAAATTAAATTTATTATAGAAACTGAGTACTTTTAAGAGATGTTGTAATGAGATAGCCGAATGAGGAATGAACGAGAAATTGCCGTACTGAGAATACATGTGTAGTAAATCTTAAAAATACGAATATCTGGATTACGTATTTAATGATTATTTAATTATCTGCCATTAAATGCGCTTTTATCATTTTGAATTATTGATTTTATTTGAAAACGGCGCTTGCAAAATTCAAATATTTTTGATGTAAGACATGTCGTTTTCACATTTACGTCACCCAATATTTAATGAAAATAAAATTCTTCCTGTATATAGGAGTAAACATTTATTATTCACCTAAATATAATAGAAATATGAATTGAATAAAAAATCCCAAATTTTTACATATATTCACGTTGTAAATAATGTTGTAAATATTTAAAACCAAAAGATGTAAATTTTATCTGCCGGAAGACCATTCATTGACACCTACATGGAATATTAATTTATTGACGAGAAATAAAATTTCTTCGTACTTGTACATCATTATATGTTCTCCGTAAAAGCAGAGTTAAAATTGGTTTTCGATTACTTTGATATTTAAAAGAAGTATCAACGTAATCTGCCGTAAGACGTAAAAATATTATGAAATTGATTGGAGCACCGTGGGTTGCAAAAGCCAAGAGTTAGAATAATAAAATGGATTAAAAAAAGAAAAGGGAGCACATGCTTACCAGGTTTTTCTTGCGGAGCCTGTTCTTCTTACGACGGAGTGAGCTGTTCCTCATCACGCGAGCATCATGACCGATTACCGTTTCTTCTAACAATGTCGACGTTGAGTTATTGAAAGGTGCACGCGATTCTCTGGAAAATAAGGTGGAACAAAAGTAGAGCACGATTCCCTATACCACGTCGATCTCTTATTAATAAAGCTGCCAATTTGAAAGACATTCCGAGTCCCGAGCTACCATTACTTTTTGATACAATTTACTCGTGTCGATACACGGGATTTTGTATTAAAAAACTTGGATGTTATTGCAGTCATTTCGCATTTAATGAAAGGAATTTGGAGTACTTCTGAATTATTAACCGGTGAAAGTGCACATTTGAGACGTTGTGCATAAAAAATTGAAATCTTGAAAGGGCAAACCAGTGAAATAATTCAATAATAAGACCAAAGGGCTAATTACAACAAAAAATTATAAGATTAAAAAAACATAAGATTAAACTTTAAATTACTCGAGTACATAATTACTTGAGTAATTGTTTTTTTGAGTTGCTATGTAATGTGCAAATGGCTTTATCCCCGTGAGTTCATGTGAAAACTCGCGGAAGGCGAAATAGCAGAGCGAAGATACTCACGTGGCTTCGAGGGAGGAGGACTTTGCCGGGGGGGCGGCGATCAACTGGTGCAACGCCGTCTCCGATATCGAGAAATGCGAAATGGGATCATTGCTCTCGACCTCGAGACTCGCGCGCTTTCTGATCTGCGTGATGCAGGAGACGCTCCAGGGTCTGGGGCCGTTGCCCGACCTGCGCTTCGGGCGCATCACCACCTTGGGTGTGCTCGTCTCCAGCGATCTGTCCAGGGTCTTGTGGAGCAGAGGGCTGCGCTCAGGGCTCGACTCTTGGCCCTCCTCCAGGATCTCCGCGGAAGTCGCCTGGGACACGGGCGTGAGGTCGTCCAGCCTTCGACAGGTGACCACGCTGCTCTGAAGGTCTTCTTCCGAGGTCTCGGACTGCTTCTCCACGTCCGACTCCCCGGTCGTGTACTCGCCGCTCGCGTCGCAGCTGTCCAGGGTCTCCGAAGCCGTCAGCAGGCAGTACTGGATTCCAAAACCAACCAACATCTCGTTATTCGAGTCTGTCCGCCCATTAAGGCCAACTTTCAACGTGCTCCTATCGAGTTCTATCGCAATTCTAACAGCACCAGCTTTAATTGCCTTGATTAAGCGAGATGAATTGTCTTTCAGCGAAAAAAGTTATCCATTAGCTTACTTACTTTTGTCATCTAAGAAATGTGAACTTTTTTATGTACACCTCAACAGTTTATATCAAACAGTAAATCATTATCAAGGATAACAATTTTAATGCAATTATAATAATGAGGTGATGATTTATTATCAAAATTAATCATTTTCAAATTAATATTTGAAGATGAAATTAAAATACTGTTTTCAACAAAGCAACATTCTTAAGTGTTAAGGATTGCAAGGAACAGATTACATACACTATTTTAATTTAATTCTAATTCAAGTTTTTAATCAATACATTTAGATCTACTCATTGGTTTTACTCGTAGTATCATTGTAAAATTAAATTTGTAATATTAATGACAACTTTGTAGTACGTCAATGAATAATAGAATTATTTGCTATTTATTTTAGTAGAAAATAAGAGTGTTCTGAGTGTTATTACACATCTCAATTACGATATTATTATTTATAATTTTTAAATATTTACGTTTAAACGAAAAAATTGAAAATGTAAACTCATCTCTGTAAAATTACAGTAAAAATATTTGATAAGGTCAACGCTCGATTATTAATTATAAAATCTTATCGTATTGTTTTTAAGATAAAAATGTGATAACACTTGAAAACGTACAAAAAAAAAAACAGTCATTAAAAATCGTATCATGAACATGATTTGTTACACTAATTTAAACGAAAAAATATTCAAGTTATACCGGGAATATTTTTTAAGTATTTTCGCATCGATAACAATTAAAAGAAATAAAAATCTATAAAACCATTATCGTTGTTATTAAGGTTGTTGCTATTACCTAAGAAGTTTTAATTCAAGCTTGTAAATATGCGATTACACCTTTTACTATCAAAGATTCCTTATTATCATTGCTGAAATACTTTGAACTGCAATGAGAAAATACATTTATCCAGGTAATTGCGAATTACCTCGGTACACGTGATACACGTATTAAAATGCTCCCGTAATAAATGTAAATATACGCGTAATCGATTGTTTTTATTTCCGGATATTCAGTAAATAAAAGGAAAAAAATGCAACACTTGGCATTCATAGAAGCCTTATCATGTAGACGGGGCTCTTCTCCGACCAACGTGCAATCATCGATTTTTGCTTCACGCCCCACCTCACCTTCTCTATACCCCCTTCGCCTTCGAGAACACGGACAGGTAAACACTCACCTGCGAGGTGCACCTGCCTTCGCGGCAAAGTGCCGAGTTGAGTGCCAGCCACTCTTTGATCCTTGCGTACTTGGCTCGGTGGTTTTGTGAGTTGAGGAGACCCTTTTCTTCGTCAAAGATAAGCGACGGCATTTTCCGCGAGCCTTTTCCCTCCTCGCGCACCAACTTTTCCACCTGTATCCAAACATAACCAAGCTTTGGGATGATGCATATTGCTTTAATGGACATTAATTAATACCTGTAAATCTTTTCGGCACATTACACATTATCAAAAAGGAAAGCTTAATAATTATTCATCAATTCCTATCGATTTCGACTGCATCTTGGGCAGAACCCAATTGTTGATGATGTCTATTCAAAATATACTTTTTAAAATGATAACTATCTCAAAATGCATATTATATTTTAATTTTTAATATTATTTTATTTAAATCAATCATAAAAAAATTATTTTATATATCAGTTTGAAATTCAAGCTGATGTTAATTAATGATTTTTTACTTAAATCTAATTGGAAACTTAAGATTAGTAAATTTTATTATTAAAATCTCTGATAATATAATAATTCCAATGCTGGCATGTTTCAACTTTTGTACATCCTTTCTTTCATATTATTTATACTTGGAAAATAATTGAAGAAAATTTTCTCTTATTACAAACAATTATAATTTAAGATTAAGCCAGAAATAAATATTTATACTTTGGTTACACAGTGTACATTGTAGAAAACAGATTTTTGAAGGTATCAATAGTTCACATTATGAAATTAGACTTATTTCAATAAAATACTAATGTTCGGTAAATATAAGCTTTGAGATTAAATTTCGTTACTTTTCTGCTTTTGATAAATTCGTTAATAAATACTTTATTTTATATGAGTTCTTTGCGCACATTTTTATATTTTATAAATTTTTTAAAATAAGCTTGATAATGGCAGGAAACTAATGCTATAGAAACGTTTTGTTTCCATTATTTATGTGTATATTTTAATAATCATACTAACCCTTGAAAAATCGTTCATATATATATTTCTCATAGAAAAATTATTTACTAAACATAGAGGAATCGTAATTTTAATTTTCAAAAAATACAAGTATGCAACTTATAATCAACCAGATGAATAAATAAGTTAAGCTATTTAATTAAGAATTTACTCATAGTATACAACATGAATGTGTAGAGGATTTTCTAAATGCTTCTTTTTTTTTGTTTAACCTGTGTATAATAAGTTTAACTCACTTCTCTTATAAGTTTTTGAATGCTGTCTTTGGTGTTGGCGCACTCCTCGTCGCTGTTGTTGTCCACCAAACTTTGCTTTTCCTTTTGCTTTAAATCGACCTCGGCACCGTCGTCTGCGTCTAGTGTGTTTGGGATATTTCCATTGAGTGTCTCGAGGTCCCTGACGTTTTCACTCGTTACCATCGATATCGTTTCCGTTTTCGTTACCAGATCAAAATTCAAACGCAACTTGGCACAATTTTTGTTCTTATTGTGCTCCTCGGATTGTTGTTGCCCCTGCTGTTGTTCATGTTGTTTTACATCCATTCGTGTGGATGTGTACGTCCACTCTTCTTCCGAAGACTCATCCGCAGTCCGCGACTGTTGATTTTGTTGGTCCTGGTGATGGTCTCCATCCGAGGCTATAAAGTTGCTCCCGTTGCTGTCGGCCTCCGAGTCCGTATCCATGTGTTTGAAATAGAAAGTCGCGCAGTTCTTTGATTTCCGATTTGAGCTACAATGTTAAAACAAGACATTTTCACCATAATATTATTATAATGATATTTATTCAGGTAGATGTGTTATGGATAACTCAATCGAAAAACTGAAGTGAATAAATAATGGTTCACATAAATTGTGCAACGAATCTGCGTCACGTCACAAAGATTTAACGGTAAAGCTTTAGTAATTAATAGAATTTTTAATACAGCGGTTTTCTATCATTTCTAGATCTACAAGCCATAAAGTATTCACGCGATTATCACATTTCTTCATTTTATACATTTAATACGTAAGTTGGCAATTTTTTTTTTCTTCATTGGAAGTCAGTATTTATCATTTTTTGAACATCATCTAATTATCAAAAAATTAATCTAAGTAACAAAATATTGTTTTCGAAAATTGTGTAAACATATTTTTTTTGTATGTATGTAATTTCTGCATTTTTAAAAGACGTTTAATTTATTATAATTATTTAATCAATTATTTAAAATGCAATTTACAAATACTTTTGTAAAACATTTTCAAAACAAATTTTTACCGAAGTATACGATATTTATAGATTTCGTACGTCTTAACTAAAAATTTATGCAATAAACATATTGGCAAATTTACGCATATTTTCACACTTACACACATATGTATTTGAATTATAAATTAATTTTAGATTATTGATTAATTGCATGTAACATAATACATGTATTTATTTTTTTAATTCCTTTTTCAACTAAGTAGTCTTAATTGAAATGACTTGCCTGATGAATACGTTATCAAATTTTGGTATATATATAAATTTATATAACTTTAAAAAATGAGAAGTTTATTAAAAAAAAAAATTAAAATTAATTTTCGATTTAAATAGAAAGCTTACATGATAATCAATGCTTATTCACACAATGAATTTGTAAAATTTCCATAAAAAAATCGTAAATTATTCCGTGAAGTATTATATTGAATGTAATGAGAAAAATTTGAAATTACATAATTTTATTATTAATAGTTATCGATGAGTTTATATTAAATTATATTACTTTACATTGATAAAAGTAAATACAGAACCTTTTCAAAATTTTGAATAAAATTTGAACAGAACATAATTGGTTTCTACTAATTTGGTTCTGAACATTGAGTATTCAGAATTAAATAATTTGCATTAAGATTTTGTGCATATGTACAATATTTGACATTGGTTGATTGATTCTTGTTTTAAGTCAAAAATATGCTTCAGTGTTTCCAGAGTAATTTGAATTTTAAGAAGGTGGATTGGAGTGAATTTTAATTGAGGAAATGAAGGAAGCTCACGTGTTGAACAAAGCAGCCTCGTCGATGTCAGTCCTACGGCGTTTGGGACTGTCGTTCGCGGGTGGCTCGCCATTGGTGAGGTTGGTGTGCCCCAGCGTAGGGTCGATTCCGTCGATTTCGTCGATCTCATCCATGCCGCCGATCGAGGTGGCTGTCGTCATTGACACCGGGTCCGGAGTCGGTGTCATGGCCACGTGGTTATCGTTTCTCCTCGTCTCCGCTTCCTCTTCGCTCAGTCCCGCCTCCTCAATGTCGGCCTCGGTCCCCTGGTCGCCAAACGTGTTACCCGCTGGCTTAGTCTTGTTCACCCCGTATAACTTGGTGTGTCCGGGAAGCTCCTCGGGTTTTATGTTCATAACACAGAATTCATCGAGATCGTCCTGTAAAAGTCGTTTAAGTCTGTTAAAACAAAAGGAGGAATTGCGTGGCTCGCTTGTTATTTTCATCACATCAATCTCAATGCAATTCAGTGCAATTTAATAGACCCTCCCTCAAATGCCAATAACAATACCGAGTGAAACAGTAAATTCTTTTATTCTTTAACTGAGACTATTAGTATCGGAGTTCGCACTACAGCTTTCGTAATTGTATCTTTGAATATTCAACAATTGCAATAACTCATTCAAATACATAGTCAGTTGTACTTTATTAAAATGATAACTTCTCAACAGTCAGGAAAAATATTTAATTTACATTCGATTGTTAAATATATACGATCTTTGAAAATTACAAAACCGTAATCTCGCTCTAGCTAATTTTAATTAATATTTAAAGGAAATAATCGTAATGAATATTCATGACCAATAAGCTTTTATTGATAATAAATGCTTATGCTACAGCGGTTCATCTATGATTACATCAAACTTAAATCCTATCTTAATTAAATTTTCAGATAATTAAATGAGGTCAATGCTCAAAGATTTCAAATAACATATTAACTCTAAACTTCAAATTTTAATCTGCAAGTTTTTTTTTAATATTCGGCCTCATTTTAAATAATATTGCGAATAGAGAAAACTAAAAGATAAAAAATATTTTTGTGTCATTTGTTCGAGCTTGAAATCAAATTATAATGCAAATTAATGCTTTTAATATTTAGTTGGATATCGGAACAGTCTGATAAATATTGTGCTAGGAAAATCGGTAAGCCCCTTACTAAGTAACCACGTCGTTTGCCTTGAGATACATTCTGGATATCTCAACTTTAAAGTTCCCGCCAAGTATCTTGTCACTCGAACTTTCCGTAAACCAAGTGGCTACTCGACGGATTGACTACCGACATTAATTAGGCTTTGAGCTCCCACTCTTTATTAGAATCGCTTTTTGTGATAAAAATCTAAATGGATGTCTTTATAAATAAAAGCTCGTCTTGGATGTCAAGAATTTGTTGTTCGAGTGTCTGAAAAACGCTATACCATATATTTTCCTAGATTAGCACGATTCACGTATTAAATGCAAAGTTTATTCATGTAATGGGATTCATTATTTATTTTTAACGAAACTTATCGAATTTTTTTAAATTACAAATTACAAAAATTTTACATTATATGGATAATGCGAAAAACAAAAAGAAAATCGAATGTAAGCTTTTTTACAGTTTGGTAAAGAAACGACGGTTCGTAAAGTATCGAGTAGTTTGTTATGCATCAAAATTAATCCTAACGTTTATTGTCGAATTGAAATAATTGATACAAATATTCATTTTATTTGCGTTTTCTTCGGATATATTCTATCCCTGTTTATATTTTACTGATTGAATATTTAATTACATTTAAAATATATTCTAACACACCCACTGTTTTGTGGAAAACAATAATTTAACTTTTACGGTCACGCATATTGTATGTTTCAAGAAAATAAGTCTATAATTTGTTATTTATAAACACGACAAAATTTACAGTATCGTATATTTTATTTATAATCTAATCGAAATTATTATAATTTAGGAAAGGTTATATGAAAACGCTTTAGAAAGTTTCGAAAGATAAGATCGATCTCACGTACAGCGATACGGTATATTTTCGCAAACCATTATTTCAAAAAATGTAGTTTATTATAACATAGTGACACTAAATTCAAATTTTTAATTAAGTATTTTTAAATTTATCATTTATAATATTAAGTAAATAGCAAAATTCATTTACTTTCTGGTGTGATGTTATTAAATTTTACGAATACAGAAAATTAATATTAATAGATTATCGTTGCTGTAAGAGCTGGTTAATGCATAAAATGCAGAACCAATTTAGATTCCAAACAGTGAGTTTGCCGTGGATATTTCATAAAATATTCCTGTGCAAAAGCCATGATACCATTTTTCGAAAGTAATCTACAAGATCAAATAATTTATAAAAACAAACGAACAGCCTTGATTTGATAGAAAGTTTTTATTGAAAGTTTAAAGACCAATGACTGACGGATCGGCAGATCGACTTGCAAAAATAATAATCTAGAGGATTCGTAGAATTCCGAAATGATAATTACCTCAAAGTACGATCCATCATCAACAAATCTGTTTTCGGAGTAGACGTCGCTGTCGGAGGAGAACTCGGACTTGGAGGAGGAGTCAGCTGCGACGACGAGGTTCGCTTTATCGGGGCTGTTGTTGTTCCCGGAGACACTGGAGAGCAGCTCGGAGGCGGTCTGGTAGCCGGATCTCGGCCTGAACTGACGTCTCGCTCGCCCAGAGGATCGACGGCGCACCGAGCTCTTTTCCTCGTCTTGGAACGTCGCTGAGGAAGTCGAGGGCGCGCTCAGATTCACCCCCGAGGATGCTCGACGACTCAGTCGAGGTTGTTTCGACACCGGCTCCTCGTCGTCACTGTCGCTGCTACAACGACTCGCTGCCAACTAAAACCACACAAGCGGAACTCGAATTACGAGTGCCCTTTGCTTTTTCCAACTTCTTTTTTTTATCATTTTGTAATTTTCGCGTGGATTCAACGGAAGAATTTCTTTATTTCCGCATTACGTTCCATCTTATTATGCATCAAAAAATGTGTCTGCGCTTTTATACAAAAAGAACCGCTAAAATATTATTGTAAAGTTGATTTAATCTCAAGTGCCGTATTCATTCCTTAAAGCAGTTATGTACGAAAAAAAATTCTAGTTAGTGGAAATTTGTTTTATAAAATAAGTCTCTATTTGAAAATTACAAAATATAAAACACACATATAAACACACAATTAAATATTAATATTTAAATAAATATATGATTATTTTTAATGTTGACTTTATCGCAATACAATATAATCCCAACGTTTAATTTATCCAATAAATATTCAATCAAATATTTAAAACATACATATTATACAAAAACAATTATTATAAATTTATTTTAAATCTGATCTTTATAGTTTGTTTCACAACCCTCATGTTGATATGCTTTTATTGATTGATTATGATTATTATAAAAAGACATTAAATAACACTCGCAATACAAGAGGAGAAAACGAAATCAATTCAAATAAATTCTAAATTTGTACATAAAGTATAATTGACAATGATTAAGTGAATACATTAAAAAACTATCTGATATTACAATGCAAGAGTATTTTGTGAAATTTATTTATAAAAGTGAAAAATACATTTTTTACAACGTAATAAATCATTGTCTATAAAAATTGAAAAGAATAAAAATTATCGAAAAATAGTAAGTAGTATTTCGAAAAAGACGTTTTCTATTAGAAAATTTCATTATGCATTTTACATGGATATCAGTAAAGCATGTGAATTACCTTTCCCATTTGTTTAACTTTAGAAGATAAAACGTAAAAGAGAAGTTGAGTACTCTTTAAGACATTCATATAATACATTTTGTAATAAAAGAGCCGTATTACTAATGTAAAAAGTAATCGAAATAATATTTTGGGATAGATTATTTATTGTTCAATCCTTAATATAACTGACGCACTATTTATTTTAGTATACACTATATATTATAGGTCTAACACTTGAATATGAATTAAAATTTGAAATTGTCGGTGTATGCTCAAAGATTCGTAACCAATGATTATAATGTAAAGATGCCGACGTTTCACCAATTAACCTCTAGAGGCTTGTTAAATTACAATTTTCATCATCATTGTCGACTAAAATAACAATTTTTTCGAATGTCTTCGTGCAGCATTTCACGCTCAACACAACCAAAGATACACAAACGTCGAAGACAATACCGCATTTAGACAATGATGAACACCTTTCCCTGGATTTAGAGAAAACCAACTGGAGGACGACGACGATGAGAACGAGGGCGACACCGATGTCAGTCCTACAGCGCCGAAGGCGGTGCACCGAACCAATTTCCATCAATTTCCCGCGGAACAGGTCTGTACGCGTCTATTTAGAGGGGGAGGGGAGTGGTCTGTCCCACGTTCGTTTTACTTCTGAAACATCTAATGTTCAACTGTTGATGCGATGATTGGTCATAATTCTAAATTTCCGGTCTCTAATCTACATGTAAAGCCCCGAAATCTGTAGTATGTATAGACAGAGAGAGAGAGAGAGAGAGAGAGAGAGAGAGAGAATAGGCTTGGGTAGGTGCGAAAAAGGAAGATGGACAATGATGCTTACCACAATTTGCGGAGGTTCGGAGCCCCTTTAAACCGATTATACCTGTGCGATTTCGTAAAGCCGATTATACTTGCAATATTCACTTCTTTTCCGCAACACTTCGGGTGTCATTTGGACTTTACCACACGACTGAATATCGATGCACACCTTACTTATGGACAGGCTCATAACCGTAAACCTGTTGAGTTGAACACCGAAGGGTGTCTTCTAAGAAAGTTCATACGATTGAATTCGACGCTCGATTTCTTACGGTTGTTCCTCTCTCTCTTCCTTCACAACCTCTACAACTTGCACTTTACATCTCTCAAGGTTAACTTATAATTTGAGGCTACAAAATATCACACACAGCAATGGTTTTTTTTATACATATACGTATGTGTATGCATGTCTATATCGAGTGGAAATAGGTGTGTCTTTTCGATACTTCTGTGCAGTATCAACGTGAGGAAGTATTTTAATTTCAATCGCGACACTGGTGATAAAATGGCTATATCAATCCAAGTATTATATCTATTTGTAAAACCAATGTTCCATAATAAGATGCCGACTCTGTGAATTGCCATATACACGATTCAGTCTCCACTAAATAATTGAAACAAGTCCTACAATTGTTAATCTAATTCATAAATGTTAAAATTTTAATAGTTGTAGACTAATTTATGCAAAAATTAAAATATTATACAGGCTCATATTTACTTTGTGCACATCAGGACGAAGACAACATTTTAGAGCATCAAAATTAACAATCAATTAAATGTGCCTATTAAACAAGCAAATTGTTAAACATCTCCGATGGAAGAATACAATGAGAGCTCCAATCTTTTGAATTACATTATAAATAAAGCTTTTTGTTAGAGAAGGGATGTATTAAATAAGCTAGATAATTGACTTCTTCTTCTATTTTTTTAAGCTTTAATGAGCTGTTTTTCTTTTTAAATATACAAGCGTCTTGAACGATAAGACAAATCGGATAAACTCTCAACTAGAAAAAGAAACTCTTGTCCCCGCTTTTCTCGAGTAAGAGTTGCAATCTTCGTGCAAAATCAGCTGTGCAGATGTGTGATTGGATTATTTGTTAGTCGAGAGTACAGAATTCCTTTTTCTGTTATATCTAAAAGAACGATTGGAATTGTTTTACAATGCCATTGAAATTAGAATGTTAATTTGAGGCCTAGAGAACCAATGGCCCGATTATAAATATAAATCGATGGTTTTAGTCAATATCTCGAAAAACAAGGAGGGTTAAGTATATTCAAGCTAAGGATAAATCATTATGCGTTCGATGAAAAAATAAGAGATTGACTGGTTGATGGCTATACAGCGCTCAATGATCTGCATGAGTTAACGGTACAGGAATCGGCAACTGCGGGAGGCGCAAGGGAAAAACTGGTCTCGGCCCAAATCCGGGTCCAGCGGATGAGAGGCCGAGGTTTTTCCAGAGTCGCAAAAAAAGCTCAACTGAAAAAGTCTTTCTTAGGAACGGGAAAAACGGAGGTCGGTGGGGGGGGGAGGGACGCAACCCACTTTCCTCGTAAGTCTCGCGAAAACAATGAAAAGCGCTCGGATCGGGGAGGAAGAGGCGCTCGGGAAAACAATGAAAACTTTTTTCTCGAGTGGTCGCGGGCGAATTACGTGACCGTAACATTAATCTACGGGGATTCGTGGAAAAATACCGGGCGCGCTTCCGCGTAAAACGATAAAGCCTTGGCAGTTGCTTCGCCTCGCCTCGCCTCCTCTTCCTTTTCCTTTTCCTTTTCCTTTTCCTCGGGCCGAGGCCGTTCCTTTCACGGAGCCTCGCAGGTCTCGGAGGTCTCGGAGGGCTCAGCCCGGAAAAACGAGGATATCCCGCGTGGGCTAACGCGCGAAATAAGCACGTACTTTATTGGAGGAGGATTACCCCGAGACGCCCGTTTTTCAGACTTTTTAAAGGAAGATGAGCGGCGTGTAATAAGTGAGATGATTTCGCATTAGCCGTTTCATTACCGGCACCACATAATTGTCATGCGGTAATTCTACTTTGTAATTACACAAGTTTCAACTCGGCATTTTTTCCCCTTTTGCCACGTTGCAGCTTTTCATCGTGCTACACACTCACATCGAGTGTAGCTGATGTATCATGCAGGACAGCATTCTCGAAGGAATAATCGTTTGCTTTTATTGCTCCGCATTTTGATGCTTTCTACGCTTTTTTCTCCTATCGCGAGACACGAAAATTGGCTTAAAGAATTGCTGAAAATAGAAACAGCCTCTCATACCATCGGACGATATTAAGAGAGAACTGCAGAGTTGATTATGTGAATTATTCCAAAAAATTTATTGTTTAAAATTTAAAATTCATTTATTGAGCAATTTAATCTCATAAATAATTAATGTCATTCGATATCTATGAGGTAAACAATCCAACGAATTTTACAATTTATTATTGTTTTGATTCTTATTAATAATGCTAAAATCCACTAAACATTCATAATGAGTCTTTAACGAGCCTATTTTTTCTTATAAATATTTTTAACGTTGTTTCATGAAATGCTTGACTTTATTTGGACAAGAAACTCCAGGTAGGTGATAATACATAATTTTTATTCCAAAGAGTCCGTGAAGTTACCTCTTCTTACTTAATTATAAATGAAATGAGAATAAATGAAACTCGAGATACCTCACGACTTGAATAGGAAGAGGAACGTTCGAAGATTTTACTATTTCTTATATTTCTTAAAAGTTTGTTTGTCTGTTGTCTAGCAATGAACGACGGATGATTTGAAAAGCTCTTTCAAAGTAGATGGATATACAATTGGCACGAGAAGGGAAGAAAATGAATCGCGTTCTTTTGTTGGCGGAAAACATCTTCAAACACATCGAACGAGACTTTCGAATAGCAATCACTTGGACTGTGACACGCAACTTTTTTTCTCTCTCAACTTGTACGACTGACTCAACACTGCAAAACAGTAATTTTTCGCAGGCCAAAGGATGCCGACGTTCTTTGTGCCCTTCGTGCCCTTTACCGTAAATTCCGCGTGTTAGTCCTTCACACTAGAAAAAGAGAGAAAGCTGCATGTCGTTAATTTTATCTCTAAACCGATTCCGGGTCTCCTTGGCACGAACGCGAGAGTCGAGTAAGTCCCGGTCAAGGAGAACGCAAACGAGCCGACGTACCAAAGGAGGAAAAGAGAAAGAGGAGTTGAGGAAGGCAAAACGTGGTTCCAGAACAATAATAATATATAATGAAAGATACTTTTCTTTTTTGGATCGTCACATTTTTTAACATGTCTTACAGTCAAATTTAATTCTGCAGCCTCCGTTTCTCTTTGCATCTCGTCATTTTGATAAATCATCGATATTTAAACACGAATTTCTTCTATTTATTACTCTTCAAGTACCTCTACAAATACGTATCATTTCCCAAGTCATCGCTCAACACTTGTTGAACTTGACGATTCTGAACAAATTATTGGCTGATTCATCTTTTAAAAAATACAAAAAAGTTAACGAGCAAACGAAAAAGAATGCTAAATTTAAATTTGCATATAAAATGTTAATATTATTAAATAACTTCAGTTGTAAAAAATATTATTTTTCAATATGTGAACATGCAAATTAACGTAATGATTGAAAACTCATCTTTTAACTTGTTTTGAACAAGCACTTTAAACTTTTTTCAAAATTTTTATTTATTTAATTGATAATTTGACAAACCATCAAAACTTTTACGTAACCTTTGAGTTTTTACTCACTTGGTTCAAATTCAATTTATTATAAACAGATATAAATGATTCGCTTGAATCATCATCATCATCATCACCATTATTTATCATTCTTTTCATTTCGTGTTATACTGATTTATACGCCGTAAATTACTTTTCATTCATTTTTGGTAACACCTAGTAACGTAAAATTATACGAAAATGAAGTTATACGAAGAAAATAAATAAAATAAGTCCAATATCGCTGTAATGAGTTTAATAGAATATAAAAGAATGACATCTCTTTTAATATATTCAGTTTTTACAGGTAACGGAACTTTCTTTTATGCAGATATTCTCTTTGGATTGTTAAACAAAAAATATTAGAGATTGATCCTCTTCTACGGGTATGTCTTTTAATATATTCAAGTGAACCCGCGCGTAAAGACTCTCATACGAATATAAAAGATTGATTGCTATATCCGACTTGTGTAACGCCCAATAGATTATATTGTAAAATCTATCACAAGAATAAAAGAATTATACATTGAAAAAGAACAGCCATATTAATAAATTGATTTTACTTTTATTCGATGCGAATAAAAGTAAAATCAAGTCTGCAAAACACACCAGTCATTTATTTGCCATTTTTCACCAAAAAAAAACGAAAAAGTATTAATCATCTCCGACCGCCAAAGTATTTACAATAATTGATATCCAATGATAATGAGTTAATACAAGACGCACAGTAGGTTATTGCATAACTTGTGTTGAGAAGCGCAGAACGAATAATGTAGATGTCGATAATTACCACCGATTACACATGTAAAGTACCATCATAAAAAAATAAATTAAAATAAAATAACGGAACAGGTCTTGGAGAAAGAAGGAAAGAGCTTGAGAAAAAGTAAACGGGGATTCCAATCACGAGCGGAAAGGTCACTCGTCGATCGACAATTCGGATATCTGCTCGAAACGGAAATTTTGCATGCAAGATCGCGATTTGTTAGCTAACATGAAGTAAAACTTTTTTAAAATTTTAATCTCCGCTATAATTTTTAATTTTTCTATCTTGAATTCATGATAGAAGTAATACTACGGAAAAATACGGCATTGGTATTCATCAGATAATTCACCAATTTATACTTATTAAAATACCTATTCTCTACAAGCAAACATTTCTTTAATTGCAATGAGTTTACGAGAAAATACCTTTTACCATGATGCAAATGTTTCAATAGTTAACTTAATCGTTATTTTTTCTAATTTTTACAACTTTAAAAACTGAAGAATTAATGAAAATTGACTGATTGCACTTTCGTTGTTTTTATTATACGATACTTGCCTCTTTAGGATCTTTGATTATTAAGTTTACATTCATATAAATTACATTAATATAAATGTAAAAGAGAATATTAATGCACTGTACTCGTAGAATATTAAAAGCTTCTTCATATTGACATTCATAAATACTATTAAATATTACAAAAAAACACTTTATTTTTACAGTCGAACATTGAAAAGATATCTTTGATAGGATTGAAATTTAAATATTCACGTACAAAAATTAACGCTTTAAAAGAATATTTGTTACATCTGGTACTTTACTATTGACGATAAATTTTACAAGTAAAATACCCTTAATAAAGTTTCGTCTAATAATTTTCTGTACCAATTCATAATTTAAATATTAATTAATAGGCTTGTATCATTATGTATATTTGGGCATACCTCGTAATGAGGGTAAGCGACAACAATTTTATAAAAAATACCTTATAAAATTATAAAATTTTTCAAAGAACACACAAGCAAATAATCACATTGAAGTTTCATAAAGTAAAGAGGTAACTTGCTTTGTATAAAATTTATAAATGATAAAATTCTTGAGACTCGGTGAAAAGTGCGATATTTGGAGGAGTCATAATCCGAATAGCAGAGTTGATAAATGGCGATATTTGATTTTACGGAATGTAATGAAGATTAAACCACGGATGCCCAATTAAAAATTAATCCTAATGAGTTCCCGTAAATCGGTCTCGATGATCCGACTAATGTTACCGCTTGCATGCTAGAACACTTATCACACGAACTTAAGACTCCAGCGACCTTTATACTACCTTGTCCCGACCTTTTTCCTACGACCTTTACCCTTTTCGGGAGTAATGAAAATAACTGGACTAGACTTCTACGCGTATCGGTAATTGACCTACGGATCTTTAATTGTTTGACTCCGGATTCACTTCAAAGGCCGAATCGAGTTCCGAGAAGGAGTGACACTAATGTTCAAACGAGATGGAGATAAGAGTTTCCCCACAAATGCACGTACATGCACGCACAAACACAAATTGCGTCCTCCTCCTCCTCCTCCTCCTCCTCCTCCTCCTCTTTTCCTGACTATGGCATATCGCCGACATCAGCGAGGCAGTAAAAAAAGCATAAAAATACTTTTTTACCGACTCGCTCATTTTCTTGTGAACTTTCATACACTACACTGCAAGTTGTTTGAAAGAAATGTTTTTCTATAGCATTTAAGTGTGCTTGTTGGAAAATAATGGAAACCCTGGAATCAACGTGTATTGTGTTCCACTGGACGATTCTTGTATAACCTTCTATTTATCAATTTTAACGCTGCTTTTATGGTAAAGTTCTAGCAACTATTTAAAATTTTCAACTTTTTTTTTTTTCATTATTAATAACAGATATAATAATAGCGAAAAATGCATGCAAGGTTTTGTATTTATTCCTATATTTAATAATATACAATCAATTTTTTTCGATTAATAATCAAATTTTTTTTTTTGCATTGATTAAATACAGTTACGATTCTTATAAAAAATGTGATATATAATTAGTTAATCTAACTTGTAAAACATTGTGGTTTCTTTTGCCATCTTCTCCATCATAAATAATGTTTTTCTGGTGAACTATTTAAAAGAAGAAAAAAATATTTTCTGCATTATTTGTCTTTGATAAAATTCTATTTACGGCCTGGATATATCTCGAAAAAAATGTCAATGGTATGTTAAAATTGAAAATTAATTTTATCTTACGTCTGAATAATTCCCTTGAGAACTCAATAGAATAACAAACAGAAATGTCGTGTACAGAGTGTAAAAATAATTGTAAAATTCGTGGACTTTTATTATAAGAGAATGTTTCACAAAAAAGAAATGGCTTTCTCTATTTAAATAAAATGCAACAACAAATCAATGGGAATACAAAAAAAGCACAGTTGTCGCCATAATTATCCTTGAGCCATCATCGCCAATTTAAAAAAAAAATCACAATATTGAAAAAGAGCGTGGAAATTTCTCGTCCACGTAAGGCGAGTTTTGAAATTATGAGAGTAATTTTATCGTATGGCACGTATTGATAGCTCCGTGGTTATACAGTCGTTATGCCATGATGCGGCATGACTTATTGTTCTACAATTGAATGAGAGCCATTGTCCTCTAACGGTGTGTGGAAATCAAGAAGGATTGAAGAGGAGGAGAGGGACGGGAGGGCAAAAAACGTCTAAATAAAAGATATCGAGAGAGGGACGAGAGAGGGACGAGAGAGGGACGAGAGAGAAATCCAGAGGGAGAAGAGCAACGGGAAAATAAAATATTCGCCGGGCGTGGGCGAGGACGAGTTCACTCTCAATTATCTATCGGTCTGATGCTGCATCGGCAAATACAAAAGGTATTGCGAAAAGGTGGCACTTTTATTAATTTTATTGATTTCATTGTTGCGATGGTTGGTATGGCAGCATTGTTGTCAAGCTGAACCTCCGAGTCAACTGTTTTCCGCAGTGCTAAATCGAAACAACTAATGAGGCTTTGGAACTCTCGTAAAATTTAATTATTTTCATAATACAACTAGTGCTGCTATGACTTTAGCCACTTTGTGAAAGTTATCGATTAAATATTTAAGATGTAATACTTAATGAGACTTCTTTCTTAGTCACATTCCAAAATAATTTACTTAATGCGGTAATCGAATGACCCAAATGTTTTGGATCATCTTGAATAAGTGATTAGTATCGCTGTTGAAACTTTTAAATTATTCATTTATCCGTACTTTTGGATAATTTATATTTGATTGTTGAAAATCTGCATTAAAATTCGGAAACGAAAAAAAAGGACCGTATTTTTAATATTCAAAATAAAACAATTTATTTTCCTTTCACTTTTACTTGCTGTAATATTATCTTTATGCCTTTTTTATAAATTATGATAACTATAACAATGTTTAAATAAAATTTAATAACAATATTACAATATTATTAAAAAGCTTTATTTATGATAGCAGTCTTTCTGTGTAGTTAACCAAATCTAAAAAGGTTAAAGCGAATGTTTAAAGCATACAATACTTGCGTAATCTTTCTATTAATCAATGAAGTTTAAAAAGCAAAGGTAAGCCATGGTAACAACCAATCCGAGCTCAATCTGACATGCTGCAATATTGTAACGACTCTAATTTTAAAACCTTGGAGTTCCTGCGCAATATTAATTGTGGTATTATTATCATAAACAACACATTGATATTTGTACAGTGATTTATGTAAAACACCTAAGGTATAACATCTTTCAACATTATATAAAACAATAGTTTCACCAGAAAAGTGTATTGTATTAATGTACAAAAAGAGAACCTATTACAAATATTCCAATATGTATTATCAATTATGATAAGTTTGGCTTATATTCAACTGAACCAATACAGTCACATGTGGATGCACACCTATAATAAATACTCTGAAATAAAAATTGTTGAATTGACGAGGTGTTAAATTATTTTCACTATTTTTACTTCATTTAGTTTTATTATTGCTACGTACTTTAAAGGATCGAGTTTATATTAACTATTTATTCAAGTTTCAAATAATTTTAATTTAAAAAGATTATTTTAAATTTCGGTTTTAGTTTTAGCATTAAATAATTCTAGAAATAAAAGAAATTTCTTTTAAAAGATACAATAGGCTTTTAAATTTATTTAATAAGTTTGTTATTTCTTTAGTCTTTCCGTAAAATGAATGTGGAACAAATTAAATATATTTTGGTCATAAACATAAAAAGGATGTTTTTTTTACTAAATCTTGGTTATATATTTCTTCCAACTGCATGATCTTTGTGAATAAGCATACGTATTACCAAAGGCCAATAATTTTAGCTTTGCTGGTGCGTTATTCTATTTTCTTCAAAATTTTGTGAGCAGGTACAGAATTTTGAATATATTTTTACATAAAATATAATTACCTACTATTGCTGTAATACAAAAAATTTAACTGAGAAATACTGAATGTAATACTACACGTAATAACCGATAATAATGCATGTATTTAAGAATTCGTAAAATGTATTTTCTTGTAGGCATTTTTTATGCACTATTATTTTATAAAAAAATAACATTTTCTACAACATACCTCATATAATGCAATTTTTTCTTAAATGTTAATTTTTAATCTAATTTATTATAAAATTAATTTTTTTCATTTTTCTAGTCTACAAGGGATATACTTTATTATATTGTCTATAAAAATTTAACTCAACTGATGATTACTACAAGATACAGAATATATAAATACACGAATATAAAGAAAGTAATAAAAAAATACTTAAATTTTAAAAATATTAATATTTTTAAATTGTATGATACAAAAAATTTTACTTTTTTTTTTCACTTTTGTTAATTTTTTTTACTCAGATATAAATCGAATAATCTATAATTTATAGATTAAAAATTTTTCTTTGAATATTTATAATTATCATTTTTTTACATCAACTACATTGTAGGTTAAAATGGCCATTGTCTTGCTTAGTAGTATATCCGAGTTATCGTCGAATTAATCAACTGTGGTTCTACAACTAATTTTATATACTGAGTAATTTTGACATAAAATTGATAACATTAGAAGAAACAAATGCATTGTTGGAGATGCTAAGATGTCGGTTTTATCACAAAGGGAGGCATAAATTTATCGAAGAAAGAGAAGAAAATATAAAAATTGACTCGCATAAAAAAAGTTTGTATGGTTTTCGAACATAAAGGATTCAAAATAACTCAAACGTACAGTTACGTTCAAGAAAAAAATGTGTTTAAGATGTGTTGGTTTAATATTTGCAAGTTTTCGTACAATTCATGAAATTAATTTATTATTATTACGTACATAGTAACAATTATACAGGAATGATTCTATATTGTTTAAATGCAAATAATATCGCACAAACGCGTGTATGTTAGTCCAGTAATTGGTGATCGGAGAGTTAAATCCCGCATGTGTATGTACTTTTACTTTTCTGAATATGAATTGGATTTAAATCTATAGACAGATTGTTTCATTTGATTGTAACTATGTAAATATTGCGTCAATCGAAAGTAATGAAAGGTAGAAATATTTTTAAGTTACTATTCGATTGCGCTTATTTTTTACTTTTTGATGGTATGGACATCCGCGAAATCTTTAATAGCACGTGCTATTCATAAATAATTACGATGAAAATGAATAGAATGAATAATAGCTACCAAAATAATAAGAAGTTATTAATTTCTTAATAAGATTACGTAATAAATAGTTACAATAGAGGTAAAAAAAAAAATATAAATATAAGTAATTGTTAAAATAATGATTAGCATGCGTACCTTTTAGAAAATCAGAGATAAGTTTTTCATACGATTTAATCAATTGTAAAATTTGAATTCAAATATAAAAAAATTTAGTACAAGAATAAATGGAAGATCGCGTAACACATTTGAATATTCGATTTAACGTAAATTTAATCAGTTGATCAAAAGAATTATTCTACTGAATTATAAGCAGATTATTATTTAATTGAATTATTATACAAAAAAAGCAAAATAAATAAATTATTGTTTACTTAATAGTAATTATTGTGTGTTTTGATTCTAATTTATCAAATTTTAATTTCTTTTGGTATGTGTGATTCTTTTACACTTCTGTTTAAGTGTGGAAGTTAAAACTAACGAGATTGAAAATTGCTTCGCTTCCAATTCTGCAATTATACTTAATTGAATATTTTATGCGAGCAAGAAGCTTTAGATAATTAACCGTATGCTATGATTTTTAATATGTGTGTTGGAGTTGCCGAGTTTTTTTCATGAAATTATTTAGAGTAGAATGAAATCTTACATGTTTTATGATTGAGTTTCCTATACGAATGAACTCACAAGAGGAATCTCGAAAAAGAAAAAATATGTAATTTTTACATATTTATCCGTGTAATTCAAAGAACTCAATGTACACGAATAGATAATGAAAATGACGATTTTCTTTACGTGACCAGAAAAAAAAGCAACAAATGTCCAGGTCTTTAACGATTTATCATGAGTACACGCTTATTTAAAAGTTATGGAAAAATAAAAAATATATTTTATATAATTTTAAACATTTTCTTAGAAAAATAAAAGATTCGTTTAATGCATTATTTTATGAAATAATTTAAGAAAAAATTATTCGTGAAAAACAGGAATAAAGACTGTAGCGCTGCTGGATCTTCGTATTCTATTTATTACTCCCGTTACATGTATTTATAAAATTATCTTTACTATTATTTTAAACATGATCTTTTAATTCAAAGTATATTATAAAAAGTAAAAAAAGTATAAATTAAAAAAAAAAATTAAACAATAAAAATTAATTTAATTTTAAGTAATTAATATATTAAATAAAAATATTTATGAAAATTTTAAAACATCTTACTTTTAATTGTTAATCTAAAAGGTTTACACGGATAAAAATTTTTTTTATTAATTTTGATTATTTAAATATTATAATATTCTTTACAATATATATATTTTATTTGTTTACATTAATTAAAATTTATTAAATTAATTAAAAAAGTAGTTAATTCTATTTTTGTAAATGCATATGTACTTTATTCAAAATCCACATTAATGTTTTACTATTCTTCCGTTAATATGCTATAAAACGTTTTATGTCTTTATCAATTTTTATGATAAAATATCTAGAATTTCCTTTTTTTAAACATATATTTATCAGATCCGTTGTCAAAGCTATAAAAAATATCAATTTTTTTTTCCATTGTCAATATATATATATACATATATTTTTTTATTTGTATTTTTCAAAAATCACTTTGACACATCAATTTCCATAAGAATATATGTTAAATAAAATTTATTATAACGTTTGTTAAAAACTAGAAATTATTTTAAAATTTAAATTACACTATTCTAATAACTGTTAAAGCTCAATTAAAAATTTTCGAGAATATTTTATTATTTTTAGTTATACATGATACATCTTTAAGGCGTATTAATCACTTAAAAATCTTATTATGTATCATATCGATGATCTTCGTAAAAACATTTATTGTTGTAACTATTAAATAAATAATATTTTGCCTTTATAACTAGTACACGTATTACAAATTTTCATTCAGTGTACATATTTATAATTATATATTTATAATTATGTCTTTCCATTAAGTTGTAAATAGGAGTTATTCGATGCAGTTACTTTTGTACTTTGAGATATTATTATTATTTTTATTTTTAAAAAAGTTCAATTTTTGATGACACTTGTAACGTTACAAACTTCAGACTCATTAGATTCTTATAGATCGTACTTTATAATTTTTTAATTTCTTTTTATGTACTCATGCTGTTGTCTAAACACGGCACCTTATCACATTCCAGGGGACTGTTGCCATTGTCGTTAGTTGCATACAGAAATGTCGGTACGAAGGCTTTGCAAAGATAAGTGAAGCATGCAAAGAGTGAATGCGAAGATAGTGAGTAAGAGAGAAAGAGAAAGAGAGAGAGAGAGAGAGAGAGAGAGAGAGAGAGAGAGAGAGAGAGGAAGAGAGAACGAAGCCAAGGGTAATCGGGAAATTCTACTTTCTTGAGTTAAAATCAGTGGATACAAGGATACAGTTTGTTGTATTTTCCTTCGCCAGTGAGATATCTACTCGCTCTGACTTAACATTCGATTGTAAATGACATCACAAGTAATTCTTTTAAGATTTTCTTTACGAATGTGTTTCCATTCTTATTAGAAAACCCAATGATTAACGTAAAGGAAGTAATTAGTGAGGATAATCGTACGCAATTTAAGCGAAAACTTAATTTGTATTATTTAGCTTTACATTTTAGCAATAAATTAATTACTGATACATACTATGCATATCCCAAAACTAATGTACACATAATTACGCATTGATAAAGATAATGTACTTAATCAATCAAAAAATTTTAAAGACAAAATAAATCCCCATTTACTCAAAGATTAGTAAATATTTTTTGTACTTTCGAAAATAAAACTGAAAATTGACATTCAATTAGTTTTTAAATACTTTTTTGTATTATAAATATCTGCAATAAAAAATGCTTTACAATCACAATTAAAAAAATCTTAATAAAATTACGTGAGATACTGACACGTAGCAAGTCGGACAAAAAATTTCACTTTTTCCACATCTTTTCAGAATTATATTACGATAGTCTTGTGATGGTACTTGTTCTTATGATTATACGCACCCTTTTAATAGTACATAGGAATCATCTAAAAAACTTACCGAATATAAAATATCGAATCTTTTTATTCCTTGTAATTCCGAAAATGGTGCAAAAACTCGAAGTAAAAAACATGTTTTTCAAGACAATAAGATAATAAATACAATATTACGAGCAAAGAGAGTTGATATTTGTGGCCTCGTGATATTTGTAAACAAAAATTAATAATTCATTCGTCGACGTGACTTTTGGTTCACTCATCTCGACCTAAATGGTATATATCTTTACTTCGAAAAAAAAAATTATATCGAAATCATATAAAGTTTGCATTTATATGTTTAACGGTACTTATTATTTATATTTTTATCCTTTGAGAAAAAGTGTCAGGTAAGAAAAAGAAACTTGGACTTGATCGGGTTAATTTGAGAAGGGTTGGTTGTTTTCTTTTCACAGACAGGAGTATGTGTTAGGTACTGGTTATCCTTATCAATGGTAACTCTGTAACTCAAATTTACATGTATGTAACCAATCTAAGAATAAATGCGAGGGGTTCCTGACACCGAAACGCGGAACTTTCATGCTCATCCTTATAAATAAATAAATAGATTTTAGGCGACGGTGAAAGTTCACAAATGAATATGTTAAAGAACATTAAATGCATCCGTAGTAAGATGGTAATGAGGTAACAAATGGTTAAGTCAAGAACCGAAAAAAAGCCAAAGAAGATTACAGAGGTGTTCGAGGTGGATATACATATACATACGTGTGCTAGCGTCATCGTCCTTTCGTAAATGACACCATGGATATTGTGGATGCTGTAGGAATGGCGCCTGAAGATACAATTGTGGATAGAAAAGATGTGTTGGGACCGCGCGTGAAAGTTTTGGGCCTTGGATTATACCAATTGTGTGTTAAGCCGTTTGTCAAGCAATGAGCGATCTCATGCACTCGAAACTGAATCATGAATAATAGAAACATCTCCTAAGCTGGAGAAACTTTTTTACAACTCTAGATCTGTACAACCGCGATAAAGGCTAATTCACTTTTATTAACGCGAGTGAAGTATTAGAAATAACATTTCTGCGACCTTTTGTTTGATCACCCATCAAATTTTCACATTTTTTCATCATTTTTAAGTTGCTATCTTTGCTGTTGTTTCAATTAAATGTTTATAAAGTTTCAGGTATTAAATGAAAGTACTCGTAAACATTATTTTTTCAATTATTAAAATTATTTAATATTCGCATTGTTTGGTAATTATCGACTGAAAATTTACTGTTTTTCCACTCTGCGTCATAGAAATGAGCATTAATGTGTCTTGAACATTTTATCTTAAATTTATGATCAATCTTAAGAAATATATGTTAACTTTATACTCATTTTATTTAAGGTGAAATTGCTCTAAACTTATTAGGTAATCGTGCATATATCATGCATTTACTCTTTTTGATTTAACAAATAAGCATTATTATAATTATATATGTACAAGTTTTAAATTATACCTTTAATTTATAATTTATAAAGAAATGCAACAATAATTTAAAAAGAAAACGTTATGAATAAATTAAACAAAATCGCAAAACAATTTTATCCAGTATGTTAAATGCATTTTACTTTATTATTTGAATTTTGACTGCAATCGATTTATTTTAAATAATTTAAATTTTTTTTTGCTCAAGTTATACTTATTATTCTCTATTTTATTATTGTGTTTATTAATAAGATAAAAATTTTTGTATGTTGGACAATATGATGAAATGATACTATTCTCCTTTTGAAGTTATGCATGCATTCCCTCCATCGTGCCTAAAAAACTCAACACACTATTATAAATTTTAAAGAATATTGAATAAATTATATCGAAAATTCATTTTCAAACCTCTTGCTTTCTTATAATTAACAATGCATCAAAAAATCTAGTCTCACGAAGAATGAGCAGTGACCCACTGGCAAATATACATATCATATAACCAATGAATTTTATTAAAATCTATAAACAATTAAAAATCTTGTTAATCTATTATGATAAACCACAATATGCAAATGCATATAAATTCATGTAAATTGTATTCAGTAATATATTTCAATAATGTAAAATATGATATCTGAATTTTTTGAGATAAAAGTTATTGATCAATAAACGTATTAATTTTCTTTGCAACTATTACGTATAAATATATTCAAATAAAAATTTCACATACGCAGAAAGTTTTAGTACGCGAATATTGGTTAGAATTGTACTTTTCATAACGGTCATGAGAAAACAAGAGGCATCGTATCGGTTACGGTTACATTTTCGATGATAGAATTAAATTTAACTTTCACAGATGATATTATTTTATAGAGGGTTCACAAATCTTATTATATTTGCGTTACGTAAAACTCGATTATATTTACCAATTATTTTGACACACATTTCATACTCAAAAAAAGTATAAGGGAAAAAATGGGCAATGTATATTTTGTTAATTACGGTTTGATAGACAGGCTATAGATTGAAGTGTCCCAAAAGAAAAAAGAAAGCGCACAGGTTGATCTTTGAAAAAAGGGGAAAGGAAGAGGGAAAAGGATGACGGTGGCATGGATGCTGACTACATTTCGGATGGAGGTATAGCCAAGTAAAAGAATGAGTCAGCAAAGCGATTCGTTTCAGAGCCGATCAGGTTGTTGTTTTGTGTTGCCTTTCACTCTTCGATCTTTATTTGCGATTTATAATTATGCTTTTAAAACCCGCACCGTTAAACGATAATTGATTTTGATTTCGGTCGCTTAAACTCGCGCTAATTTTCAGCAATTTGCTTTTCAATTGGCGGGGCAGTCTAAAGGAACGCCCAATGATTTCTCCACGTGCCCGGATCCAAATCACAAAATCGATGGTGAGTATGCAGCTCGATAAAAATACCGAAAACGAAAGTAATGCAATATCCGAATTTGAGGGAGAACCGAGTACTTTGGACGTGAATGTGACAACAGAATTTTTTAGCAGCTTCCATCAAATCAAGTCCATTAACAATCACTAACTTATCAAACTGACACGAAAAGTGGAATTGCTTGATTGATTTCTTCTAATCGTTTTTATTTACTATTATATTATTAGCCCCAATAAAAAATAAATTACACATTTGATCCACTATTTTTTGCGTTTCGTTGTTATTTTATTATCTTTGAAATCGATAATTATCTACTTTCAAAGTACTTTCTGCAAGAATATTTCCAAAGCGATAAGTTCTGGCCTCAATTTAATAGTTAAAGTATAGAAGAAAAAACTATCATAGCTTATGCGGTGCTTTAAAAAATTAATTAATAGTCGGTACGCTAAAATTGCTATTTTAAATAGATATAATGTGTTTTTCATGCGCTATTTATACACACCCATGTATACATAATTTTTTATTAAAATCCTTATAAACTATATTAGCGATTGAAATTTACATTACACCAAGCTTAAGCTTCTGTTATAATTAGCAATTGAATTTTTGTCAAAAATTTTATAAATTTTATAAATTTATTAAATTTATTAAAGAGGAGTATTTTGTAGAATAATGCACATGTTAAAAAAAAAGAAATATTTCGAAAGGCACCGTTAATAATGAAATGGTAAACCAACAGGTCGTTATTAATTTAAAGTCTCGACACTAATTAATGATTCTCTGAAAATGTCATAAATATAAATTTTATATAATATATACTTTAATTTTCTAAAGTGATTTTTTCAACAATGAAGACGTTGATACATTAAATCTGTGTAATTAACTTTTCAAACGCTTTCCACCAATGCAAATTATCGACATACTTCTTTTCGATATTAAATCAAAAAAAATTCACTTGATGAAATCCAATAATTTTATGTTACATATTTGTAAAAGATATTTGCAGCTTTTTATCTTGATTAAGGGTTAAAATTAAAATGAAAAATGAAAATGATAAGAATAATAACGGAGACTTGTTTCAACTTGTCTTTTTCAACTAAAAGACATTGGCCAAAACATTGCTCTTTGGACGTCTGTGCAGCCTGAAAAAGTCTCGTTACTATTTTAGAGATTGAGCACTGAAAAAGCTAACTATTGATTCGTTCAAAACGTGAATCCTTGAAGTCTTAAAAATTAGAACAAATAAAAGAAATCAGAATAAAAATAGTCCAAGGTTATTTTTGGGATAGACGGTAGTTAAGTTAATTCGTGGTGGCTTATTTTCATACAAACTTTACTTTGGGAGTCGGAATTGAGAGAGAGAGAGAGAGAGAGAGAGAGAGAGAGAGAGAGAGAGTAATTGGGGAACCACAATCGACATAGTTATTATGAGAGCTATTAGTTGCATCTCCGACCATTCCAGCCCCGAATGAGTCCCAAACAACATCGTTGTTGAGTTTTAACATTGATTACCTTGAAGATCTAAGCGCGTGCTGCTCATTGTTGAGCGTTGAACCTTCAACTGCGAAATCAAAGTTAACCTCTTGGATGTCATTTTGCTGGACTCTCGGTTCCTACTGAATAATTTTTTTCTATTTTTCAAACAACGAGAACCTCCGGGATTATCCAGGCTGATGTTCGTAGAAAGTTTTAGCGACGTTGTACGTGCGAGGCGCAGATGTTGTCTCTGCTCCAAAATTTGCAGCTGTCGCAGGGGAAATGTTTGTGTAAACCAGTGAAACCTGACAATATCTCGAACTAACACACACATATCGATATAATACGGAAGAGCTTCTTTGTTCGGACCTTTCTAGCTTCGACAAAAGATGTTAGTCATTTTCTAAAATTTTTATTCTTTTATAGATAGCCCTTGATACAACGCAATAAATCAGACAGTGCTCATGGATTTAAGGAAGATGTATCGGGAGTAAATTTAAAAATGAATTCTTATTTATTTTTAAATAATTTGGGTTGGTTCAAACTCTTAAAAACATTTATTTATTGATCTTGTACCTATTCCACGTGATTATGAATCTAACGCTAAACAATTGAATTGAATCTTTAATATTTTTTTAGGCAAAACAAACTTTTTCGTGATTTCCATAAATGCAACTCGAAAATTTATCGAAAAAAAGAAGAATAAAACTAATAATACGCATTAAAACTTGAAGGGAAGGGTCGGTATAATAGATCCAACACAGTCGTGGTACTCAGTGGGATATCTATCCCTAACCTATATACATAATAAATAATAATACGTATTTAAAGGATTCAATAATAAAGTTCCACAATAATTATAATATTGGCATCAATTTTATAAAGTTGATCTTAGTTTCACATTAATTATTATCAAGTTTATTGAGCAATAAATTAAAAAAAGTAATTAAAATTTATAATTTATAAAATTAAAAATGATTAATAAAAATAGAAATTTATGATCTATATATTATGGAATTATGTATTATGCCCTAAAAAAAAAGAAGCAATGTTTTTTATCGAGTTTAGTTGATTAATCAAGAAACGCTAGTTTGACGCTGAAACATTTTAGTGATTGATATATTTTAACAATCATCTTCCAGAGAGCTCTTCCAGGTGCAGTTACTTGACATAATTTTGAATAACGTGGAATAGAATTTAAACCTTTCCTAAGAGTTTCACCGAAAGTCTTAATTCGATTCGACATTTAAAATAATGACACTCGAATGAAACAGAATGTGAACAGTATTCGCGATAACTTTTTCTGCGATAACTCGTGCGTGAGTGTATTTGTAGGAGTTCATCAGATACGCGGAGTAGCAGATAAATGTATTTATTATTCATGAATCTCGCATTTCCCCTATTGGGATCCCTTTCTCTCTCTCCCCCTCCCTCTTAATGTCGCGCCCGATCCCTCAACATCGTCAAAGTTCATTCCTTCCAATCAACTAAATACACGTGGATATTCATTGTTTGGTTAAAGAATTCGGACATGCAATAGGAATATGATTTCGTGATCGGGTCTTTGCTTTAGCCGACACACGCAACACAAACAATCGCCGTCCAATTCTCATTTCAGATACTTGTATCAGTCTCAGATTTCATAGTGCTCAGACTTTCAATAGATTTTCTTCCTGCACTTTCACCGGTAATTGTTTGTTTCTTTCTTTCTTGCCTTTTCATGCCCTGTTCGTATCACAGTAGCCATTAAAGTTTGTTTTCTTACTCACGCAATCAAAACTTGTATTGATTATTTTTTATCAAAACAATAGTCGCAATTCGGTTTACGCCTATATATTTTTTATTATATTCAAATTTTATATATAAATTCACACTCTGTCTTTCTCACTTTTTCGCGTGTAACTTTAAGTCAATGTTCATTCTTATTTCTTAGTGTAACAAAATATAAAAATTGAAAACAAAAATTAGAAGTAAAACAATCCAAGAAGCGAACAACGACAATGATTGGACTCTAGCCGGTGTGTAGGACAAATATAAAAAAGGGAGTACTAATAAATAAGTAAAAAAAGCTAAAAAGATTAGTTGCTTATCAAGTAAGACACGCTAAAAGGCAATAAATTAGTTCCTCTTTAACTTTCATCAAATAAATTCAATCTTTTAACCTTTGCCAATAAATGCTGAATGTATTAAAATTTATTTCGTTATTTATTTAAAATAAATCTTTCTTTTTCACATTAAAAACATTTTTAATGCATTGATGCTAGAAATTACAATGTTGTGCTATATAATGGATACTATGACTTAGTAGGGATATTTTTTTAAAATAATTTTAATCTATGAAATACCAAGCCTTTTGTTTATCGCGAATCAATAACATAATAATCCAACAAGTCTTTATTAAAAACAATAAATATGTATTTTAAAAGATCAATTTTAATTTACTTTTCATGTAAGATTGATGTTGCTATTTGGAAAGTAATGCATAAATTATAAATGTAAAGAAACTTTTGAGATTTGTTGGAAAAAATCCAATTGATGTATTTGAGTGCGATGGTTATTTGACAAAGTATTTTCAATCATTATTATTATTAATTATTGCTGAGGTAAAGCAACATAAATGCATGTGAATACACAAAATAAAGGGAAATGAAATCTTGAATAGAATATATGATAGTTACTATCAACAAAAACGATCTATAAAAGTACATCGTTTGTGTACATGTATTATTAATTTCTTATTTCGCTGTAAGAAATTAATGTCATTACTATTTTTCATTGATTTAATCAAAGCAAGCAACTAATTTTTACAGATAATCTTTCCGGAATAAATGATTAGCTAATAATTGTATTAAACTATAATGTAAAATTTAATGCATCATAGGTTTATGTGCAAAAAGTTGAAAAATATGAAAATACAAATATTGTAATATTAATATAGTGAGGGGAATGCTTTTCAATATATATGGCCCAGCACATACGCATCGTTAAATTTAGATATACGAGACTTTTATAGAATCTCGCGCGGATGGAGATTTACACAAAGATGTTGCCCTCGGAAAAATCTTGTTGTTGTGCCCCGTGATAAATAGAAAAAGCCCACTTCCAACTCTATCTTTTACCCTTTATCCGTTGGCGTTATCAGTAACATTCTTCCTTCTTACTCATCTCACCAATTTCCTCCCTTTATCCCATATTGTAATGAAAGAATTGCTTCGAGTATTGGAAAGATTTACATGAATACTTCTATTGCGGTATAATGAAGTAAATGATGCATTAAAATTATAAATACAGCGAATAAATTATATTTTTGTATACTCTATTCAACATTGTTGTATGTATATTATTCAACAATTTCAAAAGATGTTGGAGATTGACGAATGTGAAAATAATTTAAATATGGTAGATATTAAGATTTTAAATACGCTTCTAGGAGTAAATAATATTTTATATAAATTTTTATTAATTATAAAAATTAGCTTAATTTTTGCTCGATCATCGACACGTAATTAAAAATTTTCTTTTTTATTCTTAAAAATTATTTTATCTATAAAATAATGAAATTTAACAAAACCGTATATTTTATAAAAATTAAAAATAATTGTTTAATTTAAATTAATACAGTTATTAATTAAAAAAAAGGTGTATTTAAATAACATTATTAGTTAGTTTTACATTTATGATAATTATGATCCTGCAGTAAGAATTGAAAGTAAGTTAAACTTCATAGATTATAAAATGAAAACAGTAAATGTGCCGTTCGCGAACTTTAAATTTTTGAAATCATTAAAAACTTATAAAGCATGATATTCTTAATTTGTCATATGAATATTGACCAATATAACTGAAATTATTTTAACAAATAAAAACTGTCTCATTTAAATAAAGTGTTTTTTCACAAAATTATGCAAAGAATATAATTTTAAATAGACTTTACTAATTGCTTCTGCCATAATTTAATAATAACAAACGATAATTACGAGAACTGTATCGATTTTCTTGAAAATTTCATGAACCATAAAATATTTTTAAATTAATACAGTCGCTGATTATGAAAAGTAATACGTAAATTTAATTACAAAAGTATTTTACAGGTATTAATTTAAATATTTGATAATTCCAGTTACCATTCATTAAATCGATAGTATTAATTAAGACAATGATTCTTTGTACAGTTAACGTCACAGATTTTACTACGCAGCAATTATTTTTTTTTACTCAGAAGCCTTTTATCGCTTTTATTATCCAATTTATAACCCGTACATCGTTTCGTACAGATAATTTCGTGCACGTAGAACGTGTTCTCTCGAACTTCTCTGCGTATTAAGTTGGCAATATAAGTTGGGGTAAGTTCGTAATTTGGACGTATAATTTGAAGCATAAAATTACTTAGAAATAATGATTTAAGCCGAATATTTATCCGAAGTCCTGTCAGTGGTTTTGGATCGCTTCACAAATACCAAGTGTTCAAGGATCCAAGAGGCAGCTAAATGATTGGGTGATTCGAGTAAAAAAGTCAATTAAAAAAAGTGTTTACAACTCGAAATGTTGGACTTACTTTAGGAAAACATAACCTATTTTCCACATTTTCATAAAATGGTATAAGTAAACCGGAGGGAGTTTTCGTCGCCCTTGTGTCATTTGATGTGAGAGTGGAAAAGGTTGTATATACACAAAAGTGCAGAGGATATAAAAAAAAATACTGAAACAGAAGGTGTAACTCACCTTATTGCGAACCCGTGAAGCGAGAGCCTCGATATGACATTGCCATTCCAAGGCACGCAGGAACAGCAGATGCCAACGTCGTTCGAGGGAGCTTGCTACTCTCAGAGCCTGGTGGTGTTGATTTTGATATTCCTTCTCCCGGCGCTGATCCTGGACCTGGTCCTGGACCTGGTCTTGCTCCGGTTGACGCCCCTCCACGCACTGACTCCGCCCGGAGACGCGCTCGCCTAGCTTAACGACCGAGCTCACGATTCGTCCGTGCGCCTCGATGTCCTTCTGCAGCACCTACCACACACAAAAGAGCATAGATAAAGACTCGGTTCCTGCAACCGGACAACCCACGGATTTTCGCTTTGTTCCTGACTAGAGCGACCTTCGCCCTTCGTGCCCCCTCACAAGTGTTACGCATTTACCTATTTACCTTCAACTTCATCGACCAAATTGACTATTGTATAACCCATTATCACCAAAAATTTCAGCCGCGCCTCGGACTGACTCGCCGAAATTCATATTATTCCAAGTTTCTTTCTCTCAAGTGCCCGGGGTATCAATATTACCGAGCTTAACCCACCTCACCCAGCTACCAATAAGTCGCCACACTGTATTTCCATCTTCACTCCACATAATATTTCCATTATTTTCTTTGAGAGCATTAATGATAAAATAATAAATCCGTGGTTTGTAAACGATGTGAGGAACACTCAAGTGCTTTAAGATGAGTTTAAGGTCACATCTGCCATTACAGATGCATTTATATCGAATAGTTAAACATGTTGTAGGTAAAGACCGTATGGTGTTAAATAAACCGGTGCTTTTCTTCATCCTCGTTTCCCGTTATTATTAAACTCTGAGATTATCTAGCTTCTTTTATGCGTCTAGCCACCACGGCTCACCATCATATAGTCATAAAAACTAAATTTCGTATTCTAAAATTGAGCTTCGTTAAGCACAATAGAAGGTAGAAATTGAAAAAATCATTACTTAATCAATAACAGTAGCTAGATCATTTGGTCCTTATTTTAAATATATTTTAAAATATTTTACTTGAAAATAATGTGCTGCAATTTTTGGTAAACTAAATCTAAATTGTTTTAAATCTTTCAACTAAAATTTATTATGATTTACTATTTAGTGTAAAAAATATATATATGCTGGACAAATGTAATATGAGGTTGAATAAAATAGAGTAGAATTAAAAATTGTTTATTTTTTTAATTTGAGAAATACAGAAGAAAGCTAATAACACGGTTAAGATTTCAAAATAAACCACTTGGACATATAAATGGTAAAATTACGTGCCTTGCAAAGAAAAAAATTCATTTTTTAAATGATACCTATAAATGTTATTTTGACTACGAATATTTTATCGTAACCACAGGTGTTTTGAATGCTCAAAAATTCTTATCCATTCTTTAAATTTATATTATATAAATTTGAAAAAAAATCGTTCACATTTATCTTGTTTAAAAACAATATTAATTTATTGTAGCAGCTATAAGACAAATCGACAACTGTACTTATAATGAATATACTGCAAATCGTTAAATTTAATTGTATTCTTATTATTTTATTCATTAAAAATTAAGAGATGAATGCTTTATTCAAAAAGTATGACTTTCATTTTACATAGTATGGTCTAACGATAAAAATATGTTTGTTATTTGACTCTTACAGTTCTATCCAACAAAAATAAAATGATTTTTTAAAATTAATAAATTAAATAAATACGTAAATAATGTCGTTGAAAATACATTTTTGATAAGTTGCAAGTTCGTTTTATTTCCAACAATTGTATTTTTATTTATAATTTAAATTAATGTACAATTTCTTTTACATATATATTTATGTATATATATAATTTTTTTACATTTATAATTATTGATTTTACACGATAATTTAACTATAAATAACAGTATTATCACAACTGTGCACTTTAATGTGTAGTTTAGGTTATAATATAAATTTGTTACATATTTTATCAGTATTATTGATTATCAAAAAATTTTTATCTTTAACCAAGATCATAATGTACGAATCTGAGGATTTACCAATATTCCAATATTACGTCCAATCAGGTATTCGAATTCAATTTAAAGTTTAAAATATGAAAGCTTTTAAAACATCAATCATTTAATTTCGGAATAAAATACAAAAATATGTTTATAAATAATAAAAAATGTTTACTTACTTCGTATAAAATTCTACAGAAGCGAATTATCTCAAACTTTAAATAAAATTAATTTCTAAATATATATCGAAATTTTTAAGTTTTTGTGCAATAAGATTCTAATTTTAATTTAATTAAAACATGATATATAGAACTTTTTTCTCGTATATTCAGAGAAAGTACATCATTTTGTATGAAGGTGTAAAAGTTAATTTGTGCTTGGAAATAATAAAGCTAATATTTATAAAATAAATATACAAATAAATATACAAGTGAATGTTTCAAAGTTTTTACATAAATTATACACAAGAAAGATGTAATATATTTAATCGGCAAATTTCTATGTAATAAAATTTCAGGGTTGTAAATTATTTGGTCGGTACTTGGATACATGTGGTGCACCAATGAAGACCTACTAGGTTGTCTGTCTTTTTTCCTCAGTGATCATGGAATTTTTGTAATTAAAATTTATAATCAAAAGCTTTCTGAAGTACAACGAAGACAGAACATTTGAGGATTTTTAAGATGTGCAAGTTGAATACTCATTCGAGAAATTGTGTGATTTCTAATACTTTGACGAGAAAGCCAAGGGTAGAGAATCAATCGTGAGCCTGCAATGAACAAAGATCGATAAAGATCTGCGAGGAGATCAAGAGATCTATTTCGCGGATAGCAAATGTCTCGATGCATAACACATTGATCAGAACATGATTTCTTTTTAATTTGGTCAAGGTTGCCAAATAATTAAACCGTAGCTGTCGTTTTGAATTTCTCCTTTCGTTGAGTGCCGAGACAAATGAAATCAGCTTTATTTTTGCTCCATTAACTTTCCTCGCTTTTAATGTCATAATGTCAATGATACGGGTGTTCCATAGATTCTTCGTTCCTCAGGATAGAGAACTATCTCCAATAAAATACTTGCAAGAATTTATGCTGTAAAAGGCATAAAAGGTTAATTTATCGACTCTCCATCTTTTGCATCTTGTCTAGTTTAGCATTAAATTAGATTTGCAAAGCAAGAAAGCTGAAGCGATCGATCATTGCACGTGACTCTAAGAGTGGTAATTATAATTATAAATTTCAAGTCGAATAATCAATAAAATTTCATCATTTGATCAAGACGTTATAATATTTGAAATGGAAACGACCATTTTAACTGAAATGTTAATTAACGAAATGAAAAATGAGCCGTTGTCGATAAAAAAGTTAATTAAACGTCACCCCAGAAGTTTATGAATCGGAGGTGCGTAAAATTAGCAGTTTTACGTGCTCTCTTCTATAAATTTCTCTGTAAAATATTGTAAATGTTCATGGATTGCAATTCACGTAAAGGATTACTGTGAAACAAAAAATGATTATGATTATTCGTTGATATTGGGTTGCGTTTCCGGACGAAATATAGTCTCGAGTACATTTCGACCGTATGGTGTAACTTGTTTAACAAGAACCTCCATAATACATGCGAGTATGATTCATGTTAAAGCGAACTCAGAAATTTCTCGGGAGCAATTTCCCGAGTGTTCGAGTGAAAAAGAAAAAACCTGTCCGAGTCGGTCTCGGGAACCCTCGAGCACGAGATGGCGCTACAAGGAAAAACTCCCTTAGTCCCTATAACTGGGATTCCCTTGAGTGCAATCAGCCCCTTTTCCCTTCTCTCCCTTCCACACCACCTCATTAGTTATTCTTGCACAACATACTAAATAAGCATGAAAGGTGTGCAGAGGTAAAAATGCGCGAAAAAACACGTCCCCTTTGGTGGGGTGCAAGTGACGCCTGAAAAACTAGCAATTTACCTCCTTTAAATTATAATCATTCTTTGTTTTTGTTGCATTCTAATTGCCACATTTCAATGCTTTCCATGTTGCAATTATTTATTATCCATCGAGTCATTTGAAAATTTCACTGCCAAGGGTAAATACTTATTTGCAGTGCGTGGAACACTTACTCAAGTTAGAAAAGCATAACTCGATGACCATCTTTGAATAGGCTTTAAAACTTGCGCACACTCTTCGAGAACAAAAGAAATGCCTATTCTCATGTTAATGTACCTTTGTGTGTACAATTTTTCGAAAAGATTCATAGCATGAATAAACTAATTCAAGTTACTGATGTTTTTAAAACATTTGTATTTTCCGAGTAATTTTGCCAAGAGAAAATGTTTACTCATCTGTCTTCGTATAATAATTTTTACGTTATATTAGTACCGTTAGAAAAATTATTAATATCTTGATTCTCGAAACCAACATAATATTTAAACATAAACTCCATTTACAAATTATTTAATCATTTCTAATAATTAATGACACTCGTTTATATGGTTTTTTTCATGATTAGTAAGCTTATGAAACATATACCACAACGTTTATACTCTATGGTCAATAAAAAATTTAACTTGTTGAATTTAGTCAATGAATGTAATTAATTTGTATCATTTTTAATCATAATTTCTAAGATTTTATTGTAAAAACTGTCATATTGAATTCAAAATAATAGTCGACATGAAGCATTAAAAATCAATATCTTCTAATTTTTTTAAAACTCCTTAAAATGAGAAGCATTTTCTATTTAAACAATAAATCAAAAATTTAATCAAGTATTTTATTTGTTGATCAAATTATTTTTAGATCTTGTAAAACAATGTAATATTTAATTATTGAGAAGAATTTTTTTTATGAAATATGAATATTAAAAATTACGGAAACAATGAGAAATGGTAATGTTATATATTTAAAGTGCTAATATGAAATTAGAAATTGCCTATTATAGTAATACTTTTAATATATTTACAGTTAAACGTTTAACAGTTAAGATATCATTTCAACTTACAATAATATACGTTTAATATATAACACAGTATTTAATATCGTTAAATATATTAACTTTTTTTTAAATCATGATTTTTGAAAACCTTTGACTGTCTGTAACCGCCTTTAAAAATTACTACTGTATCATTACAACCAAAGTTTATTAAATATTAAGGTGAGTATGTTTTTGGCATATTAAAGTGCTTTGAATGGTATAAAATATTAAGTAACAGTAAAGGTAACGTGTAAATAAAGGACTTTGATAAAAGTTGAAGACAATGCAATAATTATAAGCATTATTACATAAGGACGACACTCAAACAATTCACTGAGCAATTAAATATAACATGAGAAACTATATCTAGTTTAAAAGTAATAAGAAAGATTTTGAAGATAAGAAAATAGGTTCTATATAATCTGAATGAAATATAGCAAGGAAAATGGAAAATCACTCGTAAAATACTCTTTTTCAAGCATAAAAGAAAGTTATTTCTCTATCGAATTTAAAAAAATGATTTTAAAAGTTCTAAACTCCTTTATTATTTCCTGGCTATTATTGACATCTATTGTAAAAGCTAACCGACATAGAAACAATGCAATGCTGTATGTCGGTTAGATGAGATAGATATGATTTATTATGATCTGTTCAATCTAGAAAAATCGGTAATAATATTGAATTCTACCAATAACAAATTATTTATTCGAAACATTGTTTAAAAATTAATGAGAATGTAAAAAAAGATAGATTTTGTTTCATTTAACTACTATTTATTTGTGCACTGATAAGTAAATATATATATAAACTTGACGAGTAATGTTTCTCTTTTTGTAAAAATTCATAAAATGGTTTGATGATTGATTTTATCTAGGAGATTAATAGTTTTTTAATGTGTAATTTATGAATTATCAAGGATATGGAAAAAATAAAATCGACCGATGGACAGTAGTGATAACTTTTTAGTAAAATAAATGTGTATTTTCTATATAAAAATTTAATTTTTTGTATTTGTATATACTAAATGGAAGTAAATTTTTAGTATAAAAAAGAAGGTTTATTTTAAGTAAATAACAAACCAACTTTTAATATATTCAGTGTCTTTCAGGAAAAATTAAAAAATTCAAGTTTATTTGAAGAATGCTGAAGAGCAACTGATTTACCACCTGTTAGTATGTCTTACTTGACAAAGAACATATCTTTTAAGCTTACTTTTTTACTTATTTTACTTATTAATTAGTACTCCCTTTTTATATTTGCCCTACACAATGGTTAAAGTCCAATCATTGTCAATGATTTTATTTATTGTATAAATTTATTACAAGTGGGCGTAAAATATTTCCGTTTATATGTTTTTAATATGCGTACCCGCTCATACACACATGAATGAACATTAAGAAATGTGTCTGAAAAAATATGCATAAAAAGCGAACAAATATTTATATTTGATTTATTCTTGATAGTTGATCAAATCTTGCATCAAATATTCGTTTCATAATAAAATAAAATTTGAATTTTAAGAGAAGGAACATATTGTAATTGTTTATTCCAGTAAGCGGGCATAGATAAAATAGCCCAAGAATATTGACAACTGCTAAATTGTCTAAATCAACTCTTAAAGTATCGAGTTAAGGAGATGTAAATTTCCCTTTGATGGTTCATACTATTACTAAGTTTCCCAGTGCGCTTGGGCGCATTCGAAAGTGGCCAATACCAACGTTGGCAGCGTCTAATCATTTCATTAAAATCATTATCAAAGTAAACAGACAAAAAAACGCCAACTGAGCATCCAAACAACCTCTATTTGCAATTTCATCCTTAATAGGCTCAGCCGAGTCACGTGCGCGTGCGAAGCCCCTCCACCAATGAAATGCAAATGGCAGGTACCTTAACAGGGAATTAAAGAGGTGGAATGAGAAAAGGGGGAGGGGGAATCACACACGACTTCTCGAACAATGGAGGTGATTTCTCGGAAAATAGTAATCAATGGTACTGCCAAGTGCTGGTTTGAGGAGCCGCGAGCATCCGAACCGCGCGATTCGCACACCTTCACCCGACACTTACACGAGAAGAAAAATATCGCAAAAACCGGAATCCAATTCCATGGGTCAGGCCAGGGCCAACATATTCTTTTGTATAACACATTTTATAGTATTTCTGCTATGTAACCGTGTTTGCGTTCTGCCGAATTTTTTTCTTTTTTTTTTTTTCACAATTCTCGTTTTTCTCTTAAACGGTTCTTACAATAGTTCCGCGTACAATGTCTCCGAGGAATGTCAGCGTTCACCCATCAAACACACAGACCTTTTGGAACAAGGATTTGATATTTTATCGATTCCAAATTGTGGACATGCATGGACTGCAATATCAGCATTAGTCGGATAAGGATCATTTTTTTTTTTTTTTTTAAATATATGCATACTATTACTCATTCGTTACGTAAAAAACATTTTTATAGGTGATTTGGTAGGATAAAGTTTACAATGCAATGAAAAAAAAAATTAATAATCATTTCAAATAATTTTGTTAGCCTTAAAAAAAACAACAACAAATTGTTATAAAATTTAATCTTATTCACAATCATTAAGTTGATCAATACACTAAATTTTAAATATTTAAATAATATTTTTATTTCTTCTTCTTCTTCTTCTTCTTCTTCTTCTTCTTCTTCTTATTATTATTATTATTATTATTATTATTATTATTATTATTAGCTAAATTATTGAATATACTTTTACCTTTGAATCCAGTAACTTAATTTGTTATGGCATTATCAAATTCTTATAATAGATAAATTATTAGATTATAATAGATAAAATTATTTTTACGAGATATAATTTTATCAAATAAAGTTAAATCTTATATGAATAAATATTGCTGGAAATCGACTCCTTTCACTAAAACAAGTTCAACCAGTATGGCACTTAATTATAGAATCCTGAGTTCATTTAATATTATGTTTACAAATAAGACTAAATTTTTTGTAAGCGTGTCCTATCCAGGTTATAATGATGAAAGTCTTAAAAATTCATTTTTCTTAGTTAAGGTAAACTGCATATCCCTATTAGATTAGTTATTAGCTGCATAAAATGGTTGAATGCGAAGTACTTTGTGTACTTTAAATATTTTTTCATTGCCAAAATAAAATATCAATATAAAAGTCATTTCCGTATAATATTATATATTCCATATATATATATATATAATATTTTATTTTGTGTACATTTTTTAATAAAAGTTTTTATGGTAATTTTTTTTATAAAACTATTGACGTAACCTCAATAAAAATTAATAAATTTTTTAGGATAAAAGATGCAAAAAGACGCTAAACAGTAGACAATACATATCGTATCTGTAATTATAATATTAAATAAAAGAAAATTAATTAATTACAATCAAAATATTAAAGTATTTTGACAGGAGAAAAAATATAATGATCACTTAAATGCTTATTACATAATATTTTTTAGGTTTTTATAGAAAAATAAAAATTTGACCAACTATAGTATCTTATATTTTATTGTGCATTATTAACATTTTTTTTCTTTTAGACAATACATATTTTTATAATTATGACAACAGAAGTGCTCAAATTATGATATGAAAAGTTTCCACATCATTTCTATTTACTATATTTAAGATTTTCCAAGTATTATATGATAATTTAAAGAAGAACTAACTAGCTGAAAAGAAATTTATATTATGCAATAAAGTCATCATTCTAACAGTTATCTACAATAAAAGTTTGAATAAATTACAATATACGCGCCGTATAAAGGAAAAAATCAGAATAAGATGAAATAAATTTAAACAGTAGCATGAGTGTAAAAAAATTTTTATTTGCAAAAAATTGAAGAAAATTTTCAATATTTTTGAATTTTTATCAAATAATAACATTGATTATATAGCTAATAATACGTTTTATAAATTCAAATGTGAAGTTTCGTTTTTTATAATCATACAGAAACATACTAATGATGCATATTTATAAAAACAAATTTAGATTATAAGTTTTTTTTATGTATAAAGTTTTTATTTACAATTTTTTAAATTTATGAATTGTAAAGATATAAATTTTTTTTTACCTTCTCACTATCGGATAAAAATGGTCGAATAGAAGATAAATATTCGCAAAGAAAATTGAGAGAAAAAGTTAAAAACTTAAATTACTATGTTCAATAACAATGAAAAGTATATGATTAATTCATTTACTAGATTGCAATATAAATTTATAATTAACGTTATTTATTTTCATGTATGTTTTTTATTTATTTTAAATATTGCACTTTTTTGTAGAAGCTTTATAGAAAATTTAATTTCAAAGTCTTTATAAATAAAAACGTTGACCTGATTTTTCAGACGATGCAAATAAGATTCTAAACATCTTTTGTGTTGTTCATGATTTATACATATTTAAATAGATTAGCAGTTATTAGACTAATACTATCAACAAATAGAATCGGAGTTTACTTAAATAACTACTCAAATGCATTACGGAGATATTTATTTAGATGGTTTAATTTATTCAAGAAATTTCGCTAAACGTTTTTGGTTTTTTAATATATCTGAGAAATATTTATGTGACACCACATGTAAAAATTAGAAGGGAAATCTACGAGATCATTTTTATAAAATAGATGAGTGAGTACAGGTAAAACATCTTGAAGCTTCTTAAAACTTATTGTTCCGCGTCTATAGTGAAAGTAGTGTGCAAGATATTATAATCAACAATTTAAATTTACGTAACTCAATTGAAAAGTTTTTCCTGTGATTCATAATTGAGCATTAATTCTATTCTTAGAAACTATTAATCACATTTTACACTCAGCCCTTATTAAAATGAATAATTTTTGAAAGCTCTACCGTATTCATATTTGTATACAATAAATAATTTCTTGATTAGTATTTGTTTTCTTACCCTCAGCAATGATGTTAGTTTAAACATATCACAAGAGTCATCGAATTTATTTGTATGCTTTCATGTATAAAAAGAAATAAAAAATTTTTCAATCATAATAAAAGTTTTAAATGTTCTATGCATAATCAGATTTTTCCGCGTAAGTACATTTTTTTATTATTTTAAATACTTTTCTAGTTTAGAATATGTACATTTAAAGAAAATTAGATAGTCTGGTCGAGATCACAATCAGTTTCCTCTTAGGATCTAAACGAGTTTTGCTTTTACCAAGCTAGGAGATGGTTTGTGAAAACGCTCAAGTAATCAAATGAAATTTAATGCAAAATTCTGATGAACGGTATGTTGAATGATAAATTCAGATTGACTTTTCATTTATAAATTTTATTGCTTATTCATTTATTTTGGATCAGCGTTACCTAAAATAATACTTTAAATTTTAAAGAAAACTTTTAAAGAAAGTAGTAGATAATTTATAGTATGATTCCTATATAAGTTGATTTTTATCTTATAATTAATTTTTGAAAATCCATTTATATATAATGTTTCATAACATCTCAAGGAATTAAATAATAATAATAATAATAAAATAATAAACCTAATAAAAAGTATCATGTATATATAAAATAATATAATATAAAAATAATAAATATGATAATAAATAATAAATAACAAAAATTTTTCTTATACCAAAAGTTTTTTTCTTACATATCAAAAGCGAAATACACATCTGTGCGTATCTCGTTAAAAGTACTTTTATCTATCAAGTAATTTTATACATGTATGGAGAATATATATATATATATACATATTATATAACTCCTATATATATTACATTGATTGAGTGTTAATATAAAATAATTTAATAAAGTAAAATGTTAGGGATGGAATTGGGCATTGGTCCCAAATAGACGTACGTCCTGGATGCGGGGACGCCCGCAAATTGATGAAACATTAAAAAGGGCCTATAAAATGCGCAGTTTTGTTTTGTGCACTGGCCATGTGTATGTGTGGAGCAAAGTAGCTCGTAGGACGTACGTATAGCTCCGCCGTTTGTGTGAAATGGGAAGGGTTGCGTTTTAGTATGTGTACATATACGTAGGAATGTGTGTGTGTGTTCGGGAATACGTACTCGTGGACGTCTCCATTTCCTCTCTCTCTCTTCCTCGCGAACATGACTCAGCCGAGCTCTACAATCTCTCTCTCTCTCTCTCTCTCTCTCTCTCTCTCTCTCCCCCTTTTGCTAGTGCTCTCATTTCTCTATCTCTCTCTCTCTCTCTCTCTCTTATTCGCGTTGCATGACCCATTACCTTTTCTCGCTCTTTCTATAATTTCTGGAGACGAAGACGTACCCTCATTTTTACATTGCAATATTGTGTCAATTCATGAGAGTGTGCGTTTAGATTGTTTCGGCTTTTTCTCCCGTCGGCAAGCCGGGAGTTTTTTATGCTTAGGGAAATGTTCGAAGTGTGAATGTCTGCGGACGCAGGGTCAGAAAATATGTTCGATCGGAAGTTCGAGACTTCGTAACGGTTGAAACAATAAGATCAACCGCCCCTTTATTCGGGGAAATAATAGATGAAAATCGAGTCGCGAGGGGCGGGGCCAAGTTCGGCAGCCTAATTACGCGCGAAAAATGATTGTAAGGTCAGTTGCGCTGACACCTCGGGATTGTGCAATTGTGTAATATTGTGATCAGCTGATGAATAAAGTGATTGTTTGTGGCTTGCCAAATAAGTGCCTTTTCTTCAATTATCTTCCAAAATCAATCAATCCTCCATTCCAAAATTAACATAAAATGTAAAAAAATAGTTGTGGTAATCGTGTGTATACGTTTTGCGTCATTAAGTTCAAAGGTAATCAAATATTTATTTGATTTTGCACGAGGTGATAATTCCATTCCAGGCAAAATACATAAGAATGGGGGAAAGAATGAATAAATTAAAGTTGTTGAATCAAGAAAGTAAGAATCAAAGTCGGAAATATAAGTTGGTAGTGATAATTGTCAATGTCTCTGTGAAATTCATATTGCACTTATAATTCATTAATGAGAATTTCGATTTTTTCAGACTAGAGAAAATAAAGAAGACATTGAAAACATTGTGTAAAAATCAAAGATGCACACAGTTAAAGAGTTTAAGTTTTTAAATATTTTTTAATTAAGTTTGGTGCATTAATCGTTGCTGCATAAGCCAATTCATCTCTTATAGTAGGTTCACTTTATCTCTCTCTCTCTCTCTCTCTCTCTCTGACATACACACATACACATAAATAAATCTTCTAACTCTTACTATGATGTCGATTATACGATGATCACCAATGATAATGTGACTAGTCGTGAACTTGATGATCAATTGATTTTAAATTCACTGGTAACGGCAAATATAAAAAATATAATAATGTGTTTAGTGTTTTTAATTTCTTTGTAATGAAAAAAACGTCTATTTTTGTGCGTTTCTGCACAGATAACATGTTTATATTTATATTTACATTTTTAAATTAAATAGTTTCGCTTTGTTGATAAATGTAAAATAGATCATATATTTTTAACTTCATAGAACATTAGACTCAAGCTTCTATTTTGAGATTACGAAAGTTCATCAATTTTAAATATTTCTATTGGTAAATCTCGTCTCAATTAACATGCACTTTAATAAATATTTGTATCTGAATAATATAAAGAAATATAAAATCATTACCAATCAACACTTATTAAAATATAAAATAATTCCAATTTCCTAATTTATATGTATAAAAAATGTAAATAAAAAGTGGCAAAGCCATTTCAAGAAATCACGATTAAAAAGATAAACACATTAATATAATTTTGATATTAATCAAGAACAAATAAGAAAGGACATTCTCTAATATATTCTGCTTGATTTGAATAAATAAAAAATTAAAAATATTTTTTATGAAAAGACAAGAAGGATTAGTAAGATCAAAGATAAAGGAGCTTGCGACACTTGATCGATGGGAGAAGAAATTTTATGAAATTTTATTCGTTTTAGAATAGGTTAAAAGGAGAAGTTAAAAGAAGTGTCGGCTTTATTATCTTTCGAAGAAAAACAACATTAAATTGTGATGTTGTATCCGGTTCAAGGGGATCGTTACGACATGAAATTGTTATGGTTTATCGACTTATCAGCATGGCACGGGTGCTAGTGGTTCATCTCTTTGGTTTCCGGGACTAGGTCTTCCGGTTGTGGAGAGCCACATTAGAAGAAGGAACTCATTAGAGGAGAGACTCGATCTCATCGACCGGGAGAATGGGAGAGCGGGGACGCATCTGGACACCGAGAGCTGCTGGCTTCCCTCGTCTTTTTCTCCTTGCTCTTTCTTGTCTTGAGGTTGGCAATACCAACACATAAAGCCCGAGTATAAGAGCAGACCGAGGAGGAGTCAACGACCGCGCACTAGCACTTTTAATTCAGCCGCTGAATTATTCTCAATTACTTTCGAGCGGACAGACGGAAAAGTAACGCGCACACGCACGCACGCACGCACGCACGCACGCACGCACGCACACACACCCAAAAACACTGTTCGAAACCTAGGGACCCTCACAATTTTTCTATTAACGATATATCTGCCTACTCCATTTTCAAAGGATTACCATAAGAATTTAATCGGTAAATTAACATGTAATTCGCCAAAATAACATGCTCGATTCTACCCAAAATCAATTCACTGGATCTGATTTTATTGTATTGTTTTATTTCCAAGAAATATTATTCTCATTGGTTATTTGTTTGCGTAGCATTGCTTTTTATACGCGCATAATTATACGAATTATTTTTCTTTAAACTTCCAACAATTTATCGAAGAAATTATTTTGAAACTTCATGCCTGCAAACTTTCTTGTATTTTTCCGTAAAACATGTTAGTTTTTAAACTAACACGATACACACTTCTTTATAATTTTCTTTATTTTTAAATTGAAAATATTCAGATTTCTCCTTCAATACTGAATCTTTTAATACTCCTTAATACAATGCTTAAGTATTTTAATGATTTAAAATGATATAGTATAGAAGTAAACTTATGCCGCTTTGGAAAGTTACATTGTTACTGATATTCAGTTTCACCGATCAATTTGATAATATACCAACAGCATTCGTGTAAATGTTTAGAAATCTGAAAACAATTACGCTTATTTAATCTAGTCTATTTTGATATTGTACTTATTATAAATTATAATTTCTCTTTTTAAAAATACACAACTTTCTATAATAGTACAAGATTCGATCAAGTCTTCATTGATTTTTAGAAAGACGCTTATTTCATAAACATAATGCTTAATTGAGTTTTATGTACAAGCATTAAATCAATATTATCAATATTTAGTGTCATAGATTTTTTTTTCATTATTAATTCATTTGTAAATACAAAAATTTATGTACTTGTATATTTAAATGTAGGAATCGTAAATACATTCAACCAATAAGAACACGATGTTTTGATTTTTTTTATTATTATACCATAAGTATAATGAAAATTCAAATTAATAAATTATGTAAGGTGCGGAAATTAGAAAATATTAAATATTTACATTACATTATAAAGTTTAATTAAAATATTTTTAAGCTATAATAAAATACAAAAAATTTTTTTAGATATATATTTTAAATTACTTTATATTTCAATAATCATATTTTATGAGTTATTACAATTTCATATAACAAATATGTAAATGTATTCTTTGATTTTTATTCATTGATAATTATTAGTCGTACAGAAAATATTAAATAACTTAATTATTCGTGTATAAGTATTACCATGTATATTATTGTATTATTAGTCTTAATTTCATAAAAATCTATTCGTATTTAAATATATTATATATAGCGACTACACCGATCGACATAATTGTGTTCTATGAAAAATGTCAAACAATAATTTTATATGGTGTTTTTTAATAACTTCTTCAATACATTTTGAATGAAGACATTTGACAGAGTAATAATATCTTAAAAATTATATTTAATTTTAAACACATTACTCTATATTTTTATAATATTGAATTAATAATAATAGCTATCAAAATTTATGAAATTTCATTAATTTGTTAAAAAAATATATAGTTTTACAAGTTATATTTTCATTAAAAAATAATAATTATTTAACGTTAAAAATATTAAAGTAAAATATTACATTTTTTATCAGAGTTCATTATTTCGAAATAAATTTTTTGGCACAAAAAATAATTAAATTAGAATAAAATTAATTATTATAATAAAAAAAAATCTTTCTATGAATTTAAATATATATTTTTATAAATAATTTTTGTATTCACTTATATAAAGTAACCTTTACGATTAATTTTTACGAATGTTTTTCAATTAATCACAAAACGAATAGGTTTCATTATTGATTATTTTTAATTTAAATATATAAATAATAATATAATCTTCGTTACTATACACAAAACTAGTAGTATTATATAGTACAATTTATAAATGAACATTAAAAGGACAGAAATCAAGTATTTTGATGCATATCTTAACAATGGTTTTTTTTTTGTAATCTTTAAGATATTCTGTATTGGTAGCTGAATGCTATTTAAAATTATAATCGGCCTTTTTATGTAATTATGTATACTTAAATATATGTTGCGTGAATAACAGATAGTTTGGATATTAAATTTATATAATAATTTATATTAAATATATGAAAAAGATAAAATAAACATTGAACAAGAAATATTAATAATAAAAAAAAAATAATAGAGAATCATTATAGAGTTTAACTTAATAAAAGAAAAATATGTTTCAAGAAAGTTAAACAGTTCATTAAGTAATAAATTTTCGATTGTTCTATTTTTAATTTTTTAGATTTGTGATACTTGCGAATTAAAATCTTTAGAAAATACTGTAAACTGAGCAACAATGATCATTATTCTTGAAATATATAATATACTAATACAGTAAGATACTTGTGGAATTCAACTTTGCCAAATGGTTAAACAATAATTAACGATTAAATTCCCACTGTTTTTTTTAAACCTATTACCTGGTAATTTTAGACTTAATATCTGGCGTGTATCTCGTGCGCTACTTTTTTAATTTTATTTTTTAAATACTTTCTATTTACCGCAATAAACATTGCTTACATACTTTTGCACATTATTGTACAAATGTTTACGTATAAACCAAAGAAATAGATAATATACATTTTAACTTTCTTCAATCTCGATTTAGTTTCTTTTCATGTTTAATTAAATTTAATCAATAATTTTGAAAATACCTATTTTTCATTAAAATTAATTACATTATTTTAAAATTAGATAGTTAAATCGAATTCGTACGAAAAGTCATTATTCGCTTTGTACTATTTTCAGTAATTTGATATCGAATTATTACAAGATCTAATAATTTCAACACGAACAAAATAACGTTAATATTTTTTTTTAATGATCCCTATTAATAATTGAAGAGAAATGCGATGTTTTGACAGCATTTTCTTTTCCAATATATATAATAAAATTTAAATTCATATATATAAAGCAAAATAACTTAAATATAGAGGGGGGGGTGATGATGATATAGACACCAAAGATGCCGCGTTAACAATAAATTGTAAATGAAGGTCAGAGAACGGGCCTTTATATACGAAACGATACATTAATCGCTTCACCGTACTTGATCGATCTTTATCTTAGCACTTTTTCTTTCTTTTTTATCTTTCATCTCTCCTTTTCATTATTACCGAATAAAGACATAGGTACGGTCTTAAAATACTCATCTCAATCATTTTTAAAACCAAGTAAAACTATATACCGCAATATTTTAATAATCTTACAAACTATAAGAAATGCTATTGATAATATGTTATTTTTTTTAAAACTATTTTATTCTGAATGTGTAGTATAATATTATTACTTAAAATAATAATTCTATAAAGAAAAACTAAAAACTAAAGGAAAATTCAATATAAAAACCTAAAAAAATAATGAGTTAATAAGCTCATCTGTAGTATTTAGTATTAGGTTGAGGTAAAAATAAAATTTATTCTGAATATAAAATTTTATAAATATAATATTAACGTAAAATGAAATATAAGTAATTCCGAAAATATTATAACTGATAAATTTCTTGTTTATGTTACTGACTTTATTCGTTAATTTAAGGCATTTAGTTTTTTTTTTTTTTAAGTTATATAATTTTTTATGTTCATACGTATATACATTGCTTGAATAAAATAGAAAACTATAAAAATATTTTTAATTACCAATTATATATATAGTAAAATAAACTTTTATTTACACTATTTCTAACTATAATATTATGGCATATAAAACGTAATAATTAAAAAATATATATCAATAATATTTAAATAATATTCAAATAAAATCGAAATAAATATTAAAATGTTCGAAATAGGATTCCTTCAGGGGTACATGTAATCTTAATGATAATAAAAATGATGTTTAAATACATTTAAATACAGTCTTTTTCATATTTACTTTTAATTTAAAATCCTATTAAATATTATTATGAATATTAAACACGAAAAATTACTTCACAAATATAATTTTTAAGCATTTCAATATTTCTATAAATATTCTTATAAATTTAAAAGTACATTATATACTCTTATGTGATTAGATATATTAGAATAAATTTATTGAAGTATAATAGTACAATTTACTTTTTTGGATTTGTAGACTTTGCAGAATGTAATTTTTTTGCATTACACTCAAAAAAATATTTCTTGTACAGTTGGAGAATTTGAATATCTATTTTTTATGCAGTTTATAAATGTACCAAAATATCAAATAAAAAAATAGAGTACATATAAGTAAGTATAATATGTAATCTTTACGTAACAGGCGATGATATTTTCATGATACTAATTATGGGCATAATAGTAGAAAAAAATTGCCACGTCAATTTTTCTATTCACTTTAACCAACGAATTGATGAAACATAAAGTTTTATAGCTGAAATGACAGATTGTTTAAGGACTCTCAATGTGTTAACTTTAATAAAGAGAATAATTGTTCAACCTTGGCTGACAAAATATTCAAAATATGAAAACGTATTAAATGATGTACACTTGGCTGAAGATCAATTTTACAACACAAATTCATTTATTCACTCTACATGTTACTCATTTAATAATTTTTCTTCATCACATTTAAAGATTACATTGTAAACTGCTTACTCAGTCATAATAAAATAAATAAAATAATACTAAAAGCACAATCGATAATCAGATAAAAGTACAAGTATATAATTATTTTAACAGTTTTAACTGATCGATGGCCGATCATCGATCAGTTAAAACTGCTTTTTCTTTTCTGCAGATCTTTTGTGCGCGTGCATAGAAAAAGAGAAAGCCATGACGCCGGAAACTCAGGGGGACGATCAAATTTAGCGGAAATGTGGGTAAATAAGGTATAGCACAATCGTATAACCGAGTTGGGGTCGTTGCACCTTCACTTTTTCACCTTTGTCTTACTCTACTTATCCACATGACTTTCCGTCCCTTGGAAAATCGTTAGCTGTATCAACGTGTGCACACGCTGAATAAGCAGGCTGCACCTGCAAGTTTGGCTCCCCCCCCCCGTATGTTCATGCACGAACGTGCGAGAAAAGACTCATTATATTCAGAGCATTCGAATGTCGATTTACTGCATTTGTATCCCTTTTGGCAGTATTGCTATTCCTACGTATTCTAGGCCTACGTTAAACTGAACTCTAGTCATTTCCATAATTGTTGTCCAAATGGCCTATTCCTAGTGTAAAAGGAGTGCACGGTTATACTATTGAATGTTGACATGAAAATAACCACCGAGCGTTGTCTTGTTTCCCATTTTCACCCCATTTTCACCCCATTTTCACCCCATTTTCTGCAAAACGAAAGGATTATTTCCATTGTTATCAGAACTCGCGCTCTCGTGCTTTGGGAATGATAGGTTTCTCTTTCTTTCTTTTTTATTGCAGAAATGGTAATAATAATGAGTATAATAAGCTTTTTCTACAAAAATTATTATATAATATCTGAGCATACCCATTGATTTGTTTTCTGAAAATTATGTCGTTTTGTGTAACCTTATTCATAATTTTATGCTGTTATCAGACAGCGGCTCCTTTTCAATTTATTAATTTATAAAATATTTGTCTATTTTTACAGTAATAAAAATTTTTTACTACTTGTTCAATATTTTATTAAATCTTTTTAATTTCACAAATGGTAATATTTATAATTTTATATAATGATATTTTCTAAATCATTCAAACAATTTTTGTTTTGGCAATTTCACATAGAATATAGATTGTAAAAAAAGTTTCCATATTGTGTAAAATTACAAAGAAAAATTATTAAAGATTTTTGTTTCGGTAATGAATTGAATAATTATAGAAAAAGTTGAATATACTATTTAAAGTGAAGGCTATCTACACCAATAGATAATAAATACTAATTAAATTTTAATCATTCACTTAGAGGTTATTTTTTTCTGTGCTTCACTCTAGGCTTCCTATAAATTATCTTAGAAATTAAATTATACAAGAGTCGTACGATATTTGAACATTCTAACTTACAATCCAGAAGTCAGAGGTTATTTGAGACATTTATTTAATCATATAGCTAAATTTCTTTTTAATTTATGGTTCATTCTATTTTATTAATAATGAAAATAAAGTTTAATTGAGTATTTATGTTGAGTTTATTTGTGACAATTTTAGATATTTAATAAATTTTGATTAAAAAAAGAAGAAAAAACCAACATTGTAAAAAAGACTAGTAACTTATTGGTATATTATAAAATAAAGATAAATACTACAACTGATGTTTTGTTGAAGGATTGTACATCAGCTTTCTGTTAAATATGTATACATTGAATTTATGTCAAAGAAAGAAGACCACATTCTCATCATTTATCGACATTCATTTACCTCTACCTTCTCATTACTATTGCATTCTTCTTACTAGTCTATTACTAAATAAACTTGTTTCTAGTTTAGAAGTTTTTTGAAAAATAATTTGTAAAGAGTAAACAGTTTCGGAAAACTAAAGAGATCATTGTTCAAACTCGCAAATTTATCTTCCATTTTCAATGAGATATCGATTCATGATTCTTAATAATTACACACTAGTCGAAGTCTATTTTAGTCTTTTTTCTCTCCATCAAATTCTTGATTTTACACCGGAGCTGAAACAAAAACTGGTGACTTATCCTACTCTTTTCTGTGTATCAGCTCAAAAAGCACATGACAATATGGTCGTATCTTGTATTCACGATAACCACTCGCCACACCGGTTACCAAGATCAATTGCACTAAGTGTTGCACATATCTGCAACGGTAATATTATCATTTTGTGTCCTTTGCAAAAGCACATAATTTTGGTGATTGGTGTAATCGGAAGTATTAGTTTATTTATTTACTCTTTTTTTAGTGACTTGATAAATAAAGTACAATAAAAATATTTGGTTTTTAGCGTTATATATTTTTTGTCTTTTAATTGATAATAGTCAATGCAATGAACCATACAAACTTTTTAAATACCCAAAGAATTTTTAATATACTTAAGCATAATAAAATAAAATACAAGCTTGTGATTCATATATTGCCATTGTATGTTCATAAGCTTTAAAATAGAAACATAAATAAGATTTTTTAAATCAGATAATAAATTTATGAAATATTTATATTTTTTTAAAACAATTTCAAAACAGGCCCGATGCATTGGATATACGATGGAACGATTCCTTTTCACATTTCCTCATTTGGCGTTGTGTTATGTTTGTGCGTGCACCGTAACTATTCGACTTTTCGCAAAGCACCAGTCAACACCTTTTTCTTTTTCAAATATTTAGAGCTGAGTTACGTGAATACTTGGAGATGATATGCCTAGATGTGCCCGACACGTGACACGTTATTGAAACGCCAATTATTCATGTACTTCTTCGTTGCCGCCAATGCGATTTGGTACCCCATTTACAACGGTTTTTGTTTTTTGATTGCAGAAATCAGAGGCTTGAAGCGATGGTTCTTCATTATCAAAATGTCTCTGGTTTTTGTCAAACGAAATAAAACTACTAAAATAAAACTACTATCGTGTATTGTAATATATAGCATAAAATTGCTGATAACTAATTTGCAGTACATATGGCCCATGAAAATTCATTCCATACATAAAGACATCACATAGAACAAAGCAAAGGTTAATTATCACCAACATCCAATGTTTGACATTTTCGATAATTATTAATGGACATAAAAATTATTTTACTCTGTAATTATATATATACAGCTTGCGCAAGCATTTAAATTCTTAGGAATATTTTAGCAGATTGTAGATATTATTTAACAAAATTTCAAGAGTAATAAATTTTTAATACATGCACGATAAATGAGCCAGTTGAACATTTTAAAGAAACTAATAAAATATTATTACTCGGATGCAAATTTAATTTTCAAAAATTTTGAAAGCTGCGATTAATTGGTCAACCATTCAATTGGTTTTCTTGTTGTATCTAAACACACTCCTCACGGATTGGGTGGGACTGAACGAGTAACGCCTAATGGAAGATTCCACCAGAAGAAGTGGATCGCGCTTCAAATCATCATCCATAGTTCCGGAAGTTAACGCGAATTCGACCAAGAAACGTGAGAGTATCCTTGGAGTTTCCCGTGCAAAAGATAATGAAGGATTCGGTATCGCGGTTTTTGTAGGCGCTGCCACCCATTACATCCAGGGGCTTACAACTGATTGACTCCTCGATATTTCTGAGTCTGAGTCAAAGTTGGAGTTACGTTTTCTTCCTCCCCGCTCCTCAGAACAATGAGGCTGTTCACGCGGGAGGAACGGAAAAAAGAAAAGTCCGCTTCTTCCCTCGCGTGGCTCAAAATTGCACACGTTCGCGAGTCTCCGCAAAAAAGCAGAGGATGTCGAAATTCGTCATAGTCAGGTGTATGCGCGTATTTTAATTGTGCCATTCCATTGGGAAACTTCGGACTCGGGTTTTTACCTTCGGGTATCCGTACCTTTGCCTTCGGCAAGCCCTCGCACCTGTGGAAATCGCAAGAACGCGAATTGGAAACGAGTCGCGCAAAAAGAAAAAAGCAGAAAAAAACAACAAAAAAAAAACGGTACTGTTATCATATTTTACATTTTTCTAAGCTTTGCATTGAGGTGGAAAGTTTCAAAAAATCCTATCCACGCTCGGTTGTTTACGAGTCACGCTCGATACGACTTATGCAGCTGTCGTCTCGCTTTAGAAAATGGGGATTTCACGCTTTTTAATTTGACAAAATTCGCCAAGTTCCATCAGAGCCATGGACTTTTTGTTCTCTCGTAGGTCTATGCTAAAAATTTTCAGCCTCGTCAATACTTTCTTCTCCATACTCCATCTGTTTTTCATTCGAAGCTGGGCTAAGCGACGAGCTTAAAAACTTTGAAATGCACGGTAATAAATATTGATTTTAATTAAAATTTTTTCCCATCATAATTACCTTGTTTGGTTGCGGGTATTTTTATTGCTTAAATTAAAATCCGCGAAATTTGCCGCGAAATAAATCGCAGATGAGGTAAAGCGTGCGGATAAAAGTGGTATATTCGCTTGGGATTTTCAATTTCTCATAATTTCGTATGCGCGAACAATGTTGCGGCAACCTAGTCACGCATGAATTTACGAGCTGCAAGCGTGTACGTGGCAGCTTAACGTGAATTAAAAATAAATGTCTGCGAATAAAGGAGCGGAGTTTACGTAAAAAGATCTAAGCTCGGTGGGCTCGATGCTTTGTGGGGATCGATAAGTTATCGAGTCTTTAGATCTCGCACGATGATTCGAGTTTTCTGTGCTTCAGAAACGCAGCGCGTTCCCATCGGAGTCTGGCTCCCGGATGGGGACGAAACCGGGACGCTAACTGGTGACGTTACACGTTCCCTGACCTTTGAACCGGTTGAAGCGCGCACGCCGACCCCAGAATTGGTGACGAAAAAGTCTTGAACTTACTCTACTCTGTAAAATACGAATATTCCGAATATTCCGCGAGAGGTAAAAGTAAAAAAAGCTTGTGTGCCTACTTTTCCCTTTCACTCGAATTCCCAATGATGGCACGAGGCGACATTCGCCTGGATTGGATGAACTCTGATAGCTGCGATCGTGTCGTTGCACTTGCCACTTTAAGGTTCAACCCCCACTTCGATTAGATCTTCGCACGATTTTTCACTTGTTGCCCGGTTTCTCATTTCGATTCCCAATTTTCAGCCAAATGCCTTGTAGAACATTGTTGTACTGTTTTTCCGAGAGTATGTTGCTATGCGAGCTTATTTATCTTTGGGTAAAATTAGCAATTTTAGAAACCGACTGCTAGAATAGTTCATTGTCGTGGAAATACCTGGTGTCCATTAAATTCTGCCAATTAACATTAATTTAATTGGTGTGCAATGGCATTTGCACAACATGAAATTTATTGGTAGACCAAGAAATACAGATTTTTTTAATATCATCAGACTGCAGAAAACTAACTGCAGAGATAACCGAAGTAATGTCTTTGAAGTAATGAAATAATTTTTCATTGATAATATAAAAAAGAAATTTTTGATGATTTTCGTTAAAAAAGACCTTTGTAAGGTTATCAATTTTTCCGAAATTTTAACCTTAATTTTTTTTTAATGCTTTAATTTACTACAATGTCCTAAAGATATTGCAATTTTAGTTTTTTAAGCGATATTTAGAGTAGAATAATGATAAATTATTTACTTTTTTATTTAATAAGTCTTTAAAAACTTTAAATGTTGATGGAAATGACTGAAAAAGACCGAGCGTACGAGTGTGTGACGAACACGAATCAAGAAGATTTACTCACACACGTACATATAGCAACGACAGCAAATGATAGTAGCAAATAATTTGATGAATCATAAAAATTGAGTCGAGAAGTAAATCAAGTTATCCTAAAGTAAAATAAAAATCTTTATTAGATCATGAAATAACCAACCAACAATTGCGCATAACTTATATTAGTGTATGCAGTTGACTAAAATTTATAACGCTTATAGGTTATATAGCTTAATTTGAAATATTCGATTCAATTGCTAATTGTTTTAAAAATGAACTTTCTTATTAGTTCGAAATAATTTTTTTGTGCATTTTAACTACATTATAACATTAATGCGAATAAGTGTATTTTATAAAAATAAAACTCAATCAGTACGAAAAATGTTTATAAGACATCTAGCTATTCTTTGACATACGTTGTTCCATCATTTACAATATACAACATTATGAATAGAATTGATGTAAAAAAGCTTTGATTTCTAATAAATATTTTATCGACACCATTTTAATATCATTTAACAAATCTTATTTACGACTTCCCTATCTTTCTGGATATCGAACTTGGTTTCCATAAAAAGTTATTCATTTTCGTTGTTTTCTTTATTCTCGCGTTGCTTTGCTCCTTTTTGTATCTTATTTCCATCCTTTTTGATCATAATTTTATGTTTTCTCTTAAACCTACATATCATTTCTCGTGACTTTCCTTGCTCTAGTTTTAGCTTCTAGTTATTTTTTTTCTCTTTTTCCCTTCTCACAGTCTAGACCAAATCGTATGTAAGTTTGTTAATTTACATTCCCTATCCTGCTTCTTTGGTAAGCTTTTTGATTTTATCCACTTCCTTCTCCTTTAACAGAGAACTTGTTGAGCTCCTCGCACTCCATACCAAGTTGTACTAACCAAGGATCGCCTGTTCGTATCGTTCCTGTCGATGTATCACTTGCTCCATCCTCCACAGGATCGATGTCGCCCTCCCACATATCTTTTTTTCAAAATCTCTTCCAACGCGTTTAATCTATCCTCTTTTCCTTTTTCCCTTTTTTCATTTTATCCAATTGATTTTTTAAAATCTCTTGTAAATCAACATCTCTTGCAAATACGTTTTACTCGAGTTTAACTCTATTTTATTTTTTGTGTACCCTGATTGTTATCTTTAACTTTCTGATTAACTCTCAGTTGTAATTTTAAATAAATTAATTTTTATGAAGATAAACTAGGCATAAAATTAAATTTAATTAAGTCCAGTAGCTTATATTTCTATCTTGAGAACTCATTCTTTGTGATAAAAGTTAAAAAAAAAGGGTTAATAAAGTAAAATCAGCTTTCTGTAAATTTATGTTCTTTAAAAAATCCAACTAAAAAGGACATTATTTAATAATTTTTGAAAGTATTATTGTAAAAAGGCCATTATATATTAGTCATACAGATCTCAGTTTTTGTTTACGACGCCATGTGCCTGTTTTTACCTGCTCACTAACGATTGCCAACTGGCGCTGAAATTTAATTGAAGTGTCGTGAAAATGAAGCCGTGAGTTACAAAACCGTGAACTCCTGTTTTTCGTTGTCCGTGCGTAAAATCCTATTTAAAAAAGTTAAATTGTCGGAGGAGGTCAACGTGGACAGGAAATCTTTCGCAACTGGAAAAAAATTTTTTGTTACTTGTGAACATCCCGTGACATTTTAGTTCAGAATCGTGATGCACAGGGCATAGAGATGGTTTCCAATTAGATAATTTTCCTTTTTGTGTAGCACATTTTGTGGTGTGAAATAAGTATCAAGTTGGATAATTTGTTTACTAAAAATCACGATCATTTTAATTTTGAACAATCATTATTCATTAACACAAATTTTTATTATAATGTCTATACTCTGCTCAAAGTTGCTCACTTGGTCTAATTCGGTTTTTAATTAGAACAAGTTGATATTGAACTTTTCCATGTGTTAGATTTATAGTAGATACAATATCTTACAGATTTAACAGACAGATTACACGGCTTGATCATTTTCCTTAAAAGCAAGATGTTCGAAGTATTCATGTAGCGTAAATACTTTGATCTCGTATTATCTATCTTTATGAATTAAAAAAAAAATTCTTTTAAGGTAAAGTGCTGTTATCTAGTGAGTAAAATATTTTTTTTATATAAAATATTCTATTGTAATTATAGTCTCACAACATTTTCCGACATACTTTAGTGCATGAAAGTAGCAGTGGGTTAAGAGAAAATACGAAAATTCGATTGTATTATTACAGCTTATAGTTTAATTTGGTTAAGGGAGTAAAAATATTAAACAAGAATGTTAATATAGTAAAGAAGTTATAGGTAGTGGAAAATTGGAGTCAACATCAGGTGTTTTCATTGAAAATATAAACAAAAGCTTTAATTAGATAAAATTGCTTAATGTAATTTTAATACAACTAGAACACTACATTGTGGAGAAAACAAAAGTCAATTTATTCCTCTACATATGTGATGTGATTTTTCCTGTATTTATAGTTTGGACACGTATTTCTTGCCGAGCAGATGTCACAAGAATCAAGCCCGATCACTGATAAAACCACTGATGAAAAGCGCTAAGAATTGCACTCGAAGAAGTGCACCTATGTGCGGAAAATTCTAGGGCGTGACTCGCTTGATAAACTAAATTTTACGGTTGGTAGACACGCGAGCAGCACTTTCTCCTCGCAAACCGCTACCGGAATCCCTGGCTGATCCACCGCGGGGAAAGGAAGTCTGACCCCCAGGAGATCCAGCCGCCGATTAGGAGGAGCTCCACGAGATGGGCTCCAAAGCTTTGCCGGTGGGTGCGGTCTCGATCGCCTGATTACTCAGAGATCCTGCACGTAGTTTATTTTCGCGCGGCAGGAACCCGAGAGGCTTCGTGTTTGCGTGGATTATCGATATCCAATTAGTTTACTGCCTCGAGCTTCTTCATTTTCATTTCCTTCTCTAGCAGGTATAATACATTAAATTTTAGTCTTCATAATTTATCCTCCAAATAGAAAATTGTCATTCTTATAAAATTGGTTTAATTTCGAGTTTCTTACTTTTCTGAATCAACAAGGACTGCAAAAAAAGAAAAAAAAAAAACAAAAAAAAAAAGAAAAATCGAGGTGCGGGACTGTTTTGATAACTTTATAGTTAAATTTAATCTTTTGTTTATTATTACATAAATATACGTAAGTATGTATTGATTCTATTATAAGATTCTTATTATATGCAAAAGTGGCTTATTTTCAATTTCGCGAGCAAGTCATCTTAAATAGCTATTGCTATATTCTACTCCTTATTTATTAGAACATTGTTATTTACATTTTATGCATACAAAAGATCGACTCACAACTGAATGCTTAATTATAATTTATCAAATTTATTAGTTACTTATCAATTTCATGCACTCGGTTACCTTTACATTGTATAATAAATTATTGAAGTTAACATTTCACATTTACTTAGGATCGGTTCACTGACTTTCACTCAATTTAACTGGATTTCCAGTTTAACTTTCTTTACAATCAACCTATGGCATCTTGCAGTAGTTAAAAATTAAAGATGCTTTTTTCCTTGGCTACTGCTAGTATCATTAATCTTATATGTAATACGTATCTCTAATACTTACCTTTTTTCTTAAGCATTACGTTCCCCCTACTTAATTTTAAAATAAGTTGGTATAGACATCTCTTAAAATTACTCTCATGGAAATTTTCTGGTGTTTAGATACTATTTTTATACTATTTTGTGGTATCTCAATCATCTAAATGTTACATAATATTTTCTGATAAAATTATCAGTTCTATAATTAAAATGTGTCACTGTAATTGAATTGTGTTATAATTTGTTGATCGTTATATTCATTTTTCTTTGGAGAAATGTCTACGAATTCATAATACTGTGCCCGTGGACAGTGATAAAATTTTTTTTTTAAATTTACAAATAGTTTTTACATGATGTTAATAATTATTGTATGTTTCGTATTGTATTTGTTTTATATAAAATGTTAATGTTCTTATTAGTTTCTAAATTCATGAATTTTTATAAAATATTTGTTTGTTACTATTAGCAAAAATTACTAGTAATAAATTAAAAAAAATTAAATATTTATGGTGAATACACAAATATTTATATACACAAAAATAAAGGTCATGGAATGTAGATACATCAATTCGTAATTTTGTAAATACTATGGGAATACATGAACATATAAATATTATATTTTGAACTTGTAAACTTATTACAATTTCTCGTTAAGATTACAAATTTTACTATAATTTAAAAATCACTGTTGCGTATCATGATCGCTACAATCTTACGAAGTGCAACCATAAATTTCTTTAGTTGCGACTCAGATAGATCAAGTACTTGTGAAATTATCTCCTAACAAAATAAAATGAGAAAAACATGTTCAGCAATTGATTTTGAGCAAAGACAAGTGCGGGCAATCAAGACTTTGAGTGTGATGTGAAAGTATAAAGTTCAATAGGTAATTATAATTCTCTGATTTATCTGTGAATCAGCTCGACTATATGTTCGTTTAATCCAACAGAAGCAGTATCCTGAAGATGTTATAAATTAGAGAAACTTTCTCTTTTTTTCTTTTGCTTATCTATCTATCTATCTATCTATCTATATATATATGTATATATATATGTATGTATATATCCATAGAAACATTCGCAAACACACATATATAGCTTCCTCGTGTAAAGTAATAAATCTTGTGGCTTAGCGAAATCTTGAAAATTTCTTCTTATGAGTAAAATGTACGAAACTTACAGTCCAGAATTAAAAAATCATTACATCTATATATATATATATATAGATGTAATGATGTGTGATATGTAAAATTGTAACAATTACACCAAGATAGGTAAAACACGTGTTTACAGTAGTCATTATTGTTTCTTTGTTATTGTCATTATTTGTTCTTCACTTTTGTTAAGTAGACTAACATGATCCAGTGAAGAAATTAACATACTAAATAATCTATACAACAGAGGTTAGCAAATGGTTTTTATTGATTTTATTCATAAAATCAACAAATTGCCTGTTTTGTACCATTTCATTACCACAATATTTTTTTTTCAAATATTGCTTATGTAAAATTACATAAATTAACTATATTTAAGTTAAACCACACCAACGGAAATTTTACGTGAACTTGTTTTTTATCAGATACTTTAACTTTATTTGCTTTAAAAAAATTTAAAAACAATATAGATCGTTATATTATCGTTTGATAGAAATAATTAAATACACATATGTACAGAGTACACATGTAATTTATGTCTTTATGCAGTATTTTTAATTTATGACGTGTTTACTTAGTTTTCAGTAATAACTTTCTACCTTATTAAGCTTTTCATATTTTTTAAAATGTATAAATCACAAAATATTTGAATATTAAAATAATCCTTTTTAAATATTTTCTATAAAAAATAAGTTTCTATGTAAATGCATAATGAATTAATAATCAAATTTCACTACGTTAAATCACTATCCTGTTTGTAAATGATAGTAATGATATTCAGACAAGTATGAAAATATTCATATTTCCTTAAATATTGAAATTTATTTAAAAATATTTATTAAACTTTAATGCTATAATGATTCCTGTTGTGCTAAGTGCCTTATATTTCATTATCCGTTAATTACAAAGTATTTGCTCGTCTACGCTTTGAGCAAGGGGTAAAAGAATAACATCTTTAATCATAGAAACGAAAATATTATTGCTGAAATAAAATATTATTCGGAAAATATTGTGAAAGAAATGTTATCAGTGTTACAAAAAGAAGCAAATACTATTTACCGAGTATGCAGTCGCCGCTATTTGCAATAAAAAGTGCACAAAATGTATATAAATTTACTGCAAATCTAGCCTAAGCTATACATTTGTAATTCATAAAATACTAATATTACGAAACGAGACTTGAACATGAACGTGTATAAAAGGAATAAAAGGAAGGACTATAAACCAGTCAATATTGTATGGAAGGCATTGCTCAACACGGCGATATAACAACAGAGAGCGAGAGGAGCAACCTCGCTACGGAGTGAGAGGGAGTGAGAGAGGAAGGAGAGCAGACAGGGAGGCTGGAGAAGGCACTTGAAAAAAATCTTTCGCTTGAATAAAACAATTTCTGACTAGTCAGCACTTGTTTTCCATTATCTGTATGAAACCGGATAGTAATTCCTGGGAATTTGATACTGAGAGAGATGCGATTTTGATGGAGCAATGCTGTTGCAAATGATAGGCAACACGAGAAGGATAAAGAGATCATGATCGAGTTGAAAAGATTGTAACACGGCATTTGTAATTTAATATAAACTTCAGTGAAGAGAAATTTATAGATACGTAATAATCGATCGTAGGTATTTCCCGATTATATTCTCTCACTGAAACCAGCCACACGATATATTTAACAAAGTCAAGGAGCAAACGAAGGAAAGACACACAACTTGTCAATTAAGTCGGCGATTATGTCAATTATTTAATAATTTGGCTTCCCCCCCTCTCTCTCTCTCTCTCTCTTTCTCTCTCTCTCTCTCTCTCTCTCTCTTTCAATTTAATATTTGAATATTTGAATATTTAATATTTAATTTAATAATTTTTTAATTTAATTTCTCTTTTTAATTCTCTCTCTCTCTCTCTCTCTCTCTGTTTCTCTTTGTTTTTTATCCTTTTTATTTCTATTCCGTTCGAGATTGCATTGCGGCTCAAGGCTTGCCGAACATTAAATGTAAGCTCATGTTTTCACTTTAATGATCCTACACGTTTTAATGGTCATCTTCAAAACTTTTTGCTTGAAATTTCAAAATAATCTTAGTGTTACGGTACATAATTGAGTTCGACCAAAAAATAAAGTACAGTAGCATTTTTATGCCTCGATGAGTATTGTAAATGACAAGTTTATTGCTATTAAATTCATATTAATAAATTGTCTTTCGTTTTCGAGTAACATGAATGTGAAAGGGAGAAAAAAGGAAATGCGCTTTTAAATTGTTAATAAAATGATGATTTTAATTGGTATTGGCATTTAGATGAAAACTTTATAGAACCTGTTTAAACTATACTGAAAAGCCGTTGAAGCAAAGGTAAAAAATTTTGATTGGTGCGTCTCCGTGACCTTGTCGTGTCGATAAAAACAAATAGTATAAGAATAAATATTTACACTTATCGACACATAAATTACATGCTAAATTTTTTTTAATTATAATATGTTATTATGCAAGTTTATTTTTTCATAATCAAATTATGCATTTGCAGTGGTAATGAATTAAATAGTATTTTTTTAATTTTCATCAATCGATTTTTGCAAATTTGAAGGGAATCGTAAAGTACACGTAATGTATAATTTTAGAAAAACAGTTTTAAAAAAATTATTATATTTAAATACATTGCGATTTGTTATTATTAGTCAGTGAAGATTGATAATCAGTACTTATTATAAATGTGTAATCATTTTTAATAAAAATTTAATTTTGTACTCACCTAAAACAAAAAAAAAACATTTATTTTAAAAAGAAAACTATAAATATTTTATGTAAAATATAATAAATTAGAATATTGTAATGTATATTTATAAATAATTTTCAAAGAATTTCGCAAACTATTATATAATACATATGCATGCGTTTTTTTTATCTTTTCGTAAAATTAAGTTATAAATAATTTAATAATGTGCACATATAATCATACATATGCTTCATTAAAAATAATAATATCTACTTAAAGCAATTATATGCACATATGTTGAAGGATTAACACTGAAAACTAAGAGAAATTATACAGAGATATAAATAATGTTTTTTAAAAATCTGCACCCAATTTTATAAAGTTTAATGAAAAAATTTATTTAATCATAGTCATTGAGCACTGGTTATCCAAATTTTTCATATAATTTCGGGCCATAAGTAAACAGTCACTAATTTAATCATAAAAAACAATAAATCTCATATTACGTTAGGAAAATGTATCTAATTTAATACAAAAAAATAATAAATAAATAAATAAATGATTGCGTTAAAATAAAAAAATAATATTTAATATTAAATTATTAAAACACAATAATTAATGATTGGATAATTGATTATAATTAAACATATCAATGTATAAAATAATTAATATTTCAATTTTTTTTTTTTTTTTTTTTTTTTTTTTAATATAGGAACATTTAAGTGTGAATGGTGTACAGTGATTTACTATAATTTAACAAGTTGTTTGGCGGTACCATATAAGGGAAAAACTATTGAAAATTGAAGTGTATTTTACACTAGAATAAGTACATAAATAAAGTCAACTTATTTATGAATAAAATAGAACACCTAGAAAAGTGTTCCATTATAAGCACCAAATACATCTTCGATCCAATAATTATCTTCGTGTATCTAGCTTATCCGAACAAGATTTTCTCAACTATGAAAGCATAGATGTATCAATAAAAATATTATAATTGGAATAAGATGAACCCATGCGTCTGAGGCAATAATAATAAATTTCTCAAGTGTGTGAAGAGAAAAATAGTAATATCAGTACACCCAGAAAATAATTTAAGCATCATTTAGATAAGAGTATATTTAAAACATGTACATGGTTATGAGGGAAGCCGCAATAACAAAATGAGGTACGCCTCCTAACGTGATAATGAAATCCGTCATTCGTGTTTGTGCGAGCGTGTGTGTGCACATGTACGTCAAAAATAAATTTGAGGTGTGAATGAGGCATGTAGGAGAGATTCTTTATATAGACTTATTTATCGGCACTTAGCGAACCCATGCTCCTCCAAGTAAAAAAAGCAGTTGCTGCATTCGGACGTGATATCATAGATCGTTCGTGGTACTTTAAGGTTTATTTCTTTTTTTTTTTCATTTTTTTTGTGAGCTTTGATGAATTTAATCATTATGTGAATTGTTGGATTGCGATTCTTGCTTACCTATTTTATGTCGATCTCTGAATTATGGAAAAATGTTATTTGTGGGTGATGAATACACAATCATACATATATGGTGAAACTGAAGTAGAGAAAAAATTAAGATTCTAGAAAGTTGGATAGCTCGAGTGTTGAAAAGTGATTTTTAAATCAATAAATTATGTGTAGTAATATAATATTATAATATACTTTAAATATAAATGGAAGGGCTTCTATTAATAACACGAATAACCAATTTAAACAAATTATAAATTAGTATCTTTAAATAAGTTATTAATAATGTCCGGTCAAAATGACATTCTAAAAGAAAATATGCGATAATGTGCTTCAACTGATTTAAATTATGAATAATTGAATAAAAGAGGTAATCATTGTCGATTTCTATTTACTGCATTAAATCTGATACTACTAATTCATAAATTAAATTCAACAACTTTTTCGAACCTTTAAAAAATGTATAAATAATTTTTTTTTGCTTTTTAATCTAATGTATGTGTGCGTGTGTGCGTGTGTGTGTGTGTGTTTTTTAAACGGTAATTTAAAATTAATCGATAATTTTAATTAAGATTGTACAACTTGATATGGGCTCATTTTTCAAGTATATGCCCATAAATTTATCAATATCATACAAGTTATAATTTAAAATTTTTACAAATAAGTTACAAATAATATTATTTTAAATCATTCTTCAAAGTACCTTTAAACAGCAATCAATATTATTAAAAATTTGTGTTTCTATATTTGTATTTTGGTAACAAGAGCATAAAAACTTTGAGATGATGTACCGTAATAAAATATGACAGTAGTAAGAGTAAAGTTGGATTGTGCGTTATCGATTTGAAGGAATATTTGCTGATTTTTTTTAGTATTTTTCTCAATATTTTCATTTGTCAGAGGAAGTTCAAGAATCTATGCAGATGTATAAAAAAGACTGCATACTTATTAATAATTGATAATTGAAATGATATCAATGGCGATATCCATGGCCACATATTTGTACTGTGTATGTATTACCAGGTACCAGGTAACACGTCAAGAGTCACAAAACTAATGTTACGTAGAGCGACGTTCACGACTGGGCGGTCGAAGTTCAGTTCTGTTGTGAGGTTTCCTGCCTATGCGTTGGTTGTCACGTCCGGTCTAGTACTCGGGGTGAAGGTCTCGAGTGAGTTTGCCTCGAGTTCTCCAGCAGACAAAGCAAATAACAAAGTCGTTCCTATTTACTCCGACCTTTTTGTGTCAAAAGGGCATTGCCGTCGGTTAACTCTTTAAGTGCAAACCACTCGATCCTCAAGCCCATTTATGGCGTTTAGTTGGCGGACTCCTTTTCTCTTATAGTAGTTTATCAAATTCCAACTACCATAAATAACTTTCTTGGATTGGGTTTTATTGCTACTCATTTTATGAACAGCACTGAGATTCAAAATTTATACAGTGGGTAGAAGCGTGACAATATAGCAATTCTATGTGGTGGTTCATTGAAAAGGCAAAGCTATTAATCGGTTGGATCCAAAAATCTATGAAAATGTTTGAATCAGAAGAAAAAGAAATTTGCGGGTTGAAAGCGCTAGTCGAACCAAAGGTCAATGCATTTAGTCTACTGAAGTCGTAAGTGGTAAGGAAGCTGGTAAAATGATGTCAGTTTGGATGAAATAGAAAATGACGGGACCGACGTACAATGCGAAAGGGCCAAGGATGGAGCAGTAGACTCGGTCACAGATAAGACGAGATCGGTAAACAAACCCGCCGGTGACCGTCTCGTTGGAGAATCAAGAGGTAACAATGAGGAACACAGCACCTATTGTAAATTTTAGTGTATTTTATCGAGGAAAAATTCTCTTGATGCTCTAAGGAGGAAATTCTTGCGAGTATTATACTCGTCGGCTTTATTTGATCCTAACAAATGATGCACTCATAAGTGCATGTCATGATAAATCCATCCAAGTTCCAATATTTTTATGGCTCTTTATACGTTCGTCAAATTTATAATGTATATTTTATATTGTATTTTAAATTCAATTTTAACTTTTCTGACACAAAATATTTTTTTCATTAACTCAACGTTTTCATCTTGGAAAAAGTTTTACTTTTTGTATCGATATACATGTTATTTTTACGTATAAATATTTTTTTGAATAATCAAGTGAATTCTAATTTAATCACTGCTAGTCTATTTTTCTCGTCAGAAGCGTAAATTTTATTTAAAGTTTTTCGAATAATTTTCCCACTTTTATATTTGCCTTATATGAATTTTCATATAAATATTTCCCTTACCTATGTAATGAATTTCAGAAATTTGCTTTGCTCAATACTAAAATTCTGTTCATAATAAACAGAAAAAAAAATTAATACGATTAAAATAAATATTGATATAAATATTTAAGAATTTTATAATAGGAATTATTTTAATTTAATATCTTAGACCAACAAAGTTCTGAACCTCATTAATTTATGAAAAATGTTATTTTTAACGAAAAAAATATCCTAATAAAAGAATAAGTATTTTTAATTAATAAAAATTAGTATTTTACACGTAAGTTCATTTAATTACAAAATTTTTTTTTAATTTTATATAATTTCAAATTTACTATGAAAAAAAAATAAAAATTATAATATAAAAAATTATTTCACAAATTATACAAAAATACATTATACATATTTACAAGTGACAATGGTTTTAAAAAAGTAATAAAATTATATTGAAAATATTGCATAAATTCCTGTTATTATGAGATTTGAAGTAAGGATCATTGAAGAGTTTACTGGTAATTTGTGGTATAAAAAAATCATAAAATAATCTTGGCTCTTAATTTATAAAAGTTTTTTTATAATAGAAATATTGTGCTTTTATGCTTATACTACCAAAATCTATATTGATAAAACTTTTATATAATTGTTTTTACATTTTCAGATGTTCGTGTTTTTTCATTTTTTTTTTTCATGTTTTTAGGCCTGATGAATTTTGTTGAATTTTATAAATAAGAAATGAACGCTTTAGTTTTCTGAATCAACCATCATTATTTCTTAAGCATCCATTACTCAAAATAAATGTAGTTTCGTGTAGAATAGATTCTTGAATTAACAAAACTCAAAATGTATTTTATATATCTGAATGTACAAAACAATGTATAAGATAAAATCTTGTATTTGCGTTAACAAATCCAATATTCTGATGGGAGAAAACAACTTGGATTTCCAAAGAAGATCTAGGCATCAGATCGAATCGACACTTACACGTATGATGCAACATTGTCGCGTCTCCATTAATGAGGGCCAGAATCAGAATGATCTCTTCTCTCATCCTCGATTCTTAACCCTTGTCCCGCGACCCTCGACCCCTCGTCCTCTGCCTTAGACCTTCCTGAAACTTCAGCTTCGTTTTTAGCAATTCGGATTCTCATATTTTGTGCTTTCTCTATAGGGTTGTAAAGAGTTATTTATAAGCTAATTTTGTTGCTTTTTACGATCCATTACTCAGTTTGCGAAATGAAATTACAGAAATTTATTTTTCTTTATTTTAAAGCTTTTAACTTCATATTGGTGCATATCTGCGCCAAGGAAATGAAACTACTCAACTTTTATTTCAGACTCAATAGCGTACATAGATTAATGTACATTTGATACCTACACCTAGAACCACTGAAGACATTCGAATGATAATTGCAATTTACGCATGTGATCTAATTATGTCATATTATGAGTTAAATAATAAAAGTTGCACTCTAAACCCCTAGAGACCCTTATAGTTTTTTATCTCTTTTTTGTGTCTTTAATAAAAAATTTCATTTAATACAAAAATTTGCAAGTATTTCAAGTTCGTAAGAAAATATTTAATTGATTCATTGGGAACTTTATTTTAAAATTTACCGTAAATTGATTATAAACAATTCTATACATGTATGAGGATTGGTAATCAAAAAGTGCAATTCGCCTTGAAGAAATAAATGGTTCAATAAAAAATTAAGGGGATATTAATTGTTTATATTGTTATGTTCTATTAAGTTTCTATTAAATTTATTTAGGACCAAATTAAAGATGCTCAGATTTGAAAAATCTTCATGTTATTTTTAATATGAATTAAAATAACCATTATATGGTTATCCTTTGATTTTTATTCATTATTATTATTTTAGTTAAAAAATAAGAGGTAATATATGTGGTTAGTGTCCCAAGGAAAAAAAGATCTAAGTTTGAAAATTTTCTACACAAAACATAAATTTTAATTATGGATGTAAAGAATCAAAACGATAATTCAACAACTTGATAATTATAAAGTTGCATCTAGAATTTGCTGATGTTTAATGAATATGCCGAGGAAGCATAACTTGTTGAACAAGGATTTCGGAGTTGAAAAGCTTATCTGGGTATTTATTTCCAATTTTGAGAATGACTTTGGATCTTTAATAAAACAATGATTGAACTTTAAACGTTAAACTCGTACTTAGAAATATTGCGCACATCGAGTTAGTTGATGCGCACATCCGATGATTATGTATAGATGTCAGGAGAATTCTAATGAAGTGGGTGACTGAAACTTTGACTACCCCACTCAAAAGAGCAGTAACAAGAAATGTTTGTTCATCGGGGTGAACAAACATTTTCCCTCGTAACTTTTAAAATTGAAAGGGAAAAAGGCTTCTGTTCATTATTTCCATGTGATCACCGTATAAGATTACTGTACTTGAGCACATTTCGTGCATGAATTTAAGATTAAACGACTAATGAGGCTTTTACGGGTAAACGGCTTTTTAATCGTCCACCTACAACTTCCTCTTTTTTTTCTAAAGAATATTTCTACTCTCTTCCATTTTTTTCATTTAAGCTCTTCCAATTGTTACATCTTATTGCATACGCGTATCCGTTGTCTCAAGCTTTTTTAACAAAGCGGTTTAAACAATTTTCCATTCTAATTTTCATTATTATGAGTTTGTGCAGTATTGTATTAAATGAAATTCTAATCTTCGGGTGTGTATTTTGCACTCGCAGTACGTGATTAAAATTCCATAATTCAAATTCAATGTGCTTAATTGGATATGAAAGAGGAAAAGTTTCCAATAGATTACTCATAAATGAGGTTTGCAAACGGAATCGATTTTAAAAATCTCATTATATCTCAAGACTAGGCCAACAAAATGTATGCACGTAATATGAAAGAATGTATTTTACCACCAATCCTTCCATTATCAAATCATTATAAAAATTAAAAATTTTAAATATACCTAAATTAGCTTTAATAATTATCCATTGTTTTTTATTAAAGTACTAAAATTTATTTTTTTTTTTTTAAATATTATTGTAATTATAAATACATGTGCTGTTATAATAAAATAATGCTAAATTAAATAAATAATTTATATGATCGTAGTATTGTCATAAAAAGTTCATTAAGAAACAAAATTTTATTTTTAAAATAAATGCTTAAATAATAATACAATAAAAAATTCATGTGAACAAAAGAATATAAATGTTTTCTATTATGAATTGTCAATATATTAAGAAGTTAAATATATTTTTAAATATTAGGTCTATAAACTATTAAAAATGATTTTAAATTAACCATCATCATCTCAAGAATCATAATAGCAATACACGAAATATTAGTAAATAATTCATCCATTCTATTTTTTGCATAAAAAAATTAATTAAAATTTATTTACATTGTTTTAGTTTCAGTTGTAATTGAAATGCTGTCAAGACATCGCTTAATTTTTAATGGTAGGAATCTTGCAAATTAAAAATTATTTTAATAAATATATCTTTCAAAGAGAAAGCTAGATCGAAAGATGTAGGCTTTCCAAAAATAGTTTCATTTACTTGACTACATGTATACGTGTGCGTGACATAATTCGTATTTACCGTGATTCCGGACAAGTTATTTTAAATAGAGGCTAATTATATTGTTATGATGCTGGTTAAATAATATTTCATTTTCTTAATGTAACATATATTTTTTTATAATATGTACATATGCTGATAATATTTTTAAGTGGTTTACTATTAATGCTGAAATAATAAATCAATATTAAATATCAGTAAATTTGTATTGAAATACTTAAAAAAGGGAAAGGTTTGAAACTCCAAGTGAAAAAAATATCATTCAAATTACAATTCCAACAAAAACCTATATTAGATCAAATAAACTTTTAAAATTGTCGTGGAATCACATATTAGCATAAACGAGAATATACTGTAAATAAGTATTGTAAAATAAATGAAAAATCAATGGTAACTTCTCAGGCAGAACTAACTTTAATCTTTAATTATCCACTCGCACATTAATTAATATTTTCATTCATACATTAGTTGCATGGAACTTGTCATAGGCTACGTATTTTATCGCGGTTTTTTTCTTAATAATATAGATATTTCTTTGAATGTGCCTATTAAATATTTTAACCATTTGAACCATTGAAAATTTTTTTTTATTCCAAATGAAATTTCAATCAATATGTTAAATAAAATATTTATAAATTTCATTGTGTATAATCGACTAAAATCCAATTATCCTCTAGAATATTTTATTTTAATTAAACAATCAAATTTACAATAGTATTATCAATATTTAAAATATTTGTCAAAAAAATACAACTAAATGATAAAAAATACATAATTTATTTATTATAATAGTTAATTTATTATAAAATAAATTATGTTTGGATTTATAAATAATTTATTACAAAAGAAAATTTATTTCAAGTAAATATTTTTATAACCTATTTAATATTAATTCTGTGAATAAAACAAACAAATCGGTTCTTATCGCTTCTTAAATATACTGCTGGATAAACTATCAATTTTTATTATTATAATTTTGTTATTAAAATTATTAGTCGTTTAAATTTAATTAAATATCTTATCAATGTAAAAAATTTTTTTTAATATTGATAGCATTAATTAAATTATCTAATCTAATTAATGCTATTAATTATAATATATAATTTATAAATAAAACTTTTTGTTTATTATTAAATCAATGTTATTTGTATGTTTAATAATATTAATGTATATCGTTTATGATAAGGTAAAATATAAAATTGGGGTTCCAATAATATGCATATATATGTAATAGATAAATATATATTATGAATACGTTTATATATAATCTTTTTTCAATGTAATAAAGTATTAGTATTTTTTAATATGTTAAATTTTATTCAATTGAAAAACAAGTTTTTTTTTTAATTTAAATAAAAAACATAAATTAATAACTTATAAAACTTGTAATGCGCATTGAAATTAAAACGTAAGTTAAACAAAAAACTTTATATTTATATGTAAAATATTGAGAATTAACAGTAATTGATAAATTACAATAGTGAATCTTTCTATTGAGTGCCTAAAATAAAGATGAAATGTTTATTATATTATATTTCATTATAGATACAAGATGTATTCAGAGCAGAGAAAATTGTTTAATAATCAATTTATGTTTTTAAATATAATTTACAATTTAATTAGAATTTTTTTGTTTAATTGTTTGGAACATATGCTTTTTTATTAATTTATGAAAATGGATAAAAAAAATATATTATAACTTACTGAAGTCGAGTAAATAAAAAGACTAAATCGAACAAAAAGCAGTAGTTTACTCACCTGAAATAAAAATAAATAAAAAATTAAAATTACAATCATCGTACAAAATATATATATAAATGTAAAGTTTATGTTCTATGATATTTATAAAATTCAGTTGAATTTTAAAACAGGTTAAAGGAATATATGATTAGATTTAAATTTAAAATTAAAATACAAAATATAAAAACTATAAAATTTGTTGTAGCAGATGTCGATCTACACAAAGAGCAATATTATGATTAAACTGCGCACCGACGAATACAGTGATTAAATAAGTATAACATTATGAATCAGCAGATTTGCCAATACAATAAGGTACTTTAAAAAACTGAAAATTCTTTAGGCTCCCCTCGAAGAAACAACGAATATAATATTATAAATCTCATGCCAATATCATATCGAAGTTTTCCGGGTGGCATCATAGCAAGTGGTATTTCCACTCTCAAGAGTATTTTAATCTTGGCTGGGGAATGCCCGGTTTTCCCGCGTCACAAAGAAAGCTTTTGGACACGGTTGATTTGGTCGCAACGTATGCAGGGGAAAAGCGATAAGTAACAAACTCTTATCATTGACAAGCACCGGTCCTTGCTCTTATACAGCTACGGAGCTAAGGCAGCATCGCTTAACAGTACTCGTGCGATTTATTACTGCGGTCAAGTTCAATCGGCTGGACCCGGAAAGTGGAGAGGAAATACGCGAGACGGGGAGGGAGGGAGAGAGGGAGAGAGGGAGAGAGAGAGAGAGAGAGAGCGGGGGATGAAGGGGGAGGGGCTCAGGTGCTGTGTTCAGATTTTGCAGCTCCGCTTTGCTCCGGTTTTCTAGTCGGTGCTACGACTCTACGATTCCCCGCTCTTTTGTTAAAACACAATTTACTTTGATAAAACCAACTATAACTTTCTTTTCGAGCACTCGATATTTAGGTTACGCTTTATTGCTGGACACTCCGGGTAGAGAAGCAGTATAGTTTTCATTGTACACGTATACTTCACATTGAAATTTATTATTGCTTAACTGAAATTGAGCTCAATAAAAAAAATATTATATTATAATGCTAAATTAGTAAACAAAAAATTAAATATATTTTAGCTTGTATTGGCAATGAATGTACTCTGATATTCGAACTAAACTAAATGAATACTGTAGGAAACGTTTGATAGTGTCTTCATTGTTAATTTTTTAAAAAGATATGGGATAATTTTTCGATAAGATTTGTTTTTGGTATTCCCTTTGGTATAGAATTGAATTGAAATTTTAAAAATTGACCTTTACTGCTTAACATCATTACATATTATTTACTAAATTTCAAAATATATTGAAGTATTAAGTTTATTATTACAAATTTTTCATGCACTAGTTCATTCAAAATAATAAAAATCTTAATTCCTTGTATCCGATTATTATTATTATTATTGTTGTTGTTGTTGTTGTTGTTGTTGTTGTTGTTGTTGTTGTCGTTGTTGTTGTTATTATACTTATTGACTATAGAGGTAATTATAAATTTTATAAATCTGTCGAAAATAATTATTTTACAAGTGTCTCTTGTACAGGTGTGCAAGATGATTAAATATATTTATATTTATTTTAAAACTGAAAATATTAAAATTGAGGGCATATATCTAATATTTTTTATATTTTAGAATTTCTACAAGAAAGACGTAAATGAATTAACAATTATAGATATTCTATTCGAAATATAAAGTTCCGAAAAGTAAAAAGGATGATTTTATGGTAATCGTTAAGTTCAATGATGTAATGAAATTAAAATTCGACACTTAATTTGTCTGTTTGATAAGAATCGCAAATTTAATTTAAAATATTTTAAGAGTAACAAATCGGACGGTGGTTGAAAACTGCGTCGAGGAAATAGAAGTGTTCAGAGAGGAAAAGTAAGGTCGCGGAAAAAGGGAGTAGGAAAAATGCTCGTGTACGCCCGGGAAATGGGCCTGGCACACTTGCGGATTCGGAAAAATCTCGGCAGATATCGAAGCCGATGTCGATGCTCGTTCCGCATAAAATCCATCTGCATAAGATACCTGCCTACAATTAGAGATGCGCATACCAAGCCAGGCTGAGAATTTAAAAATCGTTAGTCGCTCGATGCACTGCTAATCGTATGACACGGATACTTGAGAAGGTTTCGTGAAAAGAAACCTCATGAGCCTTCGAGTTTTGTTTATTTGTTTCTCTGTAGAAAGCCAGACAAACATTTATTCTTTAAATTATCCTTACATTTTTACTTCTCCAAACAATAGTAGAAAACCTTACTTATTGACTGCAAATTTATTTGTTGACGCGAACCGATTTTCTACACTATAAAATTCAACGGAAAGAATGATAATTAAAAATTTTTGGTTTGATTCTTAACATTGGATCATAGTCTACTTTATTTAGAATTTACGAATTTTTTCAACAATTGGAACAATAAAATTCTTGATGTTAGAAAAAAACAATAAAATCTTTTATCAGTTGGCATTAGCAACAAATAGTCAGATGGACAAGTTTTGAAATAAAATAATGCATCCATCGTATCACTCGTAACATTGGTTTGGGAAATGCAAATCGTATTTTATCAAATCCCCGTCGAGATTGAGGTTGTTTTGCGGTCCAGATAGTAGTTGGATTGTAGCCAACCTGGTCGAAACCGGTGTCAAACAGGGAATTTGTTAAATCGTATTCCCAGCAACCCGATGTCGTGCTTGCTTCCGAAAAAGATACGATGGACCTTTTGTTTTTGAGTCCGACGCCGACGTGTCGGTGGACCAATTATCTCAAACAGCAATAAGCCAGTACTTTTAAATTTTGAGGCTGAGCGTTACTTCTCGGTAAAAGCGAATTGGGCTCGACTGATGATGGATCTAAAGTCCTGAGGAAGTGGGTAAGTGCGTACTGGGAATACCAAGCAAAATCTACAGTAAAAGTTACTGTGAGCTATATAAGGACAGCATAAACGGAGCAACTGCCGATGCTCACTACTTTGAAAACTGGTATTTGAACTCAAAGTTATGTTGGATTGCCGCTGAAATAATTTCCAACTTGTTGCGATGTGACGTAATAACACCAGAAGCCAAAAGCTGAGATGAATGCGCAATAAATGGATGATGTATTTTTATAATTCACACACTAGTAAAAAATCAGTGAAGCACCAAGAAGAGAAAGGCAAGATGGAGTCTCAAGTCACCGCTAAAAGAAATCATCACTTATAAAGTACAGATGATGAGCTTATCGTAATCGCAAGAGTCTTTCGAATCGAGTTTCCAATGAGTCAAAGTGGATCAACAATCGGAGATACTTTGAGATCGTCATGCGTGTCAACTTCCTGGTATCGCTGATTAACTAGTACTATTATTGAGCAGTGCGAATAGTGTAAAATACTGTGAGTTAATCTAAATTTTTCTCCGTGTCCATTAGTAGATGGAAAATTATCTCCTCTTTGTACAATCGAATTTTTATAAAATATTTGTCGAGGAGATTCTTTATCGTTGCATTAGCCAAGGACACAATCTAGAGATCTGAGACACGGAAGTGAAGGCATAGGAAGCATATTGCGCATGCGCATGTACTGGGCAAATATTTATCTTATCTATTTATCAATTAGCGCAAATGCGTCTAGGGTAGCTCGTCTTCTAAATAAATCTTTTTAAGAAATACGACGTATTCTGTCTCGGCGACAACAAGCAACGGGTTAGACGTTCTCCGAGTTTCTGTACACTAAAAGCATGTGCAAGACAATAATGGCAATATCGATAAAGAATTTTTCGTCGTGTTAATTATGTCTCGAAGATGTTTTAATGTTATTTTTGTTAGTCTTTTTAAGTATATAATTTATAATTTTTATTACTATCTATCTGTGCTATTTAAAAATTATTGAATTAAACTGAAGTGACACGTGCTTAAAAAAATTTATCGATAAAATTGTTTAATAATGTATTTGTTTGATTCCTTCCATTTCACCTTGGTAATACTTCCTAAAATATAAAAAATATGCACAAAAAGTGATTTGATATCTTATTGTCTTTTCATAATTTTTTATAAACTACTCGTTTATTTACTTGATATTTTTCCTTATCGAATATTTATTTTCTATTAATTATATTTTCAAACACTCGATTATTCATCATCAGTTCCTTCTACATTAAGTATTCATTGTTAAATTAAAATATTTTAATTTAAACGTTTTTTGCCGATAAAAATTTATGTGACCTTTGATGTAAATTGAAATATAAATAATATGAATATTGTACATTAAAATAATTAGATATACGTGTATATTTCTTATCGACTAAAATATCCAAATACGACAACTGTTGAGTTACCTGAACTTATGTTTGGCCAAAATCCACGGACGAAGCTATAAGTAATACACATACACGTGCATTGGACACCAATTGGAAGCGGAAAGGTGCGAAGAAACGTTGCACAAGGATACGTTAGAACAAGACAGAAGACACGAGAGATCGTGAAAGACGTGGAGTAAAAGCTACACTGTGATTTGGGAGGTGTAGGTGAAAGGTGAAAATCCAGGACGCCTAAGGGAAGACGTGTTCAAGAACGGAGGAGACTTGGCAGACATCTCTCTCCCAGAGGAAAAACAGTCGGGTAATCAGGTTTAAGATTTATCTTTGGAGGCAAAAATCCGAATTCACGATTTAGCATATCTTTTGAATTCAGTACCAGTGTTAGGAACGCCCTCAGCTATCAGCTTCACTCGTCACTAATTCCCTGAAGCCTGATATCGAGGTTTTATCGAGTCTTCATTTCCTGGGAGTTGTGCTCGCGGGTTTTTATAACTCGTTCTGAATTTATATATTTTTTCAACTGCTTAGCAATGTAGAGTCGTAACTGGCCTCTTTCACAGTTAAGATGCCGAAATCCATTTTTGTAGAATTTAAGTTAATAAGAGTAATAAGAGAACTCTTATGATTAAAAAAATTGAACAATATAATTTTAGAAATTTTATTCTTTGAATGGAATGATATTAATTTTAATTTTCTGTTATATCCCAGCAATATTTTATAAAAATAAACAAATATAATTATTATTTTTATTTCAAATAGGTTTCACAAGTAAGAGAATATTCCTATATATGCAAATATAATCGTTATAATATGCGTGTAAACTTTACTGTATTACTTGATGAAATTAATAAAATTTTTACATATCATTACAATATAATATAATTACATTATTATATCAAATATTTTTCATAGTTTTTTAAAAATATTTTTTCAAATTATTTCAGTGAATCATACAGGCATTTTATGTGATGAATCTCATTAGTAAACCAATTTATTTTTCAAACGAACTTCGTGCTACAAACTTTTTCTCTAAGTAAATTAAATCGGTTACAATATACTATTTTTTTTAAAAAAAGCTTTTGTAACCATTTGAAAAATATTATTATCTTTAGTTTATACTATATTTTAAATAGTTTTCATTAAGAATAAAGGAGGGCTTTTGTATTACTTTACGAATTTTAACATGTATTGCAACATTAACGACACGTTATACGTTATTTCAAGTAATTATAATCATTTTAACATCGTGAATAATACAATATTTTTTTTTAAAAAATATTTTTTTAGTAAGTTATCGTAATTAAGGGTGTAATCAAGAAATCATAATTTATAGAATATAAAGTTATATGATCACAGGAGTAACTAAATTGTATGTGTAGATATTACTTCTTTTTAGAAAATTTTCTATTTCCTTTTTGAGTCAAATGTAATTGCTAATAACGACGCGTAAATTATTTTGCGATAAATTTCAAAGATTATTGAAGCTAAAGAAATATTTAATTGCATCAGTGTGTCAATAACAATGATTTAAATTTTTATGAGGAGATTTCAATCTTAGTTAAAGATCTTATAGAGATACAATGTATGTACATGGACTCTCTGAATTTCTATTTTCATAACCTTTTCATATATTTATACATAAATTTATTTTATTTTTTTTATATATTTATATTCTTAATAAGTTTTATTATATTTACATATATTTTTTTATTTTATTTTCAATCAATATAACCAAACATAAATAATAAAGATACTGCATTTTTATATTTTTCACAGAAAACATTATTTATTAGTTTATGTACTTTAATTCATTTCATGAAAAGATATTAAATGATTGAATAAACAAATGTTAATGTATGATATGATACGTATTCAGTAATGGAAAATAAATAATTTCTGTATTTTTTTTTATTTAAAAAATACATTTAAAAAAATGAATAAGTATATACTAAATCATTATTATTTATATGGAATCATTTACATGAAATCAAAACATAAGTTTCATTATCTTTATAGAGTAATTAGTTTATTTAATAACAGTAGTTTTTTTCTATTGCACTCAATATTTAATTTTATGAAACTAATATATTTTCACAAAAAATTTCACTTATAATATTTTTTTTTATTTATAATTGATTTACTATAAAATTTAATTTATCTATAATTTTTAATTTGAAACAGAATAAATATTAATAAATTAAATTGAATGAATATTATATTAAAAATATATTTTTTCTCAAGTATTTTTATAACTAAAATTTCTATAGAAAATTCCCAATTTTATTTTATGTATTAAACATTATAAATTCATCTGAGTTAATAGTTTTTATAAAAGAAACTATTTTTATTATTTTATACATTTCTTAATTATTATATAATTAATAGTCTTATAAAAGTCTTATAAAATTAAATAATTCATTTTTCTTCTTTTTCCTTTACATTTTATAAATGATTATGTTTTTTATATTTAATAGGTTAAATTATACAACAGTATAATTAACTCCTGGTTTTGATTATATGTTTCTAATTTCTGTGGAATTTAGTTTGCGTATTTTGAAATTATAATTTTTTGTCTTCAATGCATTTTTGGTGACATTTTTTTAAATCTGCGTTATAGAGATAAATTTTTATAACTTTCTATGTGCACGGAAAACTAAAAATATTTTTTATATAGAATTGTGTATCTATATAAACACAAAATGAAAACTGTTTCTATCTAACAGGTTGATTCATGAGCGGTTGCTTTAATTTACAAAAAATTTTTTAAAATAATTATGAAAAATAAATTATGTAAGAGCCAAATAATGCTAGTGGTTGAATTGAAACTGGTGTTTATTACTAATATAAAAAAGCTTAGAGTAATAAAAGAGAAAGTCTGGAAAGATCTTTCCTTTGTGAAGGAAGATATACTAAAAGGAGATGATTAGATCGTTAAAGTCCTTGTCGAGTAAACTTTAAACTCTTAACCATCGTCATTGATTGCTAAATACGTTTATATACGTTTCATTTTTTAATTAAATATATTTCCCTCATTACATTACAAATCTCTTCTTGGAAAATATACGTGGAATCGCATTATGATTTATAAAATATAAATTTAATTAAACGGTAATAAATATATAAATTATAAAATAACTGTTGATTCAAATGTGTCGCTAAGTGAAAACAACTTTATAAATCTGTTGAATCCTCTGTGCTAATTGTGTGTCAATTAGTATAAATAATATTCAATAATATTTAATATATACTAAAAATGATAAGACAATGAAAGGAGAATATATATAATTTTGATTTCTCATTGTAACTTGATAACTAGTTAGAAATTAGTTAATTATTGACTAGAGAGTATAATGCTTTTTTATATATAAATATTGTTAATTTGCAAGAAGAATTTTTATATCGTAATATAATTATTCAAATTGTAATTTAATGTACAGGAGATGAATAAAGTGTATGAAATACACATATTAGAAGAAGACAAATACTTTAACGTTTTATGGAATTTTGTTGCATAAATACAAACTTAAAAGAATACAGGTGTACTATCTTTCAAAATGTTTTAATAAAAAAGTTCAAGTATTGAGGAGTAGAAATAAATGATTGTAATGCGCGTAAAGTTAGAAAAGTTTTGCAAACCAAGTCTAGTCTCTTTCCTGCCATACCAAACCAAAGCAACTATGTTGTAAAAATGAAGAAAGGAATTAACAACAAAAAAAGTTTACTCAAGAAAATTACAAGTTACATGTGTGGTCAATATGATGAACAGCGATATAATAATGGTCAAACAGTTGAATAGATGGTTAATGGGTGCTCGATGATTCTCTTTTCCTCTTTCACATTTTGCCACGTGTTCATCGCATCTCGAGAGCCTCTCATCAATTCCTCTTCGCTTCCGATCTTTGAATCCCTTCGCGCACGCGCACGCGCACGAGGGCGAATCGTACCAGTGCTGCTGGGGAATTCGGAGGATCGCGTGCAAAACATTGCGAAAAAAAAGAGGCACGTACTTGGTTTATCCACGCAAAGGTTTATTTTTCCCGCAATATACATTACACTTACATAAAATTATATATATTATCGGCCTTGTGAAAGGAGGTAACGATAAGCGAATTAAGTTTTTTTCTGCTCGAGACTTTGAAAATACAATTCACGAACAATTCTTGTATTAATTACGATATTCTGTAAAAGATACCTGGACAGAAAGGGAAAAATAAATTGTTAGAGAAACATTCGTATTTTGCTATTCAATATTTTCTATTTGCATTGTCAGAATATTAATAAAACTTTCAATACTAAATTGCCAAAGAAACTCATTATATAATAAAAATAAAGATTTAAAAACATTATAAAATTTTTAATTAAAAATCAATTTTTGTATAATATGAAAAATATAAATGTTTATAAACAATTAAAAATAAAATGAATGGCTTCTCTCTAGAATATTAAATACTAATTCGAAGACTTCAATTCTATTTCAATATTCCTGAGGTAATGCTAACAAAATATCATTTCAAATATTTAATATGTTAATAATTATGTTACTAAATAACAAGTCACATCATTAAAAATCACTTATAGATGTGAATTTAAACTATCTTTAACAAATAATAGAATCGGAACCAATAAAAACTTTTCTGTGTTACGTAACGTTTATTTTCCATAGAAATTTTTATTGTTTCAGAACTAAAGTTAATGTAATTTTCATCTCGTAGTAATTGAATTGAATCGATGAGCTAACTTATATATTATTAGATAATTATGTCTTTGCCCATACATAATGATATAAGATTCAAAACTTTCATTCCTTAGTAGTGATATACTTTGTTATTCTTACAAAATATAACTTTCTTGCATAATGCTAGTATAGTTGTACTCAATTATTTTCAGTTAATTTATTAGAGCATATGAAAAAATTGTAGTTTAAATAAATAAATAACTAAGAATATTAATGTTGCCATAAAAATTTATAAGTACTTGTTATTTGTCAATTAAAAATGTGTTAGGAATTAAACATACAAAGATCAATTGTATTTATTGATTTATAAAATTAATATTCATTAGCTTGGCTTGGAAAATTATTAATTCAGGAAGAATAGTTGGGTGGAAATACAATAATAAACCATTAATATTTTTGTGTTTTAATTTTTTAAGTTTTGTTAGAAATGTATTCTGTACTCTTCTGATTATTATGAATATAAATTAATTAGGGCGACGTGATAGAGTTTTTTACTATGTTGATTCATGAATTGTAATCATACTAATGCAGCACATGATTTTTGGTAATTTAAGTAACTTGGAGATTGGTTTTTTAAATAATTTTGTAAAATTGTTGTTTTCTCAAAAAACATTTCATAGGCTATGTTCAGGAATAACTTTAGGTAAATGAACCAATTATTTTGACTTAATCCATGGAAAGTAGGAAGACAACGAACAATAATATATCAGAAGAAACTTTTATGACATGAGAATGAAATTTCAACTTAATTGTGAAATTAAGTTAAATCTAAGATTTTTGCCGTTGTTTGAAATAATATTAAAAGAACAGTAGATATATCAGAAGATGGGAAAATATGAAATTGTCAAGAGCACAAACGAACACTAGCATTTCCAAGGCCTAATAGCAGTTCGGACTTGTTAAAGGAAGAGAAAGAGTCGAGAATCACCAGAAGCGTAGTTACTGGACTCGCTAGCTCTTCTTTCCAAAGCACGTAAAGGTATTTTTGGAGCATCGTTTTCGGCGTCTTCCTCGTCTTCGTCGTCTTCGTCGCCGACGCTACTGAGACCCCAGAGTCCGCGAATATGCGGTCGTCGACGGGGAACCAGCATACCCCCTCCCTCGTACCCCTCTCCGTCGCGAGGATTCTTTTGTTTCATTTCATCGTTTTACTCAGAGGTGAGTGCCATTGCTCCTCTCGTTCCTCTTTCTCAATGGCGTCGCCTTGCATACAAGAACAGCACAAGGCACTGAGAGGAGGTGAAGCCTTTTTAAAAAAAATCGGGCAAGAGTAGAGAAATAGAAAGAGAAAGAGAAAGAGAAAGAGAAAGAGAAAGAGAGAGAGTGAGAGAGAGCAACGCGTGGCTTGCGAACTCAAGGTCATTATTAATGCAAGAAATGGCTGATTTCGAGACGAGATAATAGGCAACCCTGGGGACGGCGATGGTGCGAAAGTCGCGCGCCCTCGCGGTTCACTTTGACTCGACTCCGGATGCTTTCGATCCGTAGATCCGCGTTTCGCAACCAGCGACTAAGTCTCACCCTTCTCTTCCTTCTCCCCAAACCAAGGAGCGCTCATATTTTTTACCAGACACTTTCACCAGTTTTGGGTTGAATTTCGAAGTTTGAACTCTTGTGAATTTTGTTTATATATGTTTGTTGTTCGCCTTTAAGTATAAATATGTAATTGCATTTATTTGCTGAAGGAATGAGCTGGGCTCATTTTCTTTTAATTTTTTGCATTTAATTTTATCACTACTCCAGAGTTTTTATTTGACGAACACACTACTCACAAGTGTTTCTAATTTTATGCAAAAACGAGATAAATTTAACGATTAATTTAATAATTCCATGTTGTTTTTTGACATTAGAATAGTTGTGATAAACGTTTCTATTGTTGGAAAGTTCATTAGCTCGAAAAAGAATTTAAAAAAAAAAAAAACTCAATCGGTAGCTTCAACTTCCTATTTTTACCAATGACAGCTCAATACATTATCTCATAAATTTTAGACGAGATAGGTTACGGAGAAAAGTTTGCTTTTCTCGAGAAAAGTCGGTCTCTAGTCATCATCCAGTAAGCCTTATCAATAAATAACAACCTGTACATCCGAAAATGGCCAAACTCCGATGAAAAGGGGGAAAACGACAAGACACACCTTTAGAAGCATGTATAAGGCTGTCGCGCGTGGTACGTGACTTTCTTTCTCTCTCTTTGTTTTTTACGTCTGCCAACCTTCGTTTAAAGTGTAACCGTTTAATTTTTTTTTTTGTGTTTCTATGGATTATATGAGAGCCTTACGCGGGCGTTTATATTGCTTAATTATTTTGTAAATGAAAAAATAAATACAGTAATCGATGTTGCCGTTTGAAAATTGGATTTTGTTATAAAGGCAACGAATTTCTACAGAACGATGGATAAACAATAAATAAATCAATAAGTAGCTGAGTAAATAATTACGAGCAAAGTACTTTTATTAATATTCACCGAGGACATCGCGGGAATAATTATATCAGCACAGTTCATGATTCATAGCGAATTCATGATTTATGCGAGTCGAAATCCGTGAATGCATGGACTTTGATTTTACCAAGAAATGAAAACACGCGTTTATAGATCATCTGCAGATCTGTCGAGTCCAATTGAATAATGTAAGCCGGTCATTACTCCCGAGCATGAGAGAATGCAAGGTTTGATTAGGGTTCATCCGTCCAGAGGCAGCGATGTACGACCGATAGATGTGAAAGCTGGTAAGAGCACGACCACTACCTCCTGGGTGACCCTCCTACGTAAATGGACTCAAGGCCACGCATCTCCCCGTGACTTTGATGAAGCCACAACCTTCCACCTTCTCGTTCAGAGACCCGAGATCCGGCTTTATTTATACTTGAAGATTTATATTATGCCAAACACACCCACACCCACACCCCCGGACTTTCGAAACCAGAGAAAAGCCACTTCGTGGCTCGGGTGAGGCTCCCCATGCCATTGGCGGAACTGGCAATTCGCACAAAACAGAAACGACCCGGAGCTACGCGTTGTGCCACCGAAGAAAGAAGAAAAAATGATTCGTTGATTTCATACTCCGCTGTAAAAAGAGCTCCGGTTCTCATTGCAAATGCAGAGTGATTGCGGAGTGATAACGGTAACAGCTCTATCGTTCGGGGATTTTTCAACCTTTTCGTCCATTTCACCAACGTAGTAATTAACCAGTCTCGAATTACTTGGAACTTATTGTAGGAGTTGATGAACAATAGTTTGACGGAATAAAAATTTATCGACAGAGATGTGTAATTCAATCGATTAGTTGATTGCGTTAACTCGGTGCTCTTCCTTTAGTTTACAAATATTTTTCAAATTTAATTTTGGAATATCAATATAATTATCATCATTAGGTATTTTTTCTGAAGCTAGAATAAGGTATATGTAAAAGCTTTTGTTTTCAAAGCTTACAGATTTTACATTATAAAAACATAGCATTTTAAATGTAGTTTGGAGAAATTAAATACAGGCTATGTATAAATAGACGGAGAACTTGGAATAGTATAATTGTTGAATATCTTGTACAAAACACAATGAATGGAATACCAAATATCTGATACTTATGTATAAGTTTGCATAAGCAAAGTTCACAATAATTAGCATTTGAGTTACTGGATACAAAAAGTTGATATTTTTCATGATTTATTACAGAAAAATATTGGCTACGAGTGTCTGTGGTAAGTGGTAAATCCTAGAATGCAACCTACATATGCTTTATCACCGGATCAGTGTCAAAACGAAATTTTTTGTTTCCGCCGCGATGAATGATGGTGCGGTGCACTTGTTACCAATACCGCTCCTTTCCCACAACGTAATCATGTAAAGCAGAATATTCATCCTCTGGTGCTTCAAAGGCGTGTTAGTCCAGTGTCAACAAGGTTTGAGAAAAGCCGAGCAAAATAATCTTTACAGTTATCTGCCCCCGTGTTGCCATATACGTCAAACCGGGCGGGATCAGCTGTTGGTGCCTTCACCGAATGATCCGACTTTGTGAATTATGCCGTATGCCGTATGCCGAGGTACCGTACGACCTCGGTCCTCACCGTGCCTGCAGCATCCTTTGACCTCGACGTCCTAATGTTTTAATTTTGCAGGTGAAGTGACGCATTGATTTGCATAATGTTGGAGAATAAGAAGGTATGACGGAAATAATAAACATTGCAATGAACCGATGCAAGGTTTCGTGATCTCCTAGTTGTTCTGCCAAGTAGCCATTATGCAACATCTCAGGTACATACGTTCGACCAAACGATACAAAGAAGCTTAGTAGATGCATGTCATGCTTTTATTTATTTTTTTTTTTTTTCAATTGAGCTCGCAGAGGAGTTTCGTAATAACCTCTCTGACATGCTGAAATAGATTTGGGAAACGGGAGAGAGGGTGAGAGACATCACAGCATTCGACATCCACCTCAAACTACTTTTAATAGCGCAAGAATATTCTTTTGCTTCTTGGGATGCGCTATCAGATGACTCACCAATTCAATGGGACAAGATATTAAATTTTACAATGTTTACGGGGGAATCATAAATGGAATATCGCTTCCTCGAATCTCGATACCGCGTCCATTCTTCAATTCCTTGTACCGTTAGATGTGTCTGAGAGTATATTTGCATGCGTGTCCGCAGATACGTCCATTGTCTCGGCCATTGCTTTAAGCGGAAATCGCACCTGCACAACGAGTGCGCGCCCGTGTCACCCTCGCAATGCATATCCGGGAAAAGCACCCGCTGAATCATAGTGGCCCCGGTGCCGCTTACGATGGAGCTCTAGCTGCTTCCTTACGCAATTGTGATCTACCGTCCACCCCTACGACATTACGTGGTGTCCAAGTACAGTCTCAGGGGAAACAAAGCGAACTGAATTCGATGAGATTCGATCTGGTCATTTTTGTGTGCACTCGATCTTTTGCCGAATTCGGAGTTTGCAATTGTGATGCTGCGAGCTTAATGAAGGATAAAGGATAAAACTAAAGTATTTGTTTTTACGATTAATAGGGAAGAGGGAGCGCAATTTTTTTAATCTGTTGTGTCTAATGTTGATTTTATAATAAAACTGCGAGATAGAACATAATCTGGTTTCGAGGCAGGCATTCTTCAAAGTAAACGAGTACGCAAGAGATCCGATCGCAAGATGCACTTGATCTTATTTCCTGTGTTGAACCTGTTTACTTAGTTCCAAGATAATTTTCAGTTTTTCATATTTGTTTTGTGTACACCCAATAACTATAATGGATTATTATATTATTAGATTACATATGACTTTTTCAACAAAAAATTTTTTTGCGTTCTTTTCAATAATTTATAAATTTCATTGAAAGAAAAAATTATTATAAAATTAAAATAAAACTTTTTATTTAAAAAAATTGAGTTGATTGCATTTTTTGAGTACATTTAATTTCATGTCCAAATTTTATTTATAAAGAAATAAGTAAAAAGATTAATTTGTATGATCGAAAAATACACAAATAATTAAAATCGCATAAAGATTAATTAACTAGATAATGTAAGCGATATTTCTTTCCTACGATAAAACAAGATTAAGTGCAAATGAAAAGTAAATCTCATATTTTCTTTATAAAAATATTCATACAAGTGTATCCAATCTCTTGACATTATCAATTAATACGCGATAGAAACAATACTATCTTTTCATGATCCTTTAAATAAGATTGATTAAATACATTTTTTTTTCGTATATAAAATTAAACATAATTTCATTATTTTTATACATTTTATAAATTTCGATAATTTGAGACGTATCAATTGATTTTTGGAGTATTTGTAATATTAAACACTTTGAATAATGTATAACGTAGAATTTAATTTATATAATAAACAATAGAGTATTAATTCATAGTTTTTTGGAAAGGAAACAAAAATTATTAATTGAAAAAATTGATATTATACATTGTCTTCATTATATAACAAAAAAGCGATGTAAATTAATATTTTTTAGTTTTATTGTATGAATATATTTTGGTTTTATTCAAGTAACAAAAAATTAATAATAATTGAAAAATATATTTTATGTCTAAAAAACAAAATAAAGACAGTAAAAAAAGAATATTACTCTATAAGAGAATCAATTAGTAGTAAAAGTATTAAAAAGAAAAATTCAAAATGAGAGAAAACATTTAAAAAATAAATATTATACAAATAAATTCAATTGATAGAAAAATAAAAAAAATTGGAAATTACAGAAATAATGAAAACGAATATTGTTGAATTAAGAATTAAAAGTGCTTGAGTACTTATTATGGGTAAATGGCGAAAAAGAAATGAGGATCTTAGTTATATTGAGAACAGGCAATGAATTAAGAACCGATTATAGAAAGGACAGGAATAAAATAAAAGCAACCTTATTAATCCGTAAAAAAATCTATAAAAAAAATGTGAGAACGTAAAGTATAGGATAAGATTCTGGTCAAAAATTATAAAAGGAAATGGACGAAATCTGACAATAGTACAAAATATAGTTGGAGTAGAAGAAAGAAAGAAAAAGTATACATATATAAAGTGGAATTTTAAATTAGTCGCTCTGTTTTTATAGGTTGCTGCAGACTGATTTATTTATTTTATTTATGCTTTTGATACAAAATTATTTTTCATTATTCTGTTATAAAATAAATAGTTAAATATTAAAAAATAAATAATAAATAATTTGATGAAAGATCAAAACTCATAAATTAAAATTTATATTACTTTAAGTATATATGATTAACTTTTTTTTATAAATATCTTTCTTGATATTAAAACATATAATATTCCCCTATGTATTTTTATTCTCATTAAATTTTATATTAGTTTATTATTCTTTATATTATTAATTTTGTAAATAGTTTTATGCATCACGTCCAATTACTCTTGTACAACCGCCTGTGTATTAATAAATAAATGAAATATTAATAAATTACTCTGTATCTCTCTCTCTCTCTCTCTCTCTCTCTCTCTCTCTCTCTCTTTTATAAATTATTACCATGTATCGTTGGTACACTAAAAGAGAAACTCAGAGTAATCAGATTTGTTAAAACGAGTACAAAATGACCTCTTCGATTAAAGTTTGGGAAAGTATGTATACGAAATATTAAGATAATAAATGCTCTTTGCATTAGACATCTATTCATCTTGTTTACCATTGCTGAACGTTATCATTGATATCTTGAAAATACTTCATTTTCAGCGAGCCAATTTTTCAAAAATTATACACAAAAATCCAATAAAAATGCGTTAAAAATTTTAGTCAATTTACCTTGTTCCCAGGCATTGTAATCAAGAATTAAGTGAAACCCTAAATCCAATAATTATCTTTGATGACTCTTCCATATCCCTTACATGCAATATACCTTAAATTAGTTTCATGCACAAATACTCCTACGCATTAATTTTCTCGTCGTATAGAATACAAGGAGATGGAAAAAGTAAGATAAGGCTCCTTTTCTATATCATTGATGACTCAAACTTAGTTGAGGCACTTGCATTATCTCGCAAGCCGATTTCTTATATTTCACTATCTTACTGCTTAGAATTTTTTAACGATTAAAGCAGTTACTTAAATCGTTTAGAAGTAAGACAAGTGCCGATCCATCTACTAACGATCAGATTGGATAAATCAAAGTCATCAGAAGTATCCGTTACGCATTGCAAATATTAAAAATAAATTTTAAATTAAAAGGTTCGCGAGCTCTTATAAACGTTATTTTGAAGATTAAAATGAATAACTGCAGGATTTATATAATAGAATTATGTGCCTTTTTTATATCAGGGACTTTCATGAAATTTTTCTTCTTTGTTCTTTTTAGGGTTTAATACACTTTTGGGGAAATGACACGATAAATGTACGTTCGTATGGTCTTGCAACGATTGTGCTTAATTTTATGCTTCTAATGAGGAGTCTGGTATACTTTCATATTAAATAGTCATTTAGATTTTTTGTTAGATTTATTAAGAGTAATAATATTCGTTGATTTGTTATTTTGATAACATAAGCAGTAATAACCTAAATTATATATTGCATTAATACGTGTTTATATTATACTCGTATAGAGCTATTGACTTGTGTTACTGAAATAATTTTAATTTATATTTGTTAATTATTTTGAATTAATTAAAAATATTGCGTTAATTATTTTTAAATAATCCTTCTGTATTATATGATTGCGGAACTTGTTTTTGATAAATAATTTTCAAAAATTTAATGATAAATTATTTTAAATCAAATTTTAATTTATAACGGAGCATCCGATGCTCATGAGAAACTTACTATTTTAAAATCTTTGTTTGCATGAAATATAATTCATAATGATAATTTTTGTACAGCAAAGAATCAATTTATGAACTCTGAATATATGTTTTATTGACAACTTGTGTATTTTTATGCAAATAGTTAATGCAAATACAATGTGAATCAATTCTGTGTGAAGCATAATTCCCACTAGCAAAATCTTATTTAAGAAAAGTATATTTGCAAATGTCTTACACTTTCTTTGAATTTAGCAATTTTTGTAAACTCTCAAAGAGCTCTTATTATAATATATGCCAAAGACATTATACACATAAGCATGTAACATGAAAGGAAAATGTCTAACTTATGAAAATTGTATTTCAATATTAAAAACATTTTTATTTAATTACTGGTTTATTATGAGAATAATAAAATTATCGATGGTGCTTGAAAATTATGTATTATTTTCAAATTTTTTTTCAATATAAAACTAATTATTATGAATAGATGCTATAATAAAATGAACAAAATTTTATAATGATTAAAATTTTAAATTTAATAACTCAAAAAAGGATGTGTAATGAGCAATTACTAGATGTATTTCAACACGGCAATTTAAATTCATGCTAGCCAATATGTCAATAATTGTTTTTAATTTCTCTTCGCCTTTTCATTTATCTGCTACCAGTTATGTACTGTTACAAAAGTTCACGATAAAACACTCGTGCCAACCATGAAATTATTATCAAGTCTATGATTGACTACGTAATTCAAAATCTATTTTAATAGTAAAGATGGTGATGAGCGTTTAAAGAAGAATAAGTACGAAAAATATATAATATTTTAATGTGTTAATGATCTACAATTTAATTTAGAAAATTATTTTCTTTAAAGTATTTAAGCTTACCGCTATGTTGATTATTTTTAAACCAATACATATCCCGTAAATAATAAAAGAATTATCTTGAGTAAGATTTGATTTTTAATTAACTACATTTTACATATACATATTGATTGCAATAGAACAATGGAGTTTTTTTTATTTTTAATAATAATTCATGTTTTATAATTATATTTTATGTATGATAAAAAAATTATATAAGGAATACCATTAAATTTGATTATTATTTTTGTAAAATTTAAAATTCTAATATCTAATAATTATTAATTTTAGTGGTGTTTAATTAAAACGAAAAAGCTTGTATGGATTTTCAACTGATGTTTGAATGAATTTTAATTATTTCTAACAGGTATTTATATCCTAATTATTATTTAGTATACCTTTAAACAAAGTCTCTATTATCCATAATAAAAAACTGTAATAATGCAACTGTTTTTTGAACAGTGTTTGTACTTTATATAATTATACGTAAAGATCATTTGGCATAAAATATATGATTGAACAATGTAACTACGTAAAATTAAAAAATTTTTATTTAAAGTGTGAATTATAAAAAATTCTATTTCTATATTTTGCTAATCGAATAAAATACTTAAATAACTAAAGTCACGATTGCGTTGTATAAGAATAAAATCATTATCGAATAACATTCATACATACACTTAACGAAAAAGAAACTAGTTCAAAACCTAGAAATACATTTTTTATCATATATGAAAATTAATTTAATTCTATTACATAATTCTTCATTAAAAAAAAACCAATAAATATTGTTTTTTAATTAGAAACTTTGAAAAATGATTAAAATATTTATTTAAACATTATATAATGTAAAAAAGGTAAAATATACGGGAATATTATTTTTGTGGAAAATATTTATTATAATATATAGCTTTGTTGCAATTAGATGTCGATTAATGATTTTTAGATTACACGATAGTCGTAAAAGCAGAAGCTTGTTTGATAAGTTAATAATTTAAAATAAATTACATGGATACTCGTTCAAATAAATAAAAGTTACATACGATATAATTGATAAATTCAGCCGAGTTCATTTATAGTGCAATACTAATAAAGATATGCGTGAAAATGATTGCGAGGTTTGTGTAAAAGTAGTCGATAAGTTTTTATTCCTAAAGCAGTCAAATGTTTTAAGAAATGTTTGAAGATCGTGCGACTGAACATCTAAATAATTCAAGTACATATTTCGAGCTTCCTACAAGAAATTTATATACATTGTTAATGATATTTATAAATAAAAAGGAGAGCTTTAAATATTCTTATAATTTTACGAACATTTATGTTCCAAGCTTTTTGAAAAAATTAAACTTGCCTACGCTGGAAACGTGCAGCACTTAGAGTGATCTTGGTGCATTCATCTCGATTTAAAATTGCACTACTACTACTACTACAGTTACTAATTACCCTACTACTAGCTAAAAGTTACGTCGCTTGCAAAGATAGAACTCGCAGTCGAATTCGGTCCAAAATTCTTTGCTGTCATTATTATACTAAATAACTTCGGTGAAGGACTTGTTTCTCCTTTTTTTTCTGGTTAAAAAAAAACGGTTTGCTCCCCAGGAAAGCGGATGTATCGGGTTCATGGGATGCACGAATCACGTGCTCGCGCTCACGGGGAACCGAGGCAAACTCGCCTCAGGGGGCCCAAACTGTAAACAGGTTAGTGCGTTCCGCCCCCACACACATGTACGCACACGTACACGTACGCGCCCACATGCCCTGGCTGGCGCTCGGCTGGAAGGTTGGGGGAGGGGAGAGGGAGGGAGGGCCATCAGATTGAATCGGAAATCGGTGCTACACCTCTATTCGACGGTGGACCGGCACGTGTGCAATGATCCCGTAACCCCCTGGAGAAGTGTGCAGAGTAATAATAAGCTTTGTTCAATGAAAACCTATAGCTTCGAGGGGAAAAGAAAGGAAAAACACGAATAACGCAGTCGAGCAAAAATTTTCAAACATACCTCACTGGTTGTGCTTTTTTATTTGTTCGCCTCTTTGGGACGAGGCACGAAGAATCGAGGTCCCTCGGACCGTTGAGTTACTTGTTCAAGGACACGCGCACAAGCACGCAGCAAAGCCTTCAGCTCGTATTGGTGATCAACGAGAAAGATCCTCTCGGAGCCGGGAGGATCCGTTCCTGCATCCCCTGCCAGGAACACGCGCAACAACGCGGCAATCTCTGAGCTCAGTGCTCGGCCGGTAAGAGGAAGAAGAAGTGGTGGCCCCCGGTGCCGGATCCCCGTAAGCAGACTCACCGCGTGCACTCCAGCATCCCGGATATGCGGTCTCCCGCAGCTGCCGCTGAGCACAAACACCCGGTTCACCACCGCGGCACTGGGGACGCGAATTTCGCGCGACTGCCGACTCGGGGAGGCGTGAACGGAGGAGCGCGGACTCGTGGTCGTGGTCTCGCCTCGACGGAGCAGCAAACTCTGGGTGAGCCGAGGCAGCTGCGACGCCGCCGGCTCGCGTTCCCCACCCCCGCTGCGCCGCCACCCGTCCACCGCCCCCTCCCCGGCCCAGGAACAAGCTCATGCGCGTGCGCATCCGCGTGTACCGGAGTAGGGAAAGGGGTACGCCACGAGCGGTGGCGGTGACTCGGAGTTGACCCGACCCTCCTCCCGACGTTTCCGGACCCTTTTCCGCGGTTTTCCGACAGCTTTTTTCCCGACTCGAGAACCGAAGTTCGGCACACAAATGTGTATTTCAAGTGGTGAAGACTTTGAATCCCTCACCTTTGATCCGAAGCAACAACTCCGTTATTACTATTTATTGCAATTACTTGGCTGTTGCTCGGGGGGATTAAAATGTCCTAAATTGTCGGAAAAAGAGGGGGAAAAGGTGAGTCGCAGTCCAAAATACCAGCTGAGAAGCGGAAAAGGGTCCTTCGTTTCGCGGAGATGTGATCCTTACTGTTTCCTGTGGTGTCTTGCCGATGACATCTCCCCCCCCCTCCCGCCGACTCGACGAATCTCCTGAATTCGCTTTGTTCTTCATTTGCTTTCTTTATCTCTTTGTCCCTTTACTTCTCGACCTTCTTACCCACAGTTCTCCCTCTCTCTTTCTTCTCTTTCTCTGCTCTTCCTTCCTCCTGTTTCCCTTTGGTGTTGCGCGCGATTCGTTGCCTCTTTTGATGGTCCACGATTCTTCTCTCGGCAAGAGTACATTATGCACAATTACAGACAATACGAATATACAAGCTCGAAGGACTCGTTTATACTTGGGTTCAAAATCATTGGTCCATAGGTATGGGCATCTCCATTGGTTCATGATTCTATTGCAAATCAACTCAACTTCTGTCTAATTACATTAATTTATGAGGTAGAAAATATTTTATTATTTAATATTTCGTAGGAAGTGCTTAAATTGGAATTTCATTACATAAGATAGACTACTTGTAATAAAACTCTATACTCCTCACCCCTGTCACTACTAATTTAATTCTACTCATTTTGCTCATAAGTATTTTCAATAAGAAATTTCATTTCATTTATTTATTCAGATTCTGAAGTGTACTAGATGTGTAATTTTAATGAATACGTCATTACATTCACATTTACTATAATATCTTATAAATATTGCAATACTTCTTGCTGTAATATTTAATTTTTTTTTAAAAATAAAACTCTTTATTGATATTGTATAAGCATTAAAAAGACTTTTTCAATGTAAACTGATATTAAACCATATGATTATATTTAAAAATAAAGTCTTAAATAATTTTATTTTAAATGGATACTCGACTTGCAAAGTTTTGAAAAACAATTCATGTAATACTTAATAATGTAACAAATACATTTCATGAGTAATTTCTCACTTAAGATGTTTACTCAACAATTTGTTTTCTTTTAACAATTTATTACAATTTATGCAGTATTCATAATGAATAAAAAATATGTACATTAATAGAAGAACAGGAAAGGGTGAAGTAAACAGAAATAGATGTAAAAATAACAACTTAAAACGGTAAAAGAGTTTGAATGGAAAGAATGATACGAATAAAATCAAGTTAGAAAAAATTTAAAAAATGGTGGATAATTTGAAAGGAAATGTCGACGATACGATAACTAATGAAATGTTAAAGTTTATGAAAAACAGTTAAAAACAAATTGATAAAGTTATTAAATAGTATTCGAAGGGATAGGAAGTTACTAGAAAAATAGTAATAAGGCTTTAGAACTCCAATATTAAACGTGAAAATAAGAAGGAGTATAAAAACTCCAATTAATGCAGAGTTGAATGAATCATTATATATATAATGACAACAAATACGGTATGATTCAATTCAGATTTAGCACAAACATTTAAGTTGAAGAGTATTTATATTTTGAAAAATTCTGTACACAAATCTATAAGGAAAAACAGAAAAAATTTTATACTGCAATAACTGGTGTATACAATACATTTCATATAATGGATAGAAAATGGTATTGAATATAATAATGGAATTAGATACAAAAACAATGTACTTAGTATGAATAAAAGGATTAATAAGAAAAAAAGCAAGAAGCTCAAAATTGCAGAATATATTAAAGCAGCATTCAGACAGAAAACGAAGTGAGGCAGGCCTTCTTGTTGAACCCGATATGATTCAATATTACTATGTCAAACTTGTATATTAAATCGAGAAACGTCAAAGGATTGAATTTAAAAAAATATATAGCTAGAATAATCAGCGCATGATATTATTGTAATACCTAAAAAAACACCGTAGGCTGTTAATAACAACACTGAAGATGTTTCTGAAAGAGAAAAGTCTATCTCTGGACAATAAATATAGAGAAATTAAAAATTATGTGTTGTGGAAGAAAAATTGGTAGAAAATCGAAGAAAGAATTTTTGTGGATAATAAAATGTTAAAAACAGTAAAGGGACGTATTTGGGCTGTAGAATTTCGAAGAATAACAGAAAAGAGCATCGTGTAAAAGCTAGAAAAAGAAAAGTTATTTGATTATCGGCAGACTGTGAAATATATCATAGAAAACGTTCAAAGAAAGATGAAAACGGAGAAAGAAAATTTTTGATACCTGGTAAGAAATGTATTAATGCCTCGAAGAGAAAGTACGAGGAGAAAGAGATAATTTAACGGCACGTGAAAGGTAGTTTAGGGCTGGATATGAATACACTTGAAAGTATAATAACCATAAACGCAAAAAGAGGTAGATTAATTATTAAGATGATAAAAAAAGCTATGGAATGTAGTAGTAAGATAAGAAATAGAGTAAAAAAGAGAATCTTTAAAGGAAAAAAGGCAAATGTTTTTGATATTATTGAATAGTCCGAAAGATATCGTATGATAAAAGTCAAAAGAGGAGAAGATATTTAAGAAGAGGTAATCAACAAAAATAAGAATAGATTGGAAAACTGAATTGATTTATATATTATATGAAAAGTTAACCCTGATTATCGTGAATGAAATAAAGATAAAATACATTTGAGTAGTTTATTTGAATTATGACTACACAAATGGAAAATCAGAATTGGTGAGGCATAGAACGAGAACTAATACGCAACAGAAAAGCTGCTAGAAGACTGAGAACGATAATAAGCGTAAATTATGACAAAAGACAAAAGAATTTCTTAAATATACTTTCGGGAAATAAAATATAACTTATAAAAAAGGTAGATGAAGATGATGAAAGTGAAAGAAAAATATTCGATATGAATGAATAATATAATTAAAAAAATAGAAAATAAAAAAAGAAGAAGAGTACAAAAGTATACCTGAAAAAATACTAGTAAAAAAACTGTAATGAAAAAAAGCTAATTTTATAAAGGTAATATTAAGAAATATTTTAAATTACAAAAAGTTATATTTTAAAAGTTTATTGCACCTACAAAACATTGGTTTTATTCAGTAAAAAACACTTGTAGAAAATATGTAGTTTAATAAACAAATTATTATAATTATTGTTATTATTATTATTATTATTATTGTTACTTTTGTTGTTGTTGTTATTGTTGTTGTTGTTATTGTTGTTAGAACATAAAAATAAATAATAATTATTACAAGTATTTAGCACAATGAGACATTTAAAATAAAATTTAGTAAGTTAATAAGTTAATCTTAAGTATGAAATATTTTATATAATATAGAAATATGTAAATTATATAACGAAGGCTAAAATTTATAATCGATTTAGAAATTCGTTTATTAATTATATTAATTTATAAGTGGTATTTATTATAATTTATTTAAAATGAAATGAACATAATAAATAAATAAATTTACAAATATAATAGCAGTTTCTATACACAATAAATCTATTAACGATAAATATCTGTTACAATATTTTACATTATTTTTATAATAATAAAAAATATTAATTATTATTTTATAGTATAAGCAAAATTATTATGTTCGTGTTTATCTATAGAAATTTTTATAAATTTTTTCTTATTATTTAGCATAAATTTTACTTCACTCTCAATTTTAACAAATTTAAGTGAATCTTACGTTTAAAAGATATTAAAATAGATAACTTGAATTATATTGTGTGGCAATATATATCAAATTTTTTTTTCATTTTTTTGAGTCTAATAAAATGATTAATTACATTTGCAAAAATTTTTGCAAATTCATGACCAATAAAGAACGCTAGTATGGATAAAATGATAATTATAAATTACATGTGTTGATTTTTATTTTCTTTTTATATTCTTTTTATATATAGAAAATAAATTGGTATGCTGGTTCAATTTTTTTTAACAAAGAATAAGTTGAATCATGATAGGCTTCTGGTCTTTTCACTACACAAGGTTTCGTCTAAAATCTTGAAATGATTATGCATTTATAAATTTTTCTATTGTTTAGCATCAACAATTAATTTTTATTTGAAAAAAATCTTCAATTCATACAGACAATAAATTTATTATTTATTTTAAATTATTTTAAAATATTATTTTTACATGAATAACATTATACAATTAGTTTTTTTATTTTCTTTAATTTTTGTTACCTCTTAGTCTTACTGTTTATATATTTTTCCTATAATATAATAAAAGTAGTAATTAAAAAAATATATCGAAAAATAGATAAATATTCGAAAATAAATAAGTCTAATATGTACACTATGTTAACAACCTAGTATTTTATAAATATTTAGATATATATACAAATGAAACATTTTTTGATAAAATAAATAATTTTTACAAATTGAAAAATAATTAAGGTTCATCATCAATTTTTTTAATATTAAATTTGCTTCGTCATTACGAATACATGCATTACAGAAGCATTTAATATAAATAAAAGGATCAAATAAATCAATTTTACAATTAAATATGTTTCCGTTTCTTTAAATATATCATTAACAATAAATAACACCAATATAAAATAATATAAAAAATTCAATTTTTACTATCAGACTTTTTAGTAGAAAAAAAAGAAAATTAAATGTATTATTTTCCAGAAAATCTTTGATTGTAACAACATTTGTGAAACAAAGTAAATCAATCGTTAATATACTGATTTCCTTTTAAATTAGCTGCAACCCGATGCCATATAAACTCACGCACTTCCATAAAATCATTTTCCACACATTCAACAGCTTTGATTCTCTATTTTTCCATCTTAATAGTTTATGTATAATATTGGACAACTCTTCTATAGGAAGAAAAGTAAAAAGATATAAGACGAAAACGGACTTAACAAGTCTTGATAAATCTTTATAATCGTAGGTTTAATAGCGCCTTAAAACGTGTGAGAGACTAAAAGACCTACATAATCAGGTGTTTTCCGATATGAAAGCCACGCGAGTTGCCATCGGCTCCATTATGAATGAAGTTGTCCAAAGAAAACGGTGAGATTGTGTTCGTGTCGCCGTTGACCACATAATAAAATGCGTTCCGTGGAATGCTAATCCGCCTCGGAGATGCGTCAGCATGCTCGAAAATGCCAACATTCGCTGAAAATGAATTCGTCAACAGTGCGAGCAATTTTATGTTACGCAAATGAGGTCAACGAGTGTCTGCCTCGTTTAAATAGGCACCGATTCAGCATCCGAGTTATGGACCAAACGTCTCCTCAGTTCTCGTTTCGTGCTTCGTCTCTTTCAGGGCGACTTCTTCGCTTCGCTTCCGGATAGAGCAAAATTTATTGACTATTTTATTTACTTCGCTTTGCACGAATGCTTTCGTACAAAAAAGGAAAAATCGACCATTCCTCCACCTATTCATTGCCCATTCATTTTATACGCCATTCATACACAATGTCTTACAGTCGAAAGTTTTTATTCCTTTGAGTTTTTATTTCAGAACTTCCTACATATTACCCCCTGTAAACAAATACATCTATAATCCAATTGGTATCTAATCAAAACCATCTCACGGCCATTGAATCTTTTTCATAAAATACTTTTTTCATTCATTTTTATCATTTTTCGATTCTTCCTTTAATCAACATATCAATCATATTTTTATAATTATATTATATTTTCATAATATCCTTCAATACTGTATTATATGTTGAAAGAAAAGGTGACACAATTAAACACATATATTGCTAACAATTATTAGAATCTTACGGGTATTCGAAAGACCTAACACGTTTTAAAACATCAGAACTAATGAAGTTTTTTTTTCAATATTGTATTATTAGTGTTAAAACGCCAATTTAATGGCATCATTACTATTTACTATAATTGAAATATATAATTAAAATCAACTTATTATAAACTTTTGAATTTTACCAATTTTCTATACTCTATATAAAATATATATTGAAAAAAATATTTGACGTTTAGAAATAGATTTATTGTATATTTGATAATTTTATTCTGCTCCTTAACAGTTTTAACATGCATTTTATAAATCTATCCTTACATTTAATATAAAATTTTATAATTTTGATTGTAAATATAAAATTAATCACTATTGTGGACTCTCACGCTTTATTTATTACTAAAATTTATAGATTCAAAATAAATCATTTATATTTTATTTATTCTCCTTTACATTTATCATAGATTTATTATATTCGTAATATTACTTTAATTTTTTTGCAACAACTAATATTTTTCTGCACCAGTTATATTTTAAAGTTTATATTTTTAAAATATTTACCCACTTTCCTTTCATTATTTTTTTCATATTAATTGATTTATATGTAATTCTACATATCTTCACGCATTTCTCATTTATATGCTTGATCGTTTCATTTTTTTGCCACACCTTCTGCAATTTCTTTCCCTTTCTCTCAAATAATTCTTATTCACTTTCGTTTTATATCTCACTGGTATCTTTATTTCTATTCTTCTTTTTTCTCAGTTTTTATTCACATACTCTTCTAGATTCTTTCTTTTATTTTTATTACTCGTGTTGTCATATTTTGATTCATTTCATTTTTCTCTTAATTTTTGTTACTATTCTTATTTTATCTCACTTCTACAGGAACCATACTTTGTAAGAAAATTAAAAATTGTAGGTTCCTAATATATAATAATGGTAATTTAATCATTACAATTTCCTCAAATCTTATATTTGTGTATTCCTAAAACAATACTGCATTCATATTTCCCACTTTTAATTCGAATATTGTCATTCTATTCCTTATTTGTTTCTTTTTTGTCTATATCGTCTCTATGTATTTCGTTATGCTTGTATCTGAGCTTAGTATTCACTTTATTATTTTCTTCGAGCTTTATTTCCTTACTCTTAGTCAACCCAAAATTTCTGCATAATAAATAACATTCTTTAATAGTTCATCAGATATTATCATTTTCTTTCTAATATATTCGTTGAATCACCTCTCATCAATATTCTATACTTTTCCTAGAACTATGCTATTTTTTTTCTATGTACTTTGTATATACTTTATTTGCATAGTTCTCTTTAAGTTTGGATTTTACACGAGATTTTTTTATTATTTCAATTTATTTGTTTTTAAACAAAAATACTATGTTATAGTGTTAACCCTTTATTAAATTTATTATATAATTTCATCTTTTTTTAATTATAGTTTTTTTCTTCAAAAAGTATTACGCATTTCTTATTTTGCATTTCTTTTAATTCTATTTTATTTTTCCCCAAGAATACTAAAAGTTCTATATATAATATTGTTTTCATATTGATGAGTATTTTAATTTTTTTATTCTTGATCCAAGAGTTGAAAAACGAAGGTAATGTTCCACAAATATCCTTACCTCATATGCTTGTTCTGATTTTAATTCACCAATTTCTTCTTTTTGTCTTTATCTTTGTTTTTAAATCCTTGCATATCTCTTTAATATCAATTAAGATTTTATTTATCCTTGCTTTCTCTATATCTCCACAATTCATTTCTATTTATTTTAACAAAAGCTTATTTTATACCCATAAAACATGTATAAACTACGCCGTTCTCTTTTTTTTATCTGATCGTCTATTGCAGTTTTCATCTCGTAAATTGTCTCTATTGTATAATGGGATATTTAAATATAAGAAATACCATTAAGAAGACATGTAGATTATATAAATAAAGATACATTGATAGTTAATTGAACACAATCGATATTATTCGATGTATGAAAGCTAATATAATTGTATATGAAATTGTTTACTAATTATAATTTAATATGTATATAATTAAATCTGAAGTATATTTGTTCACATATAAATCAAAATAATTTTAAGATTACATAATATAAACATGAATATAATAAAAAATGAACAACGTACCATATATTTTATGTTTAGAAGAAAAAAAATTGAAATCTTTGTATCGCATATTTTGAAATGATAAAAAGTGAAAGGGTGAAAATGAAGGCTTATATTATAGAACTTTGTTAGAGAAATACATTTTAATTAATTCTATGTTACTTAGTAATTATTAATTAAACATAAATTTATATTGTTATTAATGCGTATAAATATAGTTAATGCAATTATATTACTCGAAAAGTGGATCAATGTATCTACATTTCTAATTTTAATTAATTTATTTTTTAATTAATTTTTGATTAATTTTTAATAAAGAAAAGTGGACCATGAATGATGCGGTTAGTGCTTGTCTCATTTGTAAATTGCAATAAAGTGTAATGATCGGCAGTGAAATTTTAACTAATATCTTTAGAATATAAATTTTAAATAGAAGCTTTATTATGCGACCTACATAAAAATAAAAAAATATTAAAACATATAATTATATTGATAAAACATCATGCAAATTATTTTTACGTTGCTGTGAGCTAATATGAATACTTCGATATTTCAACGGCACTTGTCGCATACGCAACTACGTAATTTACGTTTGTATATAATGATAAATATCTGTGTACAGATGCACGCGAATTAATTTTTACACATATACAAGTGGGCGCATGCATATATTATGTGAGCGTGTTCATGTGTCTACATGTACGTGCATATAACTCTCTATTATTATCCTATAAGATAAATTACATGTGGCAATAATAGACAATTTGAGTGTACATATATTATAACAACATACGAATGCCTGTAAATTATTTTCAACAAACATTCATGACCCAATATTAAAAACTTTTTTTTTTATACTTTACACCTTTTACAATCTAAATTTCAGTCTTGATATAACAACCATTCTTCATATTACGAGTCACTATGTTGCAGTTTAAGATTGAATTAAGAATAATGTTTCTCGTAAAAGAAATAATTTATAAAGTATAATGATTGTCAAAAAACTGTAAATTTACCTGCTTAAGAAAGAGCAATAAATAAATAAATTATATTTAATAAAAAAAATGTCAAGTAATATTATACATCCAGTTACCTTCAATAAAACTTTAAATTATTTTAATAGAAGACTATGAATAATATAAATATAAGAATCTGAATTATATGATAAAAATTATTTTTATCATATTTTTGCATTCATATAATATTGGACAGATCGCTAAAAAATATAATAAAATTTAAAAATAAATAATAATGAATGTATGTATTAAAAAAATGATATAATTCAAAGAAGCTTGTTTGTTCCTAACATTATAATTTTTTCGTCAAATTTATATGTGCGTCACGTGTTATTTATTAGATTTTCTATGTAAATAAATACGTTTATAAATTCTTATAAATTAATGTAAATTAAGAAGATAAATAGATTTTTGATTATCACATTTAAAAAAGATTTTACTTTTATATCTTATAGTTATATTAAGTATGGTTGATTACTTTAAGTTAAACGTTTTTTTAAGTTTTAATTAAACTGAATTATTGTATTTTTGTACTAAAAATAAAATGACTCAATCAATCTAATGTCAGGAACACAGAAGATGTATAATATCTGAGTATCTTATCCGAGTGTCCATTTAAAATGTATTCTACACAGTTGTATGAAAAATTTTTAATTCATCACATGAAATGACAGATGAAAGAATTAAAAAAGTAAGCAACAAAAATTTCATTGACTTTATAATAATTGTTGTGAATGACTAATTGATTAAAGTAATGATAGGCTGGGCGCCTAATTCTTTTTTTTTCTTTGAAAAACAGTTTAAAAAGGTATGAATGTTATTTTGAAGCCAATTGTTTGAAATAAAGAAATAAATAAAGGATTCTGGCATTAAGATCTTGAATTTTTGAGTTTTTAAAAGTTTCACTGTGTAGTATACGAGGATCGAAGAGAAGAAAAAGCGAGTGGGGCGATTAAGCCATTACTTGTTTTCAGAGGAAGAACGATGTTCAAGTTCAAGTGTCACCGCATTCGCGACTTCCCCTCTACACACATCGTCTGAATCTTGACACTCGCGTTATTTTTACAGCTGCAATTACCCAATTGCAAGAAGGTCCAAGCGGCTTTGCCTCAGCGTAAATCCGCCGGGTAATTAAGGGCGTCGTTGTCCACTGTCGTCCAGTCTCGCTGTTTGTTTCCTCTAAATTGCCACAATTGGTCAACGAATACAGGAGATTGCCCCTCCCTCTCTCTTTCTCACCGAGGATTCACACGTTTATGTCTCGGATGCTGCTCATTGTCTTCGCGGTGAGTCACTCTCACATCTACACCACTGGATTCTCATTCCACGTACCCTCCCAACTTTCACTGTAACTCGCCCGCGCGTTGTTTGGCCCTGGTGATTAATGGATTTTCGACCTCACGCATAACTCGCGTCTCTTATCGTGCAATTGGGTTAACGGTCACGTCTATGCTTTTTCTCGTTGACGTCATTCTTCTCGGTCCCTGCTGCTCGTCATTTAGCTTCCTACAGAAATCCCATTAATACAACCGTGTGTCTTTGTTACCATATTCTGTCGATCTGTTTAATCAAGTTATGATATCTGAATCGTACTTAGTAAACAAATGTTTACACACTAGGCTACGAGGCTACTTTTACGCGTAGATTTCATCCACTCGCATTATTTTCTAGTACTATTCATACAAATTAATAATTAACATTTATTATTACATCGATATTTATTGCGAATGTAAAAATGTTAAGTTTTTCGCGCTTAATGATTGATGCAATAAGGATTTAGTACGGGCTTAATAAGAAATTGTATTTAAAATCTTTTTTTAAATAAAAAAATTTTATGACGATAATTTTTAGCATTAAAAATTTTTGAAGGTGTGATATTTAAAAAAATTAAATATTAAAAACTATTTTTAATTTTGTTTATATTATTTAAATTAAGACAAGTGTTGTAAATACAAGAAATTTTCTTTTAAACAAATATGATTAATGTGCGATAATCCTAATCAGATTTATTATTTAAATATAATTGTGTAAGTACACCATTGATTAGAGATGAGATATACTAAATTAATTAAATTCTTCAAGTTATTTAATGAAGAAAGCCTACAATTTCTTTCATATTTATAAGTGCCATGTACTTTGAGTCAAATTAAATTAAATTCTCAATTCATGCAAGGAAACTCTTGTGCCCGGCTTACTCGAGTAACAATTGTAATCTTTATATAAAATCTACCGTGCTGTTATGTGATCAGATTATTACTCGGGAATATAGAATTTATTATCGTTACAATTAAAAAAAAAATTTTATTCTTTGGCTAATGTTACAATGTATTATTGCACAAACCGCAGATATTACACAAAAACCTAAAAAATTGAAATGACTTGTTATTTATTGCTTTTAAAATTCACACCATTCAATTCTCACTTTTTATTTATAGATTCTTATTACAGATATTTTTAGTTAAGGTACTATATTCATAGATGTCTTTTGAAATCGAATGTCTTCTTGCCTATTAACCATGTGAGTATTTATATACATTACATATCAATAATTCGTTTCTTTTTTTGAATTCTGCTCTATCTTCAATACTTAAGCATTTTTGATCTTGTAAATGTTTTTGAATAACAGAATTACTGTTTTTCAATTTTTTGCGTTCAATAATTTTCATATACTTTCATTCTATTATTCATTTTTTGTCTAGTATAAGAATATTATGTATATTATATATTTAAAATTTATTTTCTTTAGAAAATTTTTGAATTTAATATTTCTTACTTTTGTATTTATTTGTCTTTTTACTTATTTAATATTATATAAATCCTTGTCAACTGAATGCTTTAGTTTATCATCATTTAATTAATTTCATTTTAATTGGCACATCATCTTTTATGTTTTATAAGTGGATAACACTTACTAAGACGTGGTTTTTTCTTTTTTTCAACTCCGACCTCAGACATGTTTTTTTGGTCACACACCACGTATACATACAAATTTATTCGATTTGTTATAACAATAAAATTATTTTTGAAACATTCATTTTATGCCGAATCTTTTGTTATAATATTGAGATTTTTAAGCAATTTTTAATTAAATATTTATATTCCAAGACTGAAAATTCAAATCATTTCTTTTTCACAATGTTCAATAATTAATATGAATTATTTTCATTTTAAGCTGTCTTAAATCACCAAGAATAATAAAAATTAATTTCTATGTATTCTATGTATAATATAATAATTATTATAGAGAAAATAATTATAATCATAGTTATATATATATATATATATATATATATATATATATGTATATTTAAAATTTTATTTAAAGAAAATTGACGTCATTAAACATAAGATCGATGAATGATTAAAGTTTTTGCCTCAATGAATGAATAAGCGTAATACTTACAATTATCAAAGAATTGAATTATGAACAGAGGAAATTCTTCTCAAATTTTTTAACCGAAGTACTTTCACTTAAGTACCATTCATTTCTTTTTCTCGAAATATTTACGGGTAATAATGTAATAAAACTAACCACATGCACGTAACACACACATGCACATAAACACATACACAAAAAATGCAGACATAACTATATATGTGATTATTTGAAAAAGTGTTTCCTTTTTAACGTTAAAAATGGGTCTAACAAGAAAAACTATTTCAGCAATCAAATTGCAATTATATTTTTCTCATAATCGAAGAAAAGATTATGTTTATTAAAATTATATTATATAACAATTTCTCTTGGGAGTAAATTCTATTTAAACTACTTTTCTACTACAAGTAATATTAGTTGAAATGGATTTTATGAACAATAATAGCTTTTTCATTTGCGTAAATTTGTTTTTATTTATATTAAGTATTTATTATTCTCTAAATAATTTATATATATATATATAATTATATTGTATATAAAATATTGTACATAAAAAAATAAAATATCTTTTTTTATATTTTTACTCTATACAGAATTATATCATTATACTATTTATTGGTTTAATATTATAATATATCGTAGCTTTTACTATAATTTGTACATATAATATATTTTTCATTACATAATATACATACAATAAATACAAATGTGGAATAATTATATTTCGAATAAAATTTAATCTGGATAATTTTTTACGGCTAGTTCATAAAAAGTAAAGTCAACTAATGATTTCATTTTTCAATTAAAAATCTGTAAGTGACCATTAAATGCCTTTAAAATTCAAATTGCGCAAAATGAAAATAAATTTCAGAGGAAACAAAGTTATAATAGATCTTTAAGTGTACCACAATAAATATAACTGTACACAATAAAAAGTTTTATTGTTATTTCGTCAAATGAAGTAAATTATTTCACTTATTTCATTCCTTAAAAATTAAGATCATTCGATGAATCAATTAAATGTAAATAATAAAAATTATTAAATTTTAGATTTTTATTAAAATAATAAAAGCTACGTATCATATCGGAGTTATTTATCAAATTGAATTTTCTAGTGATAGAAGTAAGCAGTAAGTTTCTGTTTTTAAACTACTACTGCAGCAGTTAACAATAATGAAATTTAGCCTGATTAAATTTTTTTCTTTGTAAAAGCAAATATTGAAATATTGAATAAATATTAAATATTCATCACATCTGAATGTTATATTCGGAGCCGAAGCAAAATCAAATAATTTCAGTTTAGGGATAAGCTAACTCGATATTGGACAATAAAATAACATTCATAATAAGAGTAAGTACGGTGTTGATAATTTCTATTATTGTGGCTTATACTTGTAATATGGGAGTCATCACAAATGAAAGTGACTGTACCACCCCAAAATTTTATAAAATAAATATTCTGCGAAATGCTTTGAGGCTGATGTCAAGGAAGAAAAAATGTGGTCAAGGTAAAAAGTTCCAAAGGATTATTGTAAAAAAACAAAGGTAGGCACGACACAAGGATGGTAATTGACCCGATGCTTAAAGTCGATCACATTGGGTTTCTTTGGGCTGATTAAACTATAGCGAGAGTCGAATTAAGATTGTTTTTTTCGACGATTTTATTGATGTTTCACCTTTAGAGCTATTTCATCGCCTTTTTATCGGCCTAGAAAGTCTATTGATAATGAAATCGGTTAATTTGCATTCATTCGTCTCCTCACTGGTGGCGTTTTTCTAGGGTCTAATTACCTCATGTAAGTACTTGTTTTTTGAGCAAAAATAATGTAAACAATGACTGTATGTGTATGAATTTTCTGTTGAATACCCGGTACTTCTGTTGTTCACGTGTAAAGTGGCTTTTTTTAGTTGTTTTGTACAACAATTTTTTATTTTTTAAACCGAAGGCTCCGTTGTAATCATTATCATATAAATACTTGCTATGCTGGAGAAAGAACTAACCGAGTCCCAGTTTTTCCACCATTTTTTGTCTCTCTCTCTCTCTCTCTCTCTCTCTCTCTCTCTCTCTGTATTTATGTTCGTCAATTTTAGGACGTTAAGTGAAACCGAAATTATGCAGATGTACCTTAATAAATATTAAGAATTTCTTGTTTCTCAAAGACAATAATTACATCCATTCATTTTAAAGCAAGAATTCGTGAGCTTCTTGCAACTAAAGCAATTTCCCAAACACGACTTTTTCGGATTCACTTTCAAAATATACAAAATCCCTTACAATAAACGTTGATTACTTTAGAATTTTAAAATATAATTTTGAATTCGTATACGAGAAATTTTTCTACTGAGTATGAATTTTGTTCAATATAAACGGGACGTAACTAATTTGAGAATAATTGTAAAGAAATATTTACTAGTACACAACATATTTTTTTAACGTATATAATTCTTAGAATACATATTATGTTGTTTGAACAGCACAAGTGTAAAATAATTATAACTTATAAAAATGAACACTGACCTAAATTTTTTTAGGTCATTGTTGGAAACTAGCACTTGCGAAATACATAAAAGTACTATAATTATAAAATATTCGCCCTTTTTAATTAAAAATTTTTAATTGTAACAATCTAATTTTCTATTATTATTTTTACGAAAATAACGCTTAATCGATGATTTTAGATATTGCAATTTAAAGCTAAAATTAGTTCATTTCTTCTTTTCTATTAGAAACTATTTTGTAATAAACAATTTTGGACATTTCCAAAGAAACAACATTTAAATAGAAAAATTATTTGCATTTGGTTCGGAAAGAAATCACCTTCTCGGAAGTCCTAAACCTACTTAAAGTATTCAGGCATAAGAAAAAGCTGTTTCAATCGATCACACCTTATAATTCCTGTTATTTCGTTTCAGTACCTACATTTTTATTATGCGACCTCTCTGATTGGCTTGAATTCCCAGATCTCAACTTCAACCACTACTGAAATAATTATTTTTACACTTTCAATATTCTGTACTTGGCCCATCCCTAATACTAGAAAGTCATAGTAACTAATATTGTAGTGAGTTGCAGATATAGTTCACCCTTTACTATCATCTATTGATTATAATATATATATATATATATGGAATAGTAGTGAAAATATTTTTTTCTTTACTTTTTCAAAATTAATGAAATTTAGAAATTTTTCTTGTGCTTAATTAAACTTTTTTAATACTGACAACTGCTAAAAATTACAAACATAAAATTTAATTTCTTTTTCTTTACAACAATATTATTTTCATTTCCTGAATTATAGTAATTTAAATGATAGTGTTACGTACAAAACTATTATTACCATTACTATAGATAAAGATAAAAAAAATTTTTATTCGCTTGGTGTGATCCTCACCATTTAGAAACATAAATTTTATATAATTTTTATTGTTAATTCATTAAATGAAAAATTTGTACTTATTAATTTATAGACTGTGGTAAACAAAATATTAAATATTACAAATTATGAAAAAGTTTCAACACCTTTCAACTATAATGTTAAATGACTCTAAATATATGTTATTCGTGAAAAAAGGAATTTTTTTTTAATATATAATTAATTAATTTTCTTCAATGTAATCATGCTATTCGGCAAATTAAAAAAAATGATTATAATGGTATTAATTTAATTTATTCGTAATGCATAATCAATAACCCTCTTTCTGTTTATATTACTTCAAACCGAAATAGTAATAAGAAATGTATAATAAAATAACAAATTTATTTTATTATTAAAATTAAATGCATTATTTGCACTTTTTATCACGTACCTTAGATATTGGATATAATTTTATTATAAAACAAAATTTTTCTTTCGATGTAATCCAAGTGTCCTAACCGATATATTGAAACTTATAACAATGTTATTCTATTTAAATAAATAAGATTTTTAATTTTACCCTGTATAATGGAGTGTGCATAAAAAAAGTTGATTTTTTATATGAATATTTGAATGTTAATAAAAAAGCTAAATATGCAAAAGTGCAATACATTACGATAAATTAACGTTTTATTTATTTATTCATAGTACAGTAAATGTAATAATGGATAGTTAAAAAGTTACAACTTTTAAATAAATGAATTTAATAATATATATTTTATAAAATTTTATCGCGATTATTAATGTTAAAAACGATGAAAAAAAAAAAATAAAATAAAAATCCAAATCTAACAAATAGCAGTAACCGATTAGAAAGATAAGCTGAAGGTTTGATCCGATATTCTGCAATAGATAAAACAACAAATGATAAATAATCATATTTTGGAAAACAAAATCGCATTCCAATGAAATTGGCTAAGATTAATGAAACGACCTTTTCCCATTTATTTATGAGTAATTATTTATTTATTTATTAATTATTTATTTATGAGTAAAAAAATAATTGTGCATTGATCTATAACCTTAGACTCATAAGACGGAATTGCATGTATTTTATTATTATTTAGGAGTCAGTTACTGATTGATAAAATCGACTGAATCCTACACTCCAATTCACAAGTAGGCTTCGTTTTCGAAACTTATTCATTTTCATTTTCCATTTAAAAAAGCTATCTTCGCTCGGAAGTCGACTTGTCAACACAACCGGAGGGTTAATGAACTACGTCAACCCTTCCACTTACGTAAGTGCGCACTCGGGTTTTCACTCGAGCCGCCAAGCGCATATAAAGGGGAGAGGAAAAAAATCGAGCGAGTATCGTTCACTTTCTAAAATACTTAGAAGCACATAATAACGAGGCATACATTCGATGGAATTGCGCAAATGAAGAAATTCCAAATCGAAGACTTTCATCTTTTGTCGTTTTTATCTCGATTTGCACATCTTTTCCCGGTTCTAAAGTTTCCGACTCGAACAACAAAAGTTATAATGTACAAATTCCGAAAGTACAAAAGTAGACTCAGGTATATTAATATAAAATAAAGTCAATGTATATATAATATACATATGTATAAATAGCGATTATATTAATCAAAAAAATTTTTATTTTCATGCCTCATTTGTATACAATCAACAGTATTTTCGAGGATCATTAATTTCAGTAATTGAGCTAGGGAAAAAGTTATGCCATCCATCGATACATGGCTATTCGTTGAAATACAATCCTAACTATCTAACTTTAATTTTATGATTGTAAAGATTAAAATAATTATTACAATTATCGATAATAATAGTCGAATGTACTCTGCACAATGCTTCTATTCCAAATTAATTTTGAGGTATCTGTATAGCTTAATATATCATTTTCTATAAATATTATGTTTTATTGCTGCTGTTTACAAATAAATGAATAATTATTAAATAAAAAATTACCATCATAATACAAAAAACTATGTGTAACTAATATGTTAGAAAAATAAAATGCCAAAATAAATCATGTTTATAATTCATACAATATGATTCAACCACCAAATTAGAAGGTGATGTAATTAATAGTTAATGAAATAGAAATGCGTATGCATAAGAAAAATCTATACATTAATTTTTAAACGCAACCATCCTCTGTAAATCATAAAATTTTATTAATTAATTTGCCGGAGCTATGTCAGTTCATGAATAAAAAGTTCTTATTTTGTGGAATCCTCGACTACCGATTTCAATAATCATTTACTCAATGAACTCGAAGACACAGATATATTTTTATGTCTGTCATATCTTTGATCAGCAATCAAGTTTGTTTGATGTAGAATAATGAGAACGTCTGTAAATATCCGATGTAAAACTGACATAAAGGATTCTGCTCTGCACCAGAACCGTTACTCTCGAAGTCGCGAATTTCCAAAAAAACAAACCCATTCAGCCCGATTAGCATCCTGGGGGTGCCAATATCGATGTATTTAAGATTCCTGGATGGAAACCCGTGGATTAAGACTGCTGACTTATAAATTCCAAAAATTACTACCTGTTATAAGTGCATGATCATTTTCATTAAGAAATGCGTAATCTATTCAGCAATATCTAATTAAATTTTAATCTAATTGATTAAAGATTGATTGAGGCAGTCATGCGACAGATCCATCTCGAGTTCATCTAAACCCCTTCGACCATTTGTTCATAATGACGCACGAATATTTAGAAATTGCTAATGGCGGTAACAATTTACGTTAATAAACAAGATTATGATAATAAACACGATCTCTTTCTTTCATAGTGATCTCATTGTAGCGCATGCGCACAATCTTTTTCTCTCGCTACTTTACTTCCGATTACACTTTGGACTTTTTTTTTTATACCTTTTTTTCTCGTCCTGGTCCCGGTCTATTGGACACGAGTTGTGGCTTCTCATACTTGACTCCGTTCCCATGGTTACAAATTAAAACGAGTCGCGTGAGCTGTAAAACCTGGTTCTTCTTTTACATACTTCCATCTTTTACCGGTCGGACCCCATAAAGAAATACGTGTCAGGAACGAATCTGTTTCTCTGTGAAGACCTCCCTTTAATTTTCTTACTAAACACAGCCACTCTCTAAATATCCACATAAAATTTAAGGATTCTAGTTACTTCAATACTCTAAATTGACTTTACAAATTACTTACTGAGGCTATATATAGTTTTATTTAAAAATAAAGTACCTTAGGATTGTCATTTGATTACAAATTTTTCTCACTGAATAAACTTGATCATTTTATTTAAAAAGTCTCAATAATTTAATAATTACGATATTGGTTTTTTTTGTAGTGTTTAGTAGTTTACATAGCAAAAAGTATAAATTTATGTCGATCTAGGATTGTATAAATAATCCGCTGAAAAATTTGTCAAGAAGAATGTATATGTGTATGATGAATAAAGTTAAATTCTTAAATATATTTTAATCATATCAGAATAATCATGGGTTTTTGAATTTGAAGAACGTAACAAAAACCAATGCTTGATTCTGTCAAACTTTAGCAAATCTTGAAATTAAATTCAACTTTATGGTTTGTCCCTGATTATGCAAACGCGTAACATTCTCTCAATGGCAATGATAATGTAAAAAATATGTGTATGATATTATAAAGTAAATTTTCTATGACTTTTTACGGTTTTTCTTTATAAATCCTATATAGAATAGCGATAATGTACAAAAAAAAATATGAGTCGACATAAGATATAAAAAGGTTTCTAAGAAATACTACAAAGTAGTAGACTGTTGATGAAAAAGCATTGATATAAAAAGAAATAGGAGAAAACAAAAACTGTTTGAGATAACAGCTCGATTAAAAAAAGAAAAAGGAAAATTAAAAGAAGTAAAAGATGAAGAGTGTAATAATGATAAATCGATAAAACTTGATGCACTAAAAACGCACACAATAATATTAATTAAGGGTATCCCATGTCTCCAATGGAGATTATTACTGATTGTGCCTATAGAGTCCAATTTCATGCTGCGATGCGCCGTTTAGTCTTGCACACAAGGAGCAGAGCGTGTCAGGGTAATTGATGATTGAATAAAAGTTGTGATGTAAAAAAAGTAACAAACGAGAAGAGAGAGAGACAGAAATTGTTTAAGCAATAGACAAAAAGACAAAAAGACTTTTAAAGAGGGTAGAGGGAGGAATGGACAGGTGCGCTCGGAAGTTGAGAAATCTCCTGGTTTGGCCTACATTTTGGCACCCGGCCTAAGATGACGAAACCGCGATTGTTGAACGAGGTTACGCAACATCCTGAGAAAAAATTTGCCATTATTAACCTTTTTTTTTCAGACCGCATATCTTTGACTTTTTCTTTGTTTACAAGTAATGTTGATATGCACAATAAACGTTAAATAAGTTTGTTTGTAAATTGCTAACGCGTGTATAACGAGAGAAAAATGTGAGCTTATATTGGATGATATTTAATTTGGTATACTTGCATGGATTCGAACAGATTAATTTAAAGAAACTGGACTGTTAACACGATTGCTAATTTACTAAAATAATGATAAAATTGAAATGTATTTACCAATGTTAAGATATTATGTATATTGTTTATTTTTATGAATGTAATTTTCTTGACAAACAGTCCTTTGGGTTAACCTTTTCTATTGCTTTACTACTGCCTTCCGCTCTAATTCAGAATCTATTTTAATTATAATTTAATAGCCGTTTACTTGCACATATCAATGTACTGGGTACCTCTTGATTTTAGTCGAGATGTAACTTTTGTAAGAGTAATTGCAGCTACTTACACTCGATATTTTCAATTTAGATTTATATCTACCTTTTTATTATACATAATTAAGATACAACTTTTTTGAGTACTGAATCTAATTGAGTGTATTTATTAATTATTGAAAAAAAAAACAACAATCAATGGATGTTTTACATGTGATAAAAAAAGTCAAGTTTATATAAAATCGTTCATATTTTTTAAAGAATGCATGTTATACAATTTATTAGTATAACCACTTAGGCTTGAACTATTACTTGTTACATTACCTTTCACTTTTGTCGTTCTATAACTTAATGTAATTATCTAGAGAGGCTGTTTTCATAAAACAAACAGTGAGTATATGTATCATCTACAAGTAATAAAATTTAGGAATCTGTAGTCAATGAGACAATTTCAGTTTTTAAAAGATGATGTTCAGTATACTTTTCCACAAAACCCCATTAGGACAAAGTAATAGAACAACTTCTCAATGAAATTTATCTGACATTGAAATCGCTGGTTAATCATAAATGAAAATCTACATCGAAGCACAAGCAAAATTTTATAGAAACAAAGTTTTTTATAGACACTGGCCAAGCGAATATCATTGACTCGATCCGAAAATTTATATAAATGTATTAAAAAAAACTGATTAATGATAATGGATATCCACTTTTCTTCTCCTTCTTCTGCACCTCCTGCTCCTCCTCCTCTATTGTGCCCATTGACCAATAAATCACAGCTGGATTAGTTTGATCCAAAACTAATGTATTACTTTAAAACAGAGATTATATTTCTCTCGGTATATAATTATATTGTTGTATACTCCCTTTTTGACGAAATTTGATGATATCTTCATTCTTATCAGTTATGTACACATTTTATAATTCACGCGTCTGTGCGTGTGCATTTCAGTTTATTTAATTGAATAATAAAAAATGTTATGTGGATAATTACAAATATTATTCATATAAGTAACTTGATATTTAATTTTATTGTTGGACATGTTTAATTTATTGGTCTTGCTTTACAATGGGATCTCTAAATATCTTGAGCTTTTTAAATTACAGCTAAGTTCATAATAAATTTTAATACCCAAAGACCTAAAAAGTATATAAATTTTTTTATTCTTTTTGATTTACATATTAAAATTTAAGTTCCTTATTATTCATATACAACATTTAAAAAGTAAATGTCATGATATCGGTTATTTCTTAAAATATTAAAAAAAACCATTAAATTTCATCAAGTTTTTTAAAAAGTTTCAAACCATTTTGCATTAGTTGCACGGGATATTAATATTACAAAAATATTACCAATACAAATAAATAATTGTTTTTTACGCATAAATAAGTAAAATACAGTCCATTACATTAAAGAAAATATTTTCATATCTCGAGACGCATATATTTCATTATTTACATGTATATATATATATAATGAAGCATTTAAATGAATCAACGATGATTAAAAACTTTTTGACATCAATATTACGTAAGTTTATTTTATTAATGATTAGTTCATAAAAAAATTTGTAAATGTATTTATATATAATGTACTAATATATAATTAATAATGAATTTTTTAACTTTTTACATCCAAAGAATTATTTTTTTTGATGTAATTTTCCATAAAATTTCCAATTAATTGGACATTGAAAATTACAATTTATAAAAAATTTAAAAAGAAACACAATAAATGTTGACTTATTAACAAAATTAATAATTAAATTTTTATATAAAATCAAATTATAATCGGCTAAGCTATAATCTTACTACCTAACACAAAAAATTGATTATTCCTTTTAAGTATGTAATTTACTGTGAACATATTGAAGTAGATTGATTTATTTTATTGAAATGCATGAAAAATAAAATAAAATTTGTAATTAAACATTTATATCAATACATCCATATTATTTAAGCTAAATATTATTATATAAATTATATTAAAAATAAGTTTTTACTGAACTGTGGTCTATCATTTTTAGTTTTTCTGGAAAAAAATTTTTTAATGTATTACGGATTCTTTAATAATTTAACTCAAAAATTTATTATTAATAAGTATAATATAGTTATCGTGTGAATTTGAGACAATTGCTAATTTTAATTATTTAAATAACAATGGATATAAACATGTTACCAGCAGTGTCTAGCAGCCCACACATATTGTTAATTTTATTAATTTTATTAATTTACCGGTACTACAAAACCGTGTAACAATATTAATTATTATTATTTAGATTATACGAAGTGCATTTTTTATTTACTTGTACTAACCATAAATAATCAATAATAATAAAAAAAAAAAAAATCAATATTTGATCGATTAAGTGACGTCAACGATAGTGTTCGAAATCAACGTTTAGCTTTATTTTATTATCATTATATTCATTTTTAATACATTGTTGCAATATGCATAATTATGTAGCTTTATTAGAAAAAGTTCGAAATGTTTTAATTAATTAGCTAATTAAATATTGCATAGTGGTATTTTTAAAGATTTTATTAAAATATAATAGGATACTTGGTTTCATTTGATAATCAATATTTATTATTTTTTTTCTGAGATTATTAAAAGACTTTCTCTTAAATTATACGAATAAATGTATGGAGAGTTTCTATTACCGAAGAAATAATTATTTAGAAGCCGTACTCTAAATTAATTCTTATATCATCAATATTTCTATTGTCTGCAGCAATATCATTGGAAAATTTTTTACAGGATAATAATAGTAATGATTTATGCTTATATAATTTACATGTATTGAAATGTTTCGTAATAAATTTATGAGTTTAATTTTCAGAATTTATTTGAATATAGTTTAATAATTCAACACATATTTCTTATTAAAGATGTACATAAATTAATGTCCGCGTAGATAAGTTTTTCAATTTTTAATGTATTTATTTGGAACCAAGGGATTGAATAAGATGGAAAAATAATAAAACAACTTCTCTTTATTTTTCGAAAAGATTCACGATGCTTTAAATGTAATTTAGCCGCGCAAGTGCAGTTGGGTAAAAATAACCGTTAGATTATAAGAATCAACGTCATTAATCGGTGAAAATACCAGCATCCGCCCATAAGCCGTGAAAATGATCGTATCAGCGCATCTCAACAAGACCGACCCTCGATCCAGTTCCTTTCCTCCCGGTATTTTCCAAGCCGTGAGAGAAAAACGACGGGTTTATCGGAAATGACGAAACAAGTTTTCTCGAGGCTCTGCCTAAATTCAGTTTACGGGGGCGGGGGAGGGGAGATTTCTCCGCGAGCGCTTTTCTGAGGACCCCGAGTCCAGTGTTCCTGTATCTTTCGGATTCACAATTCTAGTCACTCGGAATTAATCGAATTTTCAGTTTCATCGCAACCAAGACGATTATGTTGTGTATGAAATACATACTTATATAGAGATAAAAGAATGAGCCATAGATAAAATTTTTGTCGATGTATAAGTGAAAAAAAATTTCTACAAGCGAATGCTATGTGATGCATTTGTAATATTTTTTAATTTTAAGTGTTATCACAGCATCTATTTAATATTTACAAATGTAAATATTCAATTGATCTAAAATAACTCAAAATCAATCATTAAATTAAATATATTTTTCCAATATCATAAACTTATTCGCGTACTAATAAATCCTAATGAAAATACAATGATACTATTGTATCATATTTTGTTACAGTAGTTTCTCTATATATAACGTCAGGCCAATTAAATTAAATAAAATCTAATCTAGTGGTATGTATAGTTTCTTTTTAATATAAATTTCGATATAAATTTTTTCGTAACCATACACGTCCTACACAAGTTGTACACTTATCTGAACATGTTGTGTCGTAAATTGAGAATAGTCTGCTGTATGTTATGTGGAAATTTAGGTTCAAAATAGACATAGTTTAGGAACAAAATTTTATTCGGTTGTAAATAAATGCGTTCATCTTCATCGCTCTCTCTTTTTCGGCTGCATTTTCAAATAACAACAATTATTGAATATACACTGACTTAATAGAAGACGTATACAAAATTGAATAAAAAAAAAAAATATATACACCGATCATAATTTTATCGCTGTATATATATATTTGTATCACTTTTTGCATTTCAAAAAGCAATACCCAGTTACTGGAGATGAAAAAAGGATAATAGTTCGAGGCACCAGGTTGTGCTGATGTGCAGCTACGTGCATGGCGTTTATTCTATAATTGCATAAAGTATTCATAATTATTCGTAATAAGCGAGTGCAATCTTGTCCTTTTTACGAACTCGTGTTCTACTGTAGCGCATTAAATTCCGAGGGCGATTGCGTGAATGCGATTTGAGAATTAGATCTCAAAAGACTGCGCCTGATATGTATAAGGGTGGAAGGGAGACGTGGAATCGATGGGATCTTCTTCTCCAGAGGAACCAGAATTTGATTCCGCATATTTTTAAAATGCTCGAGGTCTTCCTCTGATCATAGAGGGTACTTGAATTATCTTACGACGGCACTAAGATCTCCTTGAACAATAAGGGACGGGCTGGAGCTGGAAGGACAAAGGGTTTTTTGTTTGCCATATGGCAAAGTAAATCCCATGTTTGTTGAGACTAGAACTTTGAAAGGAAGCACTTGCTGTTAGTTATCGTAGCCAAAAACATGAGAACGTTAAGGGCATGCGTCGCTCAAATTCGAAGGTACCTGAAGTTCCGTCAGGTGCCGAAGGATTATTATTGTTCTCTCGACCGAGCTTTCGACAGAGCTTTCGACCGAGCTTTCGACCTCACCGGTAAAGTCTACCGTGTTAAATAAAGTTTATATGTTTGACTCGTCCTCTAACTCCTCGTAGATTAGTTTAAGTAAACTCTGACTCCCAAAGGGTAATACTCTTCCTCGCAAATGTGCAGCAGGTAAATAACCAAGTGTAAGCTGCTAGTAATTTTTCGCCTTCTCGGCAATTTTTCAACCCAGCTTTATACTTTTTTATGTGCTTAATTTAAATTTTTCATCGTAATTTGAAGTAGCAAATAAATTTAAACTAGTTTCAAAAGATAGGAAGAGCAACAATTATCGGTAAGGAATTCTCTCCCGTTCTTCACCTTTCTTAACGAAATAATTTAAATATATCCATTTTTTTTTATTTATTGCCCACCAAAATTTCTCTCAATGAAAGATTTATACAAGTATTACCATAAATAATATCTTTATAAAGAGATATCATGAATAATATTATTTTAATTTATTAATTTTTTGTACAAAAAGGATATTAATCGCGAGTTTTTTTGTCATATTGATTTTAATATTAAGTTCTTTCATTTCTGTTTTAAGACAAAAATAGTATTTTTATAAATAATCTAAAAGAAATACAATAAAGTCTTATACATATATGCTTAAATTTTTTACGAACAAATAATTACTTTTTATGTTAGTTGTAAATTAATTTGTGCTGAGTTCTATAATTCGTTAAAAATAATATAGTTAAAAGTTAGTAAATATATAGCCAAAAGTAATACAGGACATTAAGTTCATGCGAAAGATAGAATTTAACTTACCTTCTTTTTTTTTTTACTGTATCATTTAAATAGAATAATCCCAAAAATATATTATAATATTGAAGTAAATCAAAAATTTGGATAATTTAGACACAAATATTAGAATATTAAAAATTTCTTTTAACAAATAATTATTAAGAAAGAATTTTTTAATAATAATTATCTTGCAGGTTAAATTGTAAAAGTAAATTATATTGAAATTTATAAAATATGTAAATCTTTGTCTTTCATAATTCGGTGAGACTTTTAATATGCACATACCTCATTGATAATTTGAATGTTTCTTTTTAAATATATAAAAACAAAGTATATAACAATAATATTTTAAAAAACAATAATACAGTAAAATATGCTGCCACCTGGCAAGATATACACGAAGCTTGTATATTTTTTCTCTCGTAAGGCATCTCAACTCAAGTATTGTATCTTCAATGGGTTTTGCAGGAATCCTACTTACCTTGAACGAGTAGCTATTTGAAAATTTTATAATGAAATAATCGTCTGGAATATTTCTGTATGATTTTATGCATAGGCAAGTACATTAATACAAGTAGTTTAATACTGTTTCAGCTTTCACGTATTAATGAAAGTAATGCTCAATAAAAAAAAACTTACCATGTGTTCGACAGCCTTTTCTTCGATTTCTGTTCTGCTCCAATCGACACGGAAATTCAATGGCTGTAGCCGAGTTTCCATCTCCCGCAGCCATTTTCTCAGGCACTTTACTTCGTGCTCGAAATCTGCCGAGTCAAAGATATAAATATTACGTTACAGAAATATATTTCCTGTTAAGATGTGCATATTCCGAGGAACCCAGACATATTGGAATTCCAAGGCATAGTTCGCGAGCCAGTTTAATTTTATAATTACGCTATAATAGTTCGGTATGCAGCTTCGACAAGCTCTCTCAAGTAGTTTTAACAAGCCTTTGTATAACTCTAATGATCAATTTTGAGGCAACAATTTTGAAGAAAATGCGTCTCTTGCTTTAAATTTATACAATATTGTGTTACATTTAGTATGCTCATATATATATTTATATATTTACTTAACACATATTTTTACATCCTTCATTGGGGTGTTCACAAAACTTTTATCACATTTACACGATATTGTACTTTTTGATATCTATGTAAATCAGTTGTATTTATTGTTTTTTTTTTTTTTTTTTTTTTTTTTTTGATATTTTATTTATATTTATTTATTTTATTTATATTTCATACTTAATAATTTTACATATACGTATAAAATAATATTGGTACCAATATTTTTTTTACAAAATTTAGACTACTATTAATATCTATAGAGAAAAATGGAGAGAGAAAGAATGTAAAATATATTCACGTTCTTATTCAAAAACTGATGTACATACCGTACAAAACAAAATCAAATAACTAAATAATAGATATTTTCTTAAATTCATCTATAACTAATATATTTTTAATGTTTTCATAAGCTATAGTTTAAATTACATCATTAATATTCTTTTTTCTCACGATTATTTCTACTGTATATTATCACTTTAATCGTATTTACAATTATTTTTAATAATTAACAGTTTTTAAATTCTATAAGGATTTTATTAAATAAAATACTATACAATATTTTTGGTAAATTAAATTCACTTGTGTGAAATCGTTTTTTTATAAAGTACAGTTTTATATATTGATTTATATACACAAAATAAAATTTTTATTCAATAAATAATTATTGCTTTTTAAATAAAATGTAAAACATAGATAAAAAATAAGAGATACTTTAAAAATTTTATTTTTAATTATTTATTAATTTAAAGTAAATGGTCAATCAATTCATGTCCAAAGAGTTTTAAGAATTCTTGGAAATTTTTCAGAAGTCTTATTGAAATATAAAATTGTGTTTTTCTGTTGTTCCATGATTTCAAAATTTTACAAATCAAATTCTGAAAACACTGTTTATTACTTTATTTATTTATTTATTTATTTACTGTGACCATGATTAAATCGATTATATTTTTTCTACATTATCGATTGATTGCGAGTTTTTCGTTCTATTACTTATTTATTATTATTCACATTATTATTATTTATTTTATTACTGTGTACATTTATTATTGTATGTTATTAATTGAAAATTATAAATTATATAATATAATTTGAATTATTGGAATTTTATTTAATATTTTATATAATATTTAAATAAATATGAAAAGTATTTTAAATAATTATGAAACCAAAAGGTACAAACTAAATATAATTTTATAACATCATTGTATTTATACGTCTCTAATAAAGTTTGAACTAAAGGTAAAATAATACTTTGTATTTAGGTAAATATTACATGTGTAATGTAATTATTGTATAATTATTTTTATTTATTTAGTAAAACATTTTTTTAATTTTTAATAAGTTTTAAACATATTTTCTGTATTGTAACAAAAAATTGTTTATTTTTACGTACTTATTAAATAGTAATAGATACGAAATAATATAATACCCACTTCTACCTCTTTTGCAAATAGAATAAAATTAAATATGATAAAAAAAAAATTAATTTATATTTTAAGAATACACGCATAAATTATATTTTTATCGTGAGAATAGAAATTTACATGAAATAAAAATGTTTATAACTCTTGATTTTATTTATGAAATATTATTGATAGAAATAAAAATACATATTCAATGAATATATTGAATAAATACATGTATATATACTGAATAATATTTTTTAAAATAATTGATAAAAAAAATAAAATCTTATTTTATATGATCATATTTTGTCCTAAAACATTTATTATAATAAGCTTTTTTGTAATACTGTTGTAAATAAACATAAAAATTATATTTTATCAAAATTTTATATCATAGAATATCATTTAGTCTAATGCTACAGAATTATTTGTTTTATCTTAAACCGGATTTTGATGATTTTATGTGCATTTAACGTTCTCAATATTAAAATAATATTAAATTTTTTTTTAATAATTTATTGTGCATTGCATATAAAAGCTTATAATAAAAATTATACAAAATAAATTAATGAAATGGTATTGTTGATAAAAGAATAATTTGTAACCAATGTTTTAGGATAAGTATGAATTTTTAAATTGAAACAATTTTTGTTTTTTAAAATATTAATAGATAATCAATAAATATTTAAATAATTTTGGATTTACCTGCAGATACATCGTGATTATCAAGTTCATCATCTCTTTGTATGGGAGCCATTATCTGTTCAACCAGATCCCATTTGGCATTTAAATGATCTACTCGCCATGAAACTTCTTCTTTTAAAGAAGGATCTCGAGTAATTAATTTTTCTGCTTGTTCATTAAACAATCGCCTTCGATATGCCTTCCGACGCAATTCCTCCGTGTGAGCCTAGAAATTATACTTCTATTAGTTTATATTATATGAATGAGAAAAAGATTTACAAAATGCTCGATAATGTGGTACTAGACATTTAATCGTTTTAGTAACTATCCTTTATCAACATCTAGCTTTAGAGAATTCTTTATAAATATATATATTTACTGTAAAATCAATTTATTTAAAAAAAAATAGTAAAAGATGTATATTATATAGGTAATAAGTGAAAATTATTAATTTTTTCTTATTGCACATTTCAAAATTAAAGTTTAATTCAAAATTTTATAGTAAAATGTGTATATTTACAAAGATGTGCTAAAAAATTACTTTTCTCGCTCAACACTCGACCCTAATCCAAGTATCGAGCGGATAAATTTAATTTGATTCCACATACCACGCGTAGGCTTTTATCTAAAAGATTTTCTTCCTTGGAATAAACGAGCTCTTGGAGTACTCGCAACCACGAGTAAAGCTCTGAGAACTGACAACTGACTTCCTTAAAGCCCCATGAGACGGTTGAAACATCCCCCTCGTCCCAGGCCAATTCACCATTAGCTTCCTGTTAACATTTAATAAAAGTTGAAAATTATATTGTACATGAGAAATTCGAGTAAATTATACATAGTATAAATTTCAAACCAATATTTTTTTTTTTTTTTAATATAAAAACACATTCGTGATATATTGAATAATGAAGAATAATTTTTGTTCAAGAATTTTTTTTGTTTTTTACATCAAATCGAACATCAGAATTAATTATATTTTTCACAGTTGTAAGTATAATTTTTTAATGTGCAAAAAATCGAGGTTTCGAATAAAAGCGTAAAAATAATTGAGTAACGATTTATTGCATTATTAACATTAAGTATTCTTTGCACTATTAGGTACATCAATTAATTGTAAATAAAATGTTTTATAATAATTGTTGATTTATTAAATTATGACCGTCAAAGGTAATATAACATGAATAATATAAATGATAGTTTTAATTGTATAAAAATTAAGAACTTCAATGAAATATCCAACAATTTGAATTGAAAATTTTAATGATTATTTTATATATTTGCAAAATAATATAGGCTTTGTAAAATAACCTTGATTTCACATTACAACCTTCTTTTCAATATTTTATCCTTAATAAATTTATATAAATTTGGTATTGTTTCAAATATGCATTATTATACAATTGTTAAATTCAATATTACGTTAATATTACCTATTGTACCTTATTAAAAATTAATAAGGTACAATAGGTTTTATTGACAGAAATGTATTTCTAATAGTCGAAATTTTGAACTATTATATTTACATGTATAACAATGAATTTCTACACATGTAATTACTATTCTTAACAATATTGTAATGATATTTTAATGATTATTATTAGCGAAATTTCTAGATAATGCTACTAAATATATCATTATATTATACTATAAAGTGTTTATTCGATAGCTACACTTTCTAGAATTTAAATTTATTATTATGGACTTATTTTATTAGACAAAACATCGTTAAATTTTAAATAAATAATAAGCTTGTGTAAAATATATTTGAAAGAAAATATTTAAAGAAATTATATATAAATAATGTATATTTAATTGGATTTTTTGGGAGATAACTACCAATCTTAAGAAAGATATATTATTAAAAAGTCAGTGTTATACTATAGGGATAAAGTTAGAGTTAAGGGTTTATAAGTATTTATAAATGTAGATCGCACGAAAAATCGATTTGTGTAGTACAGTAAATTCTTTATTTCTATAACATAGGATTTATTCAATATTATAATTAAAATTTTACAAAAATTTTTATTTTTTCAATTCCATATGGTAAAATTTAATAAAAATATATAATAGGTTATGCGACGAAAAATATTATAAAATTAATAAAAAAAATGCATGATTATTATTTACATTGAAATTTTGAAAAGATTAGTTTTAAGTCATTCAATGTTGAGTATTAAAATGTGTAATTATGTTTTAAAAAATGTTTCTTTTCTAATAGTTTTATGATATAATTATATAATTATAAACATAATTTCATTAGAAATTAAATGCACTAAAAAAATTAATAGATATTATGTATTACTGTATTTATAATATTATAAAATATAATTTAGAAGGGATAATGAATGACATTCTTAAAAATAGTTATAATAGACATAAATATTATTATATATTATTATTTTCTTAAACTTTAAAGTGAAATCGAATATAAAAATAATTGATTGTATAATTAATTTGTAAAAAAAATATTAGAATTAATTCATTTTTATAAATTATGTAAAATTTTTATGAAATTTGTAAGTAAAATTTATATTTTATTTATATAACTCAGAATTAGTGTTGCAAATTTAAAAATAAAAAGGAAAAAGTCAAATTTTATAGCCTAATTTATTTATTAATTTATTAATCTTTAAATATATTTATTTTCAATAAAAATAAAAATAAAGTAAATAAAAACTATTCAAACCTTGCATGTATCAATAAGATTTGTATCCATGATATAATCATAATTTGTACGAATAGCAGCCCAAAAGTCATCTTTGCTATCTTCTAAGCCAGACCAGTTTTTAGTATTTTGTTCTTGCATTAGTTCTCTTCTATTAAAAATAAGTAAAATTATTAAAAATATATTACTCACTTTAAAAAATTAATTAAAAAATTAGTTAATTTAAAATAAATTCATAATGTATTATTATTTAATTTTTGACTCGATACGTACAGAAATTTTTCATTTTTAAGAAAAATGTTTATCTTTGTAAAAAACATATATATAGGAAACAAATGAATGTTTATACAAACATTTTTAAAAATAAAATAGAATATTTTTTCGATTATCTATTGAATCTATTGATGAATCTATCATTAGTAATAGATAAATTCTTGTAAAAATATATATAAAATATATATTTTGATATGCTAAATCGAAATGTTCATGATTTGTTATTATTAAAAATGTATTATGTATGTATATTTAATGGAAAAACAAATAAAAAAATAGTCAAGTGTGAATGAGAAAGAAAATCACATACTTTTTAAGTAGCGCTCATCTCTATTTTTTCTCTCTTTTCTAGTAATCTTTATTCTAGGAAATTTCGTTTAACATACCAACATGCAATGATTCAAAGATACCATGTAGGATTTTTAGCCTTATTTTCAATACGAAAATTTAGATTAAATGTAATAGATGTACTATTTTTACTTTGCATAAAATAAAACAAGCCTGACATGTAAAAAATTGGTATAAATGACAATTGAAGATTTACCTTTTCTTAGTGAGGCTATTGTAAGGACGTTCCACCTTTGTCTTTGCGTGTTCCACCCTCTCTGGACTGCTACTAGAGGGTTGCAACGAGGACAGTGAGAAACTCATCTTCATTTTTGAAATCTGCAAAGACAAAATTTCGAGATTACAAAAATGAGAAACAAAACAAAAATGGTAAAACATTATTTTTGATATTTGCTTTTTTTAATGTTGTGAGGATTGACGGTGTGGTATACCCATTTAAATTAAGAAATTTCTATTTTTATCAAACTAATAATTTTAATTATTGATTAATGTCAACTATTGAAATTAAGAAATAACAAAAAAAAAAAATGTTTTTTTTTTAAACTGACTCTTGTAAATATTTATGGCCAAATAATAAAATGTATTAATCAACTACGGGTTTATTAATTTAATTTTATTAGCTGGTATTTTTTGACCAATACTTTCTAATGCTTGAAAATATTTACAATTCATATTTATATGACTGTTAGTGAATAGAAGCTTTATATCAATTAATTCATATATGAAAGGAATTTGATTAAGATGAAAAACTTTTTTCATATTTGATGTAAGATAAAGCTTGGTTTTTTTTATAATTTTTATATTTTTGTTAAATTAAATATTTTTTTATTTTATTTAAAGCATATTTATATAAACGAGTACTAATCGAGTAAGTGATCTTATAAATACGTTAAAAAAAAAATTTAGTAAATTTATTGAAACCCTTCATTTTCTCCATTTCATTCATTAAAAAAAGAACACAATTTATATTTTATACGCGAGGAACGTACCGAATAAAAAAAAGAATAATAAAAAGTTTGTCAAATACAATTATTACAGAAAAATCAAAAATATAATTAAATTTTTGTTTTTTAAATATTTTAAATTATATTTCAATATATTACATAATAATGATAACTACGGTGATTTAAAGATTTTCAATATTGTAATTAATTACCAGAATGGAATCCAATTTTTTGAAATAAGAATTATGTACTACTAAGGAAGTAAATGTTTAAATTTTAAAACATTCTTCTTTTTTGATAAAAATTAGGTGAAGTAAGGATGGTAACATTTTTCTGCATGTAATGCTTCATTGAAAAATTAGATTTTTCAGTGATTAACGCCTCCACGTTGAATTTATTGTAATTTTTCGATTTTAATTAAATTTCGTATATAATTTATTATCATTAGCTTATTTACAATTTGAACAATAAAATTTTTATTAAATGTATAAATCGTTGTCTCATTCAAGCGTCGAGTGTAAACTAAAATTATAAATTTTGAATAGATATACATTGAGACACATGCGGTTATTGAATTATGTAGGTTGTTGAACAATGAGCAGGAAATGCGAGGAAACAGTTTCGATACTCATGGCGTATAGAGTGTCAACAGTAAATTGATCTTTTCCTCTTTTGAATCCATACTCGGGTGTTCTGCATCCAATCGTGATAATGGCTTCTTTACATGTAAAACAGGACACTTAACCGATGTTCCTGAATTAATGTATCTTTCGTCATATTGTACAATATGTTTTTAGGAGGTTACGGGATTGAGAATTATAATCATAATGAAGAAATATGCTATTTAAACAGTTTCAGCGATATCATTGGAATTTGGTATGTCTCTGCTGGTATGCATCTAGCTATTTCAAAATTTTATATTTATTTCAAACTATATTTTTACTCGAATTTTAAATACTGATACTGCAGTTACTTAAGCATACCAGGTAATTATTTTTACATAACATCATGTTTTAATAACAGTATTTTCAAAACCTTGAAATGATTTCTACTTTTACTTGAATCTAAGGCTACTGTTTAAATAAAAATCATCATTAAATAATTTGATTGAAATGATAGCATCAGCCCACAAGAAAAACAAAATTTAAATTCACCGGCATTACAAAGGTATGTGATGCTATTTTATGATTTTTTGTGTCAACATGAAATATAAATAGTATTAAAGAAAAAAGAGTTTTCCACTCGAGAACTTGGTAAATACTACGTACGTTGTCATCTTAACGTTGACTCTGTATTTTTCATAGAAAAACTAGAATTTAAACATAGGAAGGGGGGAGGGTCACTAGAGAAAATGTGCACAAGTGTCGTGCATTCTCAAATAATTCTTTGATAATAATGTGTGCTTGTAAGTGTAGCTATGTAATAATATAATGAGAGTAATAATCAAATAGTACCTCGTATAAATTATTATGTTCCGATGTAAAAAGTCTTGCGGTGTTGCACTTAGATATGGATATCTTGTATTTTGTTTTTCAAGTTACGATAAAAATCAATGAAAGAAAGAAAAATATGTCAATCAAACATAAAAAAAAATATCTTAAATTTAGGGTTTCAGATAATTTTTTAAACAATTTGAAATTTCGAAATCAATATTTTTTTAATTTCTTAAATTAATAAAAATTATGATCATTGATAAAATAAAGGCGTATAATTTAAAAAAGGATAGCATGCACAAGTAATTTATTTAATCAAGTAAAATAGTATGATTCAAAGTGAAATAATAGTAAATGCAAATACGTATACTTTTTTAAAAATACCCAAAATACACAACATGCTTCTTCAAAAATACACTGCTTCCATGAAAAATTATTTGATTTAAATTTTATACATAAACATTAAAATATAATCTTGTTTCTCATCGTTGATTTAATTAAGAATGTACATTAAAAATATTGATTTTTTATTAATTGAAAAAAAAATTTTTAATTAATTCAATTGAAAAATATTAAAAAACATTACTTAAATTTTTAAAGGCGTATCAAGTAAAAATTTTATTTTTTGTATAAAGTATATACATTAATTATAAGACTTTAAAAATAATATAATAGCAATTATATGGAATGATTATAAATCGTATATATTATTTTTGGATAAATAAGAGCAATTATTATTAAAATTAAGTATTTTATAATAGAAATATTTATGCAATATTTTTGTTTAATAAATTCAGAAATAAATTCAGGTATTTAGTTCATTCTTTATCGTGCAAACTTCAACATATGTTTTTAAACTTTTAAATCGTGTTTCTTAGAGATGATATGAGCTTGTTTGAAAACATTTTAATTTATATTTTCACAAAAAACATTTGCATTTTTATACATGAAAATAATTAATAAAATTAATTTAAAATTATATTACAGAATTATTAAATATTTATTTTTAATAATTGTGTAGTATAGTATTTTTAATTTACTTGAATCAATAGCATGTAAATTAATGATTGAATTAATGGATGTTATACAAGTGTAATACATATTTTACTAGTAGGAAATAGGAGGGCTTCGTCCTAACATAAACTATAGGACCTACCCGTCTATAGTCAGATTTGCCATTATATACGTTTCTTTAGTCTGGTGACTAAAAACTGAACATAATATCGCACATAGGATACTCATACATTCAAACAATAGTCTGCGCATAAATTGCAGGAGCAATTTACACTGCAGCCTGTCGTAACTAAACTGAGCATTTCTCGTTGTGCAAGATTCAAAATATTTTTACTCAAAAGTAACGATTTGAAGAATATCAAGAAGACTAATCTAGTATATGAACAGATGGACGATTTGATATATAAAATCAGAACAGGACTCAGAACTCTATAGAGCCTCGATGTGACTAAGTAGATCAAAAATTACAAGGCAGAAATCACACAACATTCTAAAGTGAAACTATTCCAATTATTGATTGCGCTTACATACTTCATCAATATCATCAAAAAGCATAAGTTTATTTAGGAATGCTTGAATACCTAAAGCGACTGGAAAAAGGCAAGGAAGTTCATTTGGATCCTACTAAAATGAAGAAAATATTAAACAGGCTTAAAAACTCGACAAAAATGTTAATTGATTCAGATTATTCTGTAGCTACACGTGGCAACCCATTAAGGCACAAATTAAAAAATATGAGTAAAGAATGAAAAATTCTCCTCGAAGAAAATGTAAATAAGCTGAAAAGGCTAAATACCTATGGGAATGACAGTACTGTAACGATAATAACCTACTATTTCAAAACAGATAAGACTAAAAACAGTTACTGGTAATCACTAGAGGTCATCGCATAGTTAAAGTTCACCTTAAAAAAATGAGTAATGAGGATAATGATTCCGCAGATTTTGTGTAAAAAAGCTAGGAATCTATACATCATCTTCTTACGATGTACTTAATAACGTTAGAAAATAAGAAAAAATCAATCGGTAAGAAAAGATAGTCTTACGTGAATCTTGGAAGATATTATAGAGTCACTTATTTATTATTTTAAAACGTTTGAAATACAACTGAATGCAAAATTATAAAATAATCTAGGGATGACTACAAAAGACATAAGCTCGAGCAGCTAAAAAAAGACAGCAAAATGAAAATTGAATTTGTAATCTAGCGGTAGCAATTAGTATTATTATAACCACATATTATGAATAATTAATAAGGATGGCATTAAATTTAATCTGAAATATAAGATATTTGATAATCAAGGATTAATTTATGTACATATTTACATAAAAATATCTGTTTACAATGTCAAAAGTATGAATATCTAATTCTTTTTTTAATTAAAATTAATAGAAAAATTAATATGTGCTATTTTTATAAATGAAATAAATGTATACATAACATATTTGCATATATATACAGGGTCATGATACAATAAGGAATTGGTACCGAAGTAAAAGAATTTCTTATTTCAATATTCAGAACCATGCACAGCATGTGACTTCTCATTCGAAAATTTTGTAGTTTACAGCCCAGCCGTTGTTACTTTTACATGTTTTATCGATATTTTAACTATAAAAATGCATGTAAAAAAGCTTAAATTTACTTTTTTAAATTAGCTTTTAATGAATTGTAAAATAAAATTTAAGTTAAAAATATAGAATCCAACTGTTTATAAGAATCAATAAATGTTTAAGAATAATAAGAGATGATGCTAATAACTTTGTCGGTCTATTTTTTCTAATTTAAATCCGTCACCAAAAAATCCCAGGTATCTGAAAATGGTTCCATAAATAACTACCAATTCTAGTTCTTCCTCTTTTGTATATAAAAAATTGGTAATTTATAAAAATTGAAATTTCCGGTAGAAAATGGGACTGGCACAATTACATTTATTTTATTTTATTGTTTGTGCGACTGTTGCACAAATGCTCATTCGCCCTTTTTCATACTGAACGTAAAAATTACTTGAAAGAGAAAAAAGCGAAATGGAGTTGTGGACATAATGGAGCTGGTGCACAGTACCGTGAAAGATTTACACGTTAAGTGAAAAAAAATTTGTCGGAAGAAGCATTGGAGTCATCGTTCTAGTTGATTGTGTTCGAAAATAAAATTTATGTTTTAAACCTGAATTGTTACCGAATTGCACGGAAATTCACACGCGAAAACGAATTTCCCTTCTTTTGGCGAGGACCGTCGTCCACACGATTATGGTTTTTTCTAAATAGTGGTGTCTTGAACCCTGAGCTACCACATCGGGTGGAACCTAGATTTTCGCGAGGGACTGTCATGTAAGGTCGGCGTCATCGTGGCTTGTCCATGGTGATGATGTTCGAAGGCGTCAACCGGTGTTCACCAGTCTGCGGAGTACCCGGGCTTGCTCTCTTTTCTCAGATTCGCTCGACTCGGTTTTCACGACGCAATTCGCGAAGCGCTACAACTGTCCTTTGTCTTCGTATTTCATTGTTTGTCAAGACGAGCGACTGACAGTAAAATTGCAAGTTATTCGCAATCGCACGTGCGTCATATGCACTTTTTCGCGAAAAGTATGAATGCCAACGTGACCGAATGAAAATTCAGCTAATTGTCTGTCGCTGAAGAGACCTTGGCTCATAATTTCACTCTGTTTACGTATTAAACCCAATTTGGCGTTGACTGGTGTCGTCTTATCTGATTCTTATCATTAACAGCTTCCAATATTCTTTGTTATCTCCTGTTCAACTAATTACGACATAAAAATCAAAGCTTTTGAAAATTGAGCTCCGTGTCTCTTCTTCTATTATATCGCGTGTTTAACTAATTCAATTAACTATTATTTTTGAAAAACCCTAGTAAATGGCATTTTACATGAATTCTTAAAAATCTTCATGCATTGACCTAAAATCAAATTACGTAATACTACATTCTTGACGAAATAGAAATTTTCTTGATTCTTGCATTTTATTTTTTACGTTTATTGACATTATGTTAAATTTTCTAAAACTCAAATTTATTATTAATAAATGAATTTAATTAATCATTTATTAATACTCACAAGCATATTATTAAAATCTTATATATAATTATATAATTATACTTATTTATATAGCTAAATCAATTATAGTAAATTACCATGACACAATTTTAGAACATAAAGTTTTTTATCTACTCTCGATTCGCTGAAAATGTATGATTATTCTCTATACAATCTGTATTCAACATCTTAATATTATCGAAAAATAAAACGATTATTTATTATTTATCCAAAAAATAGAGTTAAAAATGTTTATAAATGAATAAAATTTTTTCGACTTATCTTCGATCTGCTTTAAATAATCATAATTCTAAACTTATAATTTTTCCTAAAAACATCTTTCTTATTTTGTAATAATATAATATATAACGTACGAACATTATGATTAGAAAATATTTCACTTTAAACATTAATATTGTATTTTTTATGAGAGGTTTATTTTATTTTAAACTAAACAATCAATAATAATTTAATAGTTTTTTAATTTAATATAAAAATAAAATAATAAATATGTCGACTTGAATAGAAAGTAATTTTAAATTATTCTAATTTTTTATTAATCAATATAATTTATTTGGTAATTTCAATTGTAATAATATATTTACACACATAATATATAAGTATTTGGACCATCTTATATGAATCCTAAGTTCTATTGGTATTGTATACGTATAATATTGTAATACTTATTATATTGTTTATATTATCGTTATCGCTAGAAAATAGCCATTAAATAGTAAAGTTTTATAATTATTACTACATGGATGAAATAATTATGAGATGTTAATATACAGCACTTATATAGAATAAAAATAAATACTTAGTCATATGTGCATACATTTATAACGTAACAAAATAGTTTTCATGTATAGGTTTACATTTATTAATTAATGAGGATCGTCAATAGAATAATTTAAATTTGCTACGTTTTGTACATTCAGTTCAGTTTAATCGTATGTATATCTATGTAAAATAAAGAAAATGAATCATTGAATGCACTTAAAAATTTTGACATATCTCTACTGCATTATCGATTGTTCAAATAAATTAAAGCAATATAATTAATCATTAAAATATTGAAATTTAAAAATTTAGTTTATTTAAAATAATTATAATTTATAATTACATAAATACTTTTATTAATATATGTGTATAATTAGGAAAATTTTTCAATTATAATTCAAATAAATGCATCAAAAAATGAATAAATTTAATTTTTGTTGAATCAAACGTCACAAATATTTATTTTTTTTTTAAATTAAACTAAACCAAGTTTCTACATGCTTCAGTTAAAATTATATAGAAAAATATTTATATATATGGTAATATATATCGATGATAAGTTAGCTAAGTAAAATTTATGACTACTGAGTTATTTAAAAATACGTTCTCACTTACTGATATAATTAGTTACTCTATGAATTTGTTTACACTCCTTAATTAAAATTTGTAAAATGTAAGGCTTAAAAATGCATTAATATTTTGGATTTTATTTATCGAGGAATTTTATTTATGGTACGGCAAAACACAAGAATTATTTATAATTATTTATGATTCCAAGAAAAATAATTTAATGAAATGTAACGAATGAGAGGAAAATGTAATTTTCATTCAGATTTCATTTTGACAATCGACTCCGCATACAAAACGCAAGTACAGCTCTCGAGTCGAAAATTCTCGAAATTAATTTTTAATTTTAAACTCGTATTTACGCAAGTAATTAAACAAGAAAAGCAAAATAAAAGTAATAAACTCGGGTGCTTCTCCATAAGTGGAAGCGTGCACTCGCCAACATCGACCATTCAATTTTAAATATTTTACTTTCAATCGAAAATATAAAAATGAATTAATTTCACAACGAAGCCGAGCTAACACCTCTTAACGATTTCCTAATACGGGTTTCGGACTTGATCGATACTGGGCAAACCGTCAACCCGACCACACATACACTCACTCTCTCGGGAGGCGGACTCGATGACGCATTTTTCGCGAGGAAACTGAAACAATGAGGTTTGGTTTGTCGCGTGCCTCCTGGTGAGCGCGGTCACTGTCGATCCGAGAGCCAGTCCAGGAAAACCCGAGCCAGAACTTTCGAAATCGTAATACGAAAGCTGCTGGAAATCGGACTGAAGAGTTTTCTCGTTGTGTTCTGGGGTTTGCTTCTTCCTTTTCCGCCGGTCTCTTCTTTCCGGATGCGAGAGCCGGTCGAACAGCAACCGGTGAAAGATGTCGTCTCCTCGAGGGGAAGACGTTGAAAGTCGGGGGAGGGACGAGCGGAGGCAGAAGCAGAAGCACGGGACCGTTACTTGGTGAAAAGCACTCTCGGAGAAATGATACCCGGAAAAAAGGGAACGGACTCGCCTGACTCGAGTGCGTGTGGGTAAACAAGTAAAAAAATACCAAGACGACCACTCGAGGAAATCTTATTGTCGATTCCCTGGCGTGAACTTCGCTCGTTCATCGCCCAATGCTAATGCATTTGCGGGGTTTCCAGGATTATTCGCTGAACTCACCGCCCAGCTCTCGCCTCATCTGCGTATCTAGGTTGCGTGGCTTTAAAAAGAAAAACGAGCTTAACAGTGCTCGACTTCCAGTCGCAAGCCGAGGATCCACCTCAGGAAGGGGATCGACGATGATCACCCCATTGATGTTCCGCGTAATAGGGGAACACACCCAATCCTTGTATTATTATTCTAATTATTTGTTTAGTGACTCCTTCCGCGAGGCCAAATTTACACTCCTCTTTGTTTCGTGCAAAAAGAGAACGGCACCTGCTTCACCTCACTCTCACACTTGATTTCAATTGTGGATAATTCGCAATATTTTTATTTTATTACGAGGTGCTTGAATTTAAATTTAAATTTAAAGTACCTGTAATGCAGTGGAATATTATTGAACAATAAATACCTTTATTAATACACAAAAATTAATTCAACTATTTTTTGTCTAGTTGTAATGCTAAAAGTCCTCTATAATCCAATAAAATATTTTTAAAATTAAAAAACTACACGTGTTGTTGTTATTTATACAAAATAAATATTTTTTAAAATAATTGTATGAGTTCTTGAGTATTCTTTCTTCTTACTTTTATTTTATCGTAGTATGATTTTCCGACTTTATCTTTAAATATATGTGCACATTACAACTTTTTTCGTGTAAATTACGTACAAATTTCGTATCGACTATCATTAAAATTCATCATTTCAGAATTTAAACTAAAATGAATTTACAAATCTCATTTAAGTTTTTCAAATGTGAACACGTAAAGGTTTATTAAACAGACGAAAAATAGTAACACGATGCTTGTTCCTTTTCATTTTCACATAGCCAAAAAATAATAAATTTCAAACATGGTAAAATATTTAATTATAATTTTGCTTAAATTCTTTATCCGTTACAAGTAGATTATCCGAGTAATCGTATTTAAAATTTGGAGAGTATAACAAGTAATTAAGAAGAAGTACAAAATTATCAATTAATTAATCAATTCATCGATTAAACTGTACTACTCTGTCAATAAAAATAATGTGCTTACTAACACAGATCAAAACATTGTACATTGAGCAGAAAATTAAGTAGCGATTACTAAATAAGTCAATCAAATTATTAAAATAATAAACATAAAAAATAAAATAAAGTATTATAGAGAGATCTAAATTAATAATTGTGAATAACAGAGTATGAGTAGAATTTTCATTCAAAGAATTTGCAAAAGATGTTAGAGAAAATAAACTAACTATTCCGAAAAAATAATTTTATCAAATCTGTTTCAGAAACAGCTCGTGAAAAAATTAAATATATATAATAAAACTATAGAATATGGCTATTATCAAATATATCATTTTGATTGAAAAAAGCAACGATTCTCGTTTATAAATTTTTTCATTAACAAATTAATGTATATCTAAATAATACTGAAAAACTGTCGAACATTTTTTTTTTTATGAAAAAACTTTCATGTATAATTTATATTGTTAGAAAAGGCCTCATATCTTTTTTGAATAAACAAAGTCATTTGCTAAAAATTATACAATATAATATCGCAATTTTTTTTTCTTGTTCTGAAAAATTCTTTTATAATGTAACAAAACCCAATTAATATAATAGAAAATTCTACAATAGTAAGATCAATAAGAAAGTTCCTTTGCAAAAGTATAAGACATGGTTCAGCAAAGTGAAAAAGAACATGAATTAATAATATACCAGAAAATAATACAAAAAAATACAAACGGCCGCGGTTATACGATTTGAAAGCCGAATTTAAATTTTGAATATACCGAATTATGTGTACGAAGTGATATTGGCTTTACTAAGAAATAAATTTTTTAAAAAAAATTTAATAAATTTATAAAATTTACAAAATGAATGAATAAAGAAGAAATTATGGAAATGAACTTTATATGGGAGTAAATGAATATTTATATTTATATGTAAATATAAATACAAAAATAATATATAAATCCAACAAATATAGCATATATATATTTATATATCGTAAATGAAATGTTTTTATAGAAAAAAGAAAAAATATCAGAGATTGTGCTGACACATAAGAATATCTAGAGTTAACAATAATAAAAACTATTCGCTTCATAATTATACAATACTAAGTAATATTTTAACTTCTCTGTAAAATTAAAATTTTTATAAATAAAATATTCACAAGAATCTTTTCTTATATATTATAATAAACAAACACTAAATGTGTTAAAGGAAAAATTCTAAAAATGCAATTAAATTCATTTACATATCAGCATTAAAAGGTATTTTCGGCAATTAAGAAATTGATGTTTTACTAAAAAAATGTAACAACGCTTAATCCAAATCTATCGAATTTAATTTTATATGAGCATTTTGAACAAGAATTTAAAAAGAAACATTTATGATGAACAAAAATATGATATAATCAAACAAATAAGAGAATAGAAGGAAAATGCTCTATTGGCTAAAAAGCAAAAGATATTGCTGAAATATAAATAAAAAAAAATATAAATATATAAATATAAAAAAAAATTATAAAAATTATATATAAATTATCTTGCATATATAACTTTGATATAGAATCACAAAAAATGATTAAACAATAAAATATAATTTACTTGCATTATCCCTCCTACACATGCAAAATTACTTTGAATAAAAATTTTTATGTAAATGAAAATTTATAAATTAAGTCTTAGGGGGAATTAAATAAAAAAAATAAATAAAATGAATTCAATATAACATTCATAAATTGACATGAATTCATATATACTTGTATATACATTATCTTGCGCCGTCCTTACTATGAACAAATTTACGAAATATCTTTACAAATAATATTCTAAACAAAGTATAAAGATAGACTCTTATTGATAAATTTTCAAATTTAATATTACGTATAATATGTTTTAGTTTCACTTTACGTTATAAATTTTTATTTCTTATTTATTATCGTTGACATATTATTTTAATAACAATTATTCTACTAATTTTGGAAGCTAAAATGGAATAATGAAAAATATAATAAAAAAAGTAAAATAAATAAAATGTTTACAAAAAATTTCACAAGAATCTGAAAAATTTTTTACGATTTTTGATGACAAAGTGTTGTAAACAATGAATATTTCTCAATTTAAAAACTAACTAAAGAAGAAATGTAAAATGAAATATTGAGAGAGAAAACAAGTTTTATCCAATGTTTTAAAGTTGAACGTTTAAAAGTTTTGATTTAATGGAAAAATAATATAATAAGAAAATTGATGAAAAAAACAAAATGAATGAATGTAAATTTTTTAAATATAGATGGGAGTTATATGACTACATCAAAACTACAAAATAGGTCATACTAACTTTTTCTAATGAGTAAGCAACTTTAAATGATATTTATTGGTAATGGAAGAATAAATGTAAATCAATATATTGAAGAATTTGAAAAAATAGAGAAATTTTATGAATAAATTAGTATATGAAAATTATTGTATGCAAAAAGACTATTAACCGACATTAAATATAATGTTTATAAAATATGAGTAACTAAAAACGCTTCATTTAAATACAATTTTAAAAAATCATTGTTAATTATACTGCATATAAATAATTATCTTTAAGGAAGAAAAATAAAGGAGAAAGTTTTAAATTGCATATGTATAGTGTTGAAAATTACATCAAATTAATATAGAAAAGCAAATTATAATAAAATATATAATTTGATGTATACTAGATGCAGATAAAACGAAATCTATTATACATAAACTAAAGACAATCTATAAATTAAAGAAAAAGTAAACCAAAACAAAAGCAAAAATAAAAAGAAAAGATGACAAAGATTGAGAAAAGAAAAAATTAAATTAGAAAGGAGGTTAAATGATTCATAAAGTAGTGTTTTGTTTGTATAAGAAAAAGTAAAGTAACTAATGAAAAGAGAATGAATGAAATTTGTTCAAGTACATAATAATTTATTTAGTCATTAAATTGCATAAAATCAGATAAAGAAATTATGAATCGTAATAATTGTGTGATATAATATTTGTTTTTAATAGTGAGCAATGAAAAATATGAATATTAAAAATCATTGATATTGTGCTAATCCTTGAATCTTATTGCAAAGTGTTGATATAAGGAAATAAAAGTGACATGCCTTAAAACTACACAATTTTAAATATAGATAAGAATAGTAAATAAAGTAACTGTGGTCATTATGGATTAATAAGTGTCGGAAGCTTGAAGCTTAAATCGCAGATAATAACACAACTCTGCCATCAAAACGTCGTAAATGATATATCCTTGATCGATTTCGATTGATCTGCCTATCGGATACGACGACAAATTCGTAAGTCGATCATTATTAAGTATCGCGCCTAGTACAAAAGCATATTCTGAGCTTTTGAACTTTTTTTGTGATAATTTGAGAGATAAAAAAAACCAGTTTGCTTCACTATTACTTAATATAGAAAAGCATACCTCAAATTTTACAAAACAACTGTATTCGGAGAAAACTCCTTCAGAAGAGCTTTTCCATATATCCAAGGTTCACCCCTTACCCACAAGGATCAGTACTCGGAGATGATCTTCAAACATCCAAAATAATTAATAATTTCATAGTTTTTACGCAGTATTTTCTAATGCTTAGGATGTCTTCAAATAATTAAAAATATTGATTGTTAATGCTAAAATAATGAAATAAAGAGTTTAAAAATAAATAAGAATTCGGGTATGATCGACTCGAGGATGCAGGTGGTTGACCTGTACGGGTACCACTGAATAAACTCATGGATACATGCTAAGAACTTCGGATACTTTAAGACACGTAAAAGAGAGAGAAAGAAGAGAAGGAGAAATGAACGCCAGGGACTATGGATGACTAGAACCCGAGGGACTATGGATGGAACTTGAGCTTTTTTTAATGAAGAAAGACGCTCGCTCTCTAGGGAGCAACTCATGAGTTACGGGAAAATGAAAATTCAATGTAGTTTTAAAATATAATCAACTTAGAGTACAGCAATAGATGCATTTTTTTAAATTTAGTAGGTATGTACTTATAGCGTATAATAAAAAAAAATGATAGAAATTTTGTTGAATTTTTTTTGTAGAAACTTAAATTCGTTGGTACAGAAAACTAAGCAATATCAAAATTTCTTATTCCAAATAATGCAAGGAGCTTATAAAATTTTTTTAGTCTTACAGAATTTTTTATAAAAACAGATACATCATTTTTCGGATAAAATTCAAGTATTAAATTCGATATAAGAAAAATCTAACTATTGAGGAACTTATTAGTAATTTTCTTTGAGTAAAATATACATTTGGAAATAACGAGATATTAAAAATGAGATAATTTTTAGATATTTTGAACGTCATTTTTTTCATAAATACTACAATTGCAAATAAGTATATATTAACACCTTTCACTGAACTTAATATTATAGTTTGATCTACTATTGGATTGTACATTTGTACAACTATTTTTTAATAAGATACTTTAGTTGAGTTTAATATTCCTTACCCTGTAAATTAATTTAGAGAAAATTAAAATAAAATTCTCAGGCATTTTTACTATTAAAATTAAAAATAAAAAAAAATTAAATTGAAAATTCCAATTAAATTTCAAAACTTTATTTTACTATTTTTTGTATTAAAAAAAAAATCATATCAACAGGATTTAAATAGTTCTAGTAGCTTCCAATTTTATTGCTTTTCATTTTATAACTTTCATACTATAAATTAAATAAATATTAGTCTCCATTATTATTCAGCTTTACATTTCCTCGAATATATATCCGATATTAGATTAAGGTCGATGAGAATTAAAGTCCGTTAATGGTTAAATGAACTTTTATCTTTCTATATATTTTTATGTTTAATGCAATTAACATTATGTACAATATTTCCTTTAATATAGAGTTTCTAGTATCCTATTTGTCTCTCTAGTTTTTTATTGTTTTCAAAATAACCCTTAATATTTAACACGTAGCTTTTCTTTTTAATTTTTAATCTTTTCCTTTTTCCAGTAATAACTAATATTGTAAAATAATTACACTTGATAAAGATATTTTTATGCTATATCATTGGTATTCATTAATTGGTCCCATTTTTTAATAGAACTAGTATTAATGTATATTATAGTCTGTAATTCATTCAATAATAATACCTTAATAGTTTTTTTTTAACAAACATGTTTTATATATAATAGGTTTAATTCAATTGTAAAATTTAAAATTAAAGTTTGTATAAAAGAATCTATGATTACAGACAAAAATTTATTAATAATTATTGCTTTTTATATAAGTAAAAAGTTATTGAAACATTTTATTTTATTTAGCCATAATTTTACAACTTCATTTAATTATTTGATATCCATTATTAATTAAATTACTATCAAAGTATAATAATCATAATATTTATGCTAATCTCGAAATCAGTTTTTATAATACAAACGTTATATAATTTATAATTTAATTATAATTTAATGTACATAAATTTTCATAATAATTTTTAATTAAATTAAAAATTTTTTAATATAATTCAAAGTCAGACCTCTGTTCGATTAATTTATAAAGTTACAGTGTAGATTCTTTTCCAACTCTTTTGTTCTGCTTGCAATTTTTGGTAATTTGATAAATTTTTCTGTAGTTAAAAATTTTTAGCCCTTTAATGTCTTTTAATTTGAAAAATCTCATTCTCTATTATTAATTACCTTTATTTTTTTTTCTTTGACTATTTTCATATTTACCTTATTTCTTTTACTTATCTCTTTCTCATTCTATTATTTTTAACAATAAACCTTTTCTATTTCTCGTTTTTAGAACATTTCACTTTTTATTTCTTGAGTGTATCAATTTTTTTTTCTGATCGGTATTTCTCTACCTTCTTATCTGTTGCTTATGTTCATTTTCAACATAGTTCATTTTTTTCTTTCTCTTACATTATTCTCTTGAGCTTTATGTTGTTCAAATTTTTCTTAATGCTCTTATATTTGTCAAGTTTTTCTTATTTCTTTTATTCATCTTTTAAATAAATTTTGTTAGTCTTTTTATTATTCGATGCTTGTTTATTTTTTGCATTCAATCGTCGAATTCTATTAATCAATAATCTTTATATTGATACAAATAACGCTATTTATTACATCCTATTTGTTACATAAGACTTCATTCAATATTTAACTTTTTTTTTTTTAAATAATCATTATCGGTCACATTTGATAATTAAAATTACGATTGAAACTGAGTCTCTATCTATCTTTTAAATCACATGGTGGATTGATTGATTCACATGATCTTACAATAAATATTTATTTTATTAGAAGAATCTATGAATTATAATTTTATAAATTACACGTTAATGTATTATCTATAAATTTCAATAGAGATTTACGATAATCGTTAGCTAGTTCATATAATTTTTTTCTATTAGTAATATAATATTTTTAATATTTAGTAGTTATATTATATAAAGTACGTCATATAAAATGGTACTCAAATTTTATTATGTTATGTTACATATGAAAATTAAAATTGTACAAATCTTTAAATTAATAACTCAGAGATTTTAAATATTTGTTGAATTAATAAAACATTAGTAATAATAAATTAAACAATTATTTGATTATTTAATTCATTTTTTTATTATTCTCTAATTTTGGGAAGTCAATAAAGTTTGTCTTTTAAGTAAATGTTTAATTAAAATTGAAACTAACAAGTACTTTAATTGAAGAAATTCTAATATGTTTATTAATAAGAAAGAAAAAAGTTTATATTCATATTTGAATCAATGATTAAGTATTCTATTATACATAAATATTATTTAAATAGAATGGTAAGTTTAATACATACTATAATTTATAAAATAAATGTAATAAAAATGGTAAGTATAGCATTTATAATTTAATATTTAAAAAAATTATTGTACATAAATTTTTAATATAAAAATCTATAATTTACTTGCTTTCTATAACATATAACACTATTTATACTATAATATTATAAATATTGTATTAACATAATACTCAATTCAAGTAAATTACTTTCTATAAAAGATTCTGAAGATTTTTTAACTTATCTAATGAGATGGATTATTCAAAATGTTATAAGTTTAGATTATACAAAAATAACATCTTATTAATTAAACGTAGATATAATCACAAATGTGCGTAGAGTTAAATCCTGTTTTTGTCCATACTACATATATTTCTCAAGCGGTTTTTCCCTTTCTCTTATTCTCACTTTTTTTTAAATATGATTATGTTTTATCGGTAATTTATAATCAAATTTTTACATCATAGGTTACATCTTATTTAAATTACAACTTTATAATTCATAAATAGTTGGAATTCAGAATAATGAGGTTTTTAAATATTTATAAGTATATAATCACTGAGCTATTCGAACGATTTGATATTATAGGGAAACGTGAAATATTTAATCTCATACATGAATCGAAGATGATTTTGATGATATGAATGTAATAAATAATAGATAAAAAAATAAGTAGTACCGGTTGAAACAATAAGGAGTCATTCGTAATTTAATGAGATTATAATAAAGCTCGTATTGGTTCATTCAAATGGCGATAAATAAAATATAAATATAAATATAACTTATTCTTAAAAAAATGATTAGAATATATGCCTTTATTCTTTTGAAAACCAATAAAAGGTTTTTTTATACAAATTAATAAATTATAAATACGAGTGAAAATGTAAAAATTTTAGTGAAACAACAAAAAAAAGATTGGGTTTACAGAAAATAAAACTTTGAAATAAGTCAGGTGCAGGAGATAATTTCAAGAAAAATCATTGAAAAGAATATTTTTAATAATTGAATATTCGATTGAATGTAAGATGTATCAGTCAATCAAAAAAATTACTCTATCTACTTGTTGTCTTATCATAAAAAAATTATTATTCAAGTGAATTATTGAATTACAAGAAATAAAATACCTATGAGTTTATTAAATGATCCTGTGCTTATTAAATATTTTTATTATAATTTTTTAAAGTTTAATTTATATAATATTTTACTACATAATCATAAATGATCATAATTTTCCTAATTATCAATTTTTTTTAATATTGATGTCCAGAGTAAAAATTATTATACAAATAAAGTAATAAAGTTGTATTCAATTAAAAAAAAAAGAAAATTTATTTTTGTTCAAATTGATTTGCAAGGTATTAATGGTGTAATTTACTATTAAATATATTTACATTTTAAGTATTTAAAATATATATATATATATATATTTCTGAAATTGTTTTAGAGTTTTCAATTTAGTTTAGATTATTGAAGGAGCTGCAGACCTCCGAAAATCTTTAATATTGATCAACAAATGAATGATATTTTTTGTAATTAGAACAGTTATAAAATAAATGCGAAAGGTTTTACGTGGGAAATTAGAAAGCAATTAGGAAGAGGGGCATATTTTTTTTGAGTCTTAATTATTTTTGAGCTTAGATGCAAAATTATGTATATTTTATGTAGTTGATAAATTTTGATCGAATTTGAGATTTTGAACACATGGTTTTTTAATCGCTACCACTCAGAGATACGAGTATTTTTTCGGGGTTGCTTTGGACTTTTTACGAGAATACCAAAATAATAAAAAGCTGATGTGCTAACGTCACCCAGACGAGGATTAAATAGATTTATGCCAATAACAAATGTCGCCTTTTTATAAATGGATTTTTATTTTTTGTACATTATTACTCCTTGAGTGCATCGCTTAAATAAATTAATATTTGTTTGGTTTAACATACAATTTGCATATTTTACTCATATTAACTACTTACAGAAAATTCATTCGTTTCTTCAACCCCCGTTATTACCAATTATTATTATAATTATTGCTCTTAGTTTTCTTATTGTCATTATTGTTATTATTATTATTTAACATTCAGTCCGAAATCACGATCTTCTTCTCATATTTTCATGCAACCAGAATATTGATTTTTATATGTTCCGATGTGAAATAACTTATTTTTATTTTCTTATTAATTTTATTAATTTAAATGAGGTTCCTTTGTTTATCTATTCATAGAAAATTTTATGGATGAAATATTTATATTTTCTGTAATCAAATAATTTTAAATAAATTTAAAAAATTTAAATTTAATATTCACAAAGGCGTAACATTATTTAATAAATGTACTCTCGGTAAGCATAATTATGCAATATAGAAATGAAATCGAAACTGGCTGTGTATTTATAAATAAGTAAAAAGGTAATGTAATAAAAATCTCTTTAAATTTAGATGAAAATGATGTTATTGTTCGGTAGAGACACAAGTCGACATTTTGTTCGTGTTTATCTTTTTATTATTTGAGTGTGAAATATAAAATATCATAAATTATCAATTATCAATTAAATGAAGAGAAGAAGAAGAATATATATATTTGTAGATGATGCTCCTCGTAATGAATAGAGTTGTTGGGCTTTAGCAGTTTGCTCGCGTGCGTAAATTAAGGTACAAAGTGACAGTGCGTTAAATGGAGCCATTAGGCCAAAGGAATAATGTATTACGGCCAACCGAGTCGAAATTTCCCGGGTAGAAACACCGTGTTCCCCGAAACGAATTTGTCCGGATAAGATCTCGGAGCGATGCTATCACCTCGACTTACGCGCGAGTACCTCCGAGTACCTCCGAGTAATTCCGAGCAGCTCCGAGCACCTCCGGTAATCGGAAATTTGTAACACATAACAGGTTACCCGAAACCGCCTTCCTACTGTTTACACTCCGAAAACGAGTCCCTACAATGATCGTTCGTCTATATTTTATCCCTTGGCTAAGGTAAGAGGGGCCTCGGTGATTTGAAGCACTTCATCCTGGACTGGACCCTCAAACTGCAAAAGGTGCCGAGCGCCATTCGCGTCTCTCTCCTCCACCTTCTCGCACATGTTCTTTTCCGTCTGAGCACTGTTATTCGGATGCTACTCGGATGCTACTCGGATAGAGCCTTTTCCCTGCTCTGTGATAAAATAGTCAGAGGATTTTTTATACCAGAAACACGCTCTTTACGAATGAAACAATCATTTCAATCTTATTTCTGTTATTATAAACACATGGACAAAAAAATTGTTTTATCAATTACAAATATTTATATCCGCTCAATCCTTCACTTAATGTCTCTTAAGCTAAATTAAATTTAACTATAAAGCTAAAATTAAGAGAATTTACGAAGAAATACGAATTTATAGTGCATCGGCAAACAACGAAATGCAGCCCACTATAATTATTACGGAGAGTTTTATTAAATAAAAGTTTTATTATTTTATTAATTCAGTATTAGAATATTTGTTTTATGCTTTAAGTAATTATTATTATTTATTAGCCTTCCTTGACCAACTTCATTTATTTTTCTCTCATTTATGTATAAAAAATCGAAAGAAACTCATATACATTGAATTGCTCAGAGAATTTAAATTTATTTTTATGATAAGTAATTTTTAGTTATGTGTATATTATAAAATATTTATTATCCAACTATCATCTACCAATTTTTTATTGTTTTAGTAAAATCAATATTTTTTCTTATATTTATTTTAATTAAAAATTTTAATACTTTTTATAAACATTTATAAAAAAAATTAATAAAATACATTTTTTTACATGTACTAAATTATTTCTTGTTTAAATATTAATATGTAATATTCGGAATATATATAATAAAAATTCAGATTTACAAATGTTAATTATAATTTATTTTATATTGTTTAATTTGAATGGTTGTAAACTAATTTTTTTTTCGAAAAATGAAATTAATGAGTAAAACTGCAGATATTCGTTTTTTATTACTTTTTTTTTTTTAATGAATGAAATACTACAAGTATAATTATACATCACATTGTAGTATGTCATCCATATATAGAATTATTTGAAATAATATATTTACGTCAGAAAAATATTTCTACAAACGAATTAATTACTGTCTTATGGTACGGATAATAAACTGTGATCTAGACAGCTAGATCAAAGACAGTCAAAATGAATTTTAGTTATAATTAGATTTATTTAAGAAAGAATTTATATATAAAAGGAGATATTTATATAAATATAATTCTTACTTAAGCCGGTTATTCATCAATATTCTAAGAAACGGCTTCAAAGTTACAATTGGAATTTTTGTAAAATAATTTTTAGCATTGTAAAAAAAATAAAATAACACATGGTTTTATATATACATGAAAATGTATGTAATGTACATAATGATTGATAAGAAATACAATTAAATCATATAAATACAAAAATAAATATTATAGTAGTACATCAAAATGCATAATTAAAAGTAATTAGGGGAGTTATAAAATGTTTTAGAAAATATAAGTGTAAGATTTTGTATAAAAAATTAAAAGATATAGAGAGCATAGAAATTTTTTAGTACATTTGTAAATTTGTTTATTTATTGTATTGATTTAAAAAATAAAATACCTAATATATTATACAACATAAAAGTATTCCAATTCTATCTTTAAAAAAAAATGTAATCTATAAAAGAATTTATAAATCTAACATGAAATTTTAATGTCGTATATACTTTACTTATTTGTATATTATATAAAAATATTAATAATAATTAATTTTTTACTTAATTTTGAGTTTATAAGAATTAAGCTTTAAATCTGTCTACAAGTAAAAAGTATTTTACGTAGAATTTTTCAAATATTTACAATAAATAGATACATTACATATTCATACCTAAAAATAAATAATTTTCTAATAATACCCTAAGTAGAATATAAATTTATATCAAATAAATACAATAAAGTAATTAAATTCGAAAAAATACTACTAAAAATTATAAAACTTTATTGATAAATAATGCAATAATAAATTAAATATATTTATTACAAGTGTTTGTCAGAGTGTTATTTATCTAATAGTATTATTTTTACTTTCGGCTTGTTAGTATTGTGACATGAGTTTAGATTTTTTATTGCAGCTTAAAATTTCGTAATTTAAAAAAATATAGAAAAAAAATTGTCGATAAAAATAAATACACAAATAAAAATAGAGTAAAAAAAATAAATAAATAAATAGAAAGATGAAAATTATATTCGAGTTCAATAAGGCACAAGAACGAAATAATATGAATCGATAATAAATATTTATTAAAATATAATATGATTAAAATTTAAAACCATAAATATTTTATTATTGTATTTATAAAGTAAGAAAACGGTTTCACTATTAAAAAAAAAAAATAAAAACTGTATTTGCACTGCTAATTATAATAGGATAATGACTATTGAAATTTGGCTCAACAAATATTTATATGAAATACATTTATGTTGCCATGTATACATTAATGATTGTAAATATGACAACATAAAAATGTCACAATTTGTTTATAGAAATATAAATATTTATTTATAAAATTTTCCTTTTCTTAAATGAAATAATAAGGCACGTATGTTGAAAATGATTTATGAATCATAATCATTTAAAAATTATCAGTAATTTTTACAGTGTCACATACTGTTTTAAATTAAAAATCATTTAAAAAAATAATTTTTATAAAATTTATAATGGATAACAAAAATATCTAAAAAAAATTGTTTGTTTAAAGAACTAAAAATTATTGTTTTGAAATTATGATATTTTACCTCCGCATCTTTTTTATATCATCGATATAAATGTATTAATATGAACAACATTAAATAAAATTATTGAAAAATATCCCATGTAATACTTATTCATAATTTTATAAATTTAGTAAATATTATAATCATTAGTAATCTATAAAACATTATTGATAAATTAAAAAAATATTTGATAATATAATTTTTAATTATTAATATTAATGTATAGTAAACTAAAAAAAAAGTTGAAAAAAAATATAATAATTTGAATTTTTAATTTGTTCTTCGTTTTTCACTTTTCTTTTCATTATTGTATCCTTTCTCAAAATACGTTTTGTTTTCTATTATTATTTTATTCAAAATAAAGTTATTTATTGAATATTTACTGTATATTTCAAGTATATCGCAAAAAAATTATAAGAATAAGTAAGAATTTTATTTAATGACTTAATTTGAAATTTCAGTAATTAGTGCAATTAGTGTTATTATTATTTATAGTGTTATGCTTTAAAACAGTAATTTTGGTGTATATGAAATCTGTAATCATTGTTATTGTTTTTAAAAATAACATTTATATTAAATTTTCAGATACATAGACTGAAGTTAATTATTATTTTTTCTTCATAAAGAAGTTTAAAACAAAAGTTTTACAGATAAATATACTCAATCTCATGCACATAATTAACAAAAATGTTTATATAAATAAAGATTTTTTAATTAATAAAAAATATTTAATACAATATCAGAAAAACAGAAAATTTAAATAAAAATGTTTATGTGTGTAAATATTAACAGTATATGAAGGTATGGGAACCACTTGAAGAAATAAGTATTTAAAAAGAATTGAAAATGCAGTTCATCTATTATGCCAAATATTTTTTCTTTATTATTTAATACTATCTCAAAATAGTAGAAATATGAAGAGATGCAAAAGAATTATATTCATATTATAATACTTTCACAATATAATAGCCGAAAATAAGAACATTAAATTGAATTGTCAATCGTCGAGAGAGCACAAGATTGGAAAAATTAATGAAAACAAAGTTTTCAAAATTCAAGAAGCAGAGTCGCGAGCACTTTGAGAAACTTTGAGATCATCTCTTGGAGAAAAAGAGGTAATGATGACGGTGCAGGAATCGCTATTCACACGAGTGCAATTTTAGCCCCAAAATCCGTTTTTTTTTTTTTAATCTCCCCCTCTCGCCCCTTGGTTTCTGTGGGCCCCTTTCGCCGCATCGGTCTTTCCTCTTTTATCGTCCTTTTTCCTCGCGCTCACTCACCGCAACCGCGTCCGCTCCGAGTAAGGCACTCGGTTGGCCCTGGAGAAAAGCCGAACGACGAGAGTTGGACGAAGTTGCGGTCGAGAGTGGGAAAGTGCACTCTCTCGCGCTCCGGGCGATGGCTAAAAATATAGAACGAGCACTCTTGGTGGCGCCCGAGACGACGACGACGACGACGACCCCGAAGACGTCCACATCGTGTGCACTTGGGCTATGTTTATCTCCAAGAGGTAGAGATAGGTAAGCGATGGACTATAGATAAGGAGGTGGAGGAGGCGGTGAAAAAAGGAAAACCGGCACCTACACGTGCATTTGCCCCGTGACCGCCGATGCGCCGCATTCCAAGAGGAAATCTGGGCATTTGAGTGTCAATGGACTAACCCTATCTTTAACCAAATACGACGGTTTCGTGGCAATTTTCGAATTTCTATTCTTAATTTCTTTGTTTATAGTTGCCGCGTCGAGAAAAAACAGTCAATGGCCTAGCATTCGTCTACACAAACCACGAGTGTGCACATTTTAATTTTCATCGAATGGACACACATGCTTGGCTTGCAAATAATCACTACAAATTCGACAAATTGTATATATGATATTATTTTACGACCCATTTCGCTATCAGTTTATTTTCAATAACGGCTAATTAACTAAAAACAAATCAAATATGTATTAATTTATTGACTTAT